>OY720644.1:112100881-112433381 GCA_963169105.1 Ceriagrion tenellum | reverse complement strand
CGTGTAACGGAAACAAAATACGGATGAGTTTTTGACGGATACGGGATTTCTTCTATCAATAAACGTTTGTTAACTGTTTCATGAATTGTGACCATTTGTGGCTACATGATAATGCTATGCGAATTGTACTGTAAAAATGATTTTTCACGTTCCAAATAATCTGCAATATTTCGAACTTCCAAACAACATTTCGACACCCTTTATCGACACCTCTACTATCTGACGATAAAGTCATGTTTTGTTGCTGTTCACTTTCATTAAAGTTTTAATTTGGCGATTTGATTCTATACGGTCAGATTAATCGCACAGTGAAAGAGCCGTTGTTAGGCTAATAAAACACGATATTACATGAGTGCAGCACTCTCTTCCCTCGCAACAGTTCAGGAAAACAATATCTCCGTACAGATGTGTCAAAGATATATTACATACTATGTTCAGGGGCGCATTCGAATGCAACTCTTCGCGACGGAATGTCGAAGTAGGGTTTGGATGGATAGAAAGAGGTCTCCGCATCGCTTATTCATTAGCGACCGTTGGAGGAGAGAAAAAGACCATGAGGTCGAGCCCATCTTCCATTTGGAGCAATCCACTCGCTCTCCTGGGCCGACGTGCTCTCCACTTTCGCCTCGAGGGAGAAAGTGCCACCGCTCTTAAACGGAGCGGGATACGAGAAAAAGGACCAGCCTTCAAACCGACCTCTCGTTCACTTAATCACTCTGAGAAAGATAAGAAATAGAATGAGAAATCAACTCCTTGTTCACCGTAGCTGCGTATAGACATGAATGGTATCGTATTAAGAGGAGATAGTTTTTCACTGTCTATGATACAAAAATCTAGTATTTCCAATTAAATTATACAAGAAGGAGGAAGCTCTCTAAACCTGGTGGAGATGGAGGATACTGAAGATAAAACGGACGGGCTGAATTAGAAATAATGAAGTTTAATTACGGGTAGAAGAGGAAAGGAGAATTTTAAGAACTACACAGAAAAGAAGAACCAGATTAATTGAATCACAATGGATCTGTGAAGAGCACAGTTGAAGAACATATCGAGGGAAAAGTCCCGAGAGGAAGACCCAGGAATAAGTTCATAGACCAAATAAAGAGGAAAGTATATACATAGGAAGAGCTATCAGGAATTAAGGGAACTGGCATTTGATAGGGAAGGGTGGAGGGCTGCAGTCTAATAATCTTAGGATTGCACTACAAATGATGAATGGAATATAAGTTTGATTGGGGCCACGAAGTGCTAAATCATCCCAGGGGAGAATGAATATGTGGATTTTTATTAAATTTATGGAATTAAATGATTTTAAAACTGGATGTGGGGGATTAATTATTGCGGCGAAACGCACACGTAATGGCGTTTTGCGAGACGGATGGTTAAATATCATCATCCTGATTTATATTCATCTTGTCGCTGATTGTCTTCAAGTCGTCTGGTTGGGTTAGTACTTGGGAAATAGAAATTATTATGTATTGCTGGTGATTGGTCTACTCTTTGTTTTGTAATGTTTTAGTCCATGATGATGAGGGGAAGTTATAAAAGGTATTTTATATGGCCTCTCCATTTTAAATCCTCTAAGTTTTTCAGCGTTTTGTTAAATCCGCTTCATCGCCATGATAGTCGTCTGTTGCCACTTCTGGTCTGGAGTAACTTGGCTTAGATTGAAAAGCTATGTAGGAGGAAACATTTGGAGTTTTCCACTTTAAGTGCTCAAGTTGAAAGCGCAGAACGGAACACGTGTGCATGGAACGATGTGGGCAGATAAAGCGTTCAATGGTCTTCCAGTGGGTAGCATACCTTACGTGCACAACAACCACGGTCGAATGCATTGTAAATAGAAGTAGAATTTGTCAAGATTACTCACTTGAAGGGTGATTTCCTAATAATTTACCAATGACTGATGCCTTTAATGGAATTTAACTAAAAATGTATGTTCTACGTTACGGTAAACACCCAAAGCGACTCATAAACGGCGATCTCTTCTTCTTCAGCACATTCCATTGACTATCAACGTTGCTCCCGATCTATCGTTTTCATATGAATGGGGTCGGAAACCATTGGAATGCTACAGTGCTGCCATTATGCGAAGTGAGCAGTGCTCGAAAGCGAATGGAAAGCGCTCATTGGCTCCGTCCGACCAAGCTGACTGAAAGATCTCATCGGGCCCCTTTAATCTCCCTCCTTCAGCTCGGCAAGGATTCTTTTGGTTATAGGGGAAGGCGACTTGCGATCAATCGCGCAATAATATGTTCGTGGACTGGAATTGTGGACTGTGAGACTATGGAAGGACAATTTGTAATCTGTGCAATGGAGAGAGGTTGGAGGGAGATGAAATGAGACAGAAATTCGACCTCGGTTCATCCAGCCAAATCTAGACGTAGGGTGTTTAAGGACGCCGGGGTAAAAAGAAAAGTCGATCACTTCCCACGTCGAGCAGCAATCCTTTACTTTCAGAGAGAGAGATGGTCTCTCCATCGCGGAACCTTCTGACTTCTGCGGTCCCTCTTGCATTTCCAACAGTACACCCGAGGCACTTTTTGTGCCCACCCATGACGTCGCCTCCCGTACTCCTGAAGAGCAGATGCTCATCGCGATTCAGTGCCAAGTGGCTGCAGGCTCACTACAAGAGTGGCGCCCGGCCAAGGTAGACGGGAGAAATGGGAAGCTCTCTTATTATTAAAACCTCCCCCTCCTTCAACCACGCCCTCAAAAGCGCGCTCTTTCTCTCAGACCGCGGAAGCTTTGGAATGCGGGGGTACAGCTCCTTTGTGGCAAACCCTGCCACCCACCCACTCCCTCACTCGAGGCACTACGTTGGGTGCACCTTTTGCCAACATTCACGGATTTTATTCCCTTTTTTAAGTTTTCTTTTCCCAACACTTTTGTTTCATAATTTGAAATCCCCATTTCCATCTCACAATTCTGCTGATGAGATTTTCGCGAAGATTTTCGCGAAGATTTTCGCGGCGTTTTCCATTACTGCTCGTTGTTTTCGGGTTTTCTAACCTCGTGCGATGACATTGGCCGACAACGGTTTCGGTAGCCGTCCTGCTACCGTCTTCATGTCGAAGGTGGTGAGAAGCTGTTTGTGGCCGCCTTATATACCGCTAGCCGTATATAAGCCGTAGCGGAACATGCCTGGAGTGAGAAGGGACATACAATTAAATTTGAAGACGCAAAATTACTTTCAAAGGAGAGCCGATATTATCCTAGGCTAATCAAAGAAGCCATAGAGATTTGGAAGTACCTGGATAACTTCAACAGGCACCAGAGACAGCGCAGTGAAGTTGGTGGCCATGACGGCCAGCAGTATATAAGGCGGTCATAAACAGCTTCTCACCACCTTCGATCTGAAGACGGTAGCAGGATGGCTACCGAAACCGTTGTCGGCCAATGACAACGCACGCGGTTGGAAAACCCGAAAACAACGAGCAGTAGTTCCGCTGATGAGTTCTCGCCTCCATCGGAGACTTGAGGGACCACACGGACAGTGGCGCATTCGCTGGAATCAGAATGGGATGTATATTTTAGTGGTCTTCTCCCCAAACCCCCTCCACCCCTCTTCACCCTCCCCCTCTTCACCCTCCCTTTACCCTCCACCCTCCCCCCTACATTCGCAGACATGTGTGCACTGCGTGAAGTGCTTTCGCCCCTTCAGCGCGCGGAATACGAGCGGGGTCTGCAAATGGACGGTTTCCCCGACACAAAGGATTTGCGGGTCGTTGAATGAGAGGGGTTGAGGGGTCGCTTGGCCCCTCCCCCCCTCCTCCTATTAACACCTCTCCAGCCGTCCCCCATGGCAACGCCCTTAAAGGATTCTCGCCGAAGAGGGAGGACTGCCCACCAGCAGTCTTAATGGGGATTCAGCTTTTGTAGTCCTCTGGGGAAATGCACATCCGTAAATAATTTTAAAGTTTTCATAACTTATCGCTACTGCAATCAATGCTGATGAATCAATACAAGTGGGAGAGGAAGATGAATTTACTTAAGTTGGTCATTATCAATTACTTGCACCTTTGGTAGACCTTAACCTATAAATAACCAGAATGGACATTTAATTCCGTGGGATCGCAGAGTGAGACCAAGATGAGTTATTTGATGAAGGACTTCGAAGTGAAGTGTAGTGAAGCGAAGTGAAGTGAAGTGTTATATGAATAAAAGAATAGGCCGGCCTCGGTGGCGGCGGGGTAAAGTCCTCGCCTTCTAAACCGAGGGTCGCGGGTTCGAGTCCCGCCTGGGTGGGTTTTTCACCACCCAGAGCATGAATGTATGTCAAGTTTTGTTGGTCCGGTCCCTGGAAAACCTGATGACAGGCTCAGCAGCCTATCGGGATTCCGGGGAAATACGGACCAATAGAATTGTCCGGCAAGCAAAAAGCAAAAAATAAAATGTTTGGCGGAGAGGAGGGTGGAGTGGAGAGTAGCGGCGAACCAATCTTTGGCTTAATGACAGCTGATGTAACTATTTTTTAGCCTTAGTTAAATGGAAGAGATATCAAAATGTCCTCATATATTTATGGAAAAGGGAAGTGCGTGAAATGAATGATTTGAGAATAAGATAATTCAAGCATTCAATCGGCACTTTTCTCCCTCTACCGCTGTTATGAGATCATTTGTTGCATCAATTTCCACTCAAGCCATAGAATATCATGTTTCCTTTAAGAAAGAAAATCAAGGTAGCATGAATTAAAATTTATGTTTTACACAGTAGTCAAGAGGCTTATATGTGGTGAAAATATAGCATTAATGCTTTTATTTAACTGCAATGTGAAATACGGAATTAGGGCTCTTCCTCAGTTACAGAAAGAATGGCATTATTTTTTAAAGTATTGATGTGCAACGATCAAAGGGCATTGGAGCAACGCGAATGGTTGACTGGCAGTTTAATTTGCTACCAGCTCTTTTTTTAAGGCTCCGTGATACTTCTTGGTCAAAAGGGTTGAAAAATATTTTCGTGCTATTTGGTGTGTGACTTAAAATATAACTTCATCACTTCGTTGCTCTGTACTATGATTTTAGTCCTTATTAGCGAAGACAGTTAGTGAGAGTTCATTCTGATCGGTATGAGATGAAATCGAACGAAGCATTTCTCCAGAGAGCGCTCCTCACAGGTATATTTAGCAGGAGTATTAAGCAAATCACCAAGATAATCCGATTCCCATGGTGTTAAGAGTGTCCAAGTTTCGTGAGGGCGAGGAGAGGGAAGGGAGAGGGGTAGGTGGTCAAGCGACGAAGGGTGGTCATTATCATCTACATCTAAGGAGTACCGTGAAAACATCACTGGGGTGTAGGGCTCGGAAATTATCTACACCAGGTATAAAATACCTCGTTCAAATCAGGCCCTCGCATGTTCCTTCGGCCGCTAAGGCACAAACCAATCAGCAGTCAGGAAAATGATGTGCAATCAATTCAGAAACTAGGAGTGCTACGTGGAATAACATGCTATCATGCAGTACACTTGTTAAGCTACAACCATTTGTTAGAATTATTAATACTGCCATTAAAAAAATAATGCCAAAAGTCTCTACATCAAGCAGAAAGAAATAATGCCGGACATTTCAAGCGGTAAGAGTTGTTAATAATGATGGTATATTATGAAACAAAAGTATACTTACTATTAGTCAACTTTTCCAAGTGAGAGTAGTAGATTTATTGAATTGATACCTCGGCTCTGTTTTGGTCTCTTATTGTTCGTGGATAAAAATAAATTTTGAACAATCGACTTTCAGTCTATTTTTGTCATCGTGCTACTCATGGTTCAAAGATGAAAAACCTAAGTCTTCCTCAACCTCCAGCTTTCTCGGGGCACGAGTATGACAGGGGTGTGAATCTTGCGATAAGGTCTTCCTCGGAAACGCGCACCCTTCGCCCTTTATACTGCCCCCCTTCTCTCCTCCCTGCTCAACCCTTATTCCTCCCTCCCTCCCTCTCCCTTCCCCAAGCGCATCCTCCTCCCTCCCAAACAACCCCGCCTCCCCCACAGCCAGCCAACTCACAGACAGGTGCGAGCGCGTCGAGATTCGTCGATCTCCCGCGTCCATTTGTGTCGCGGGTAAAGAGGTGCTCTCGAACGCAAACAAAGAAAGCATTTTCGGCGTTCACTTGCAATCGATTTCGAGGAGTAACCACTCACTCACTCTCTCCCTTCGCTGAGGACGGAGGAATCGAAGAGGGAACGGCTCGGGAGCGAATCACTAGTATTTTTTTGTGCAGAGGAGGGACTCAAACCCCCATTGCAGTTCATTTCATTTTTTTTTCGATGCCGCCCGAGCTTGGATTTTATTAGTTTCTTTCATCCCTCGGCTGCAGCCGCTCCTCCACCCTCCATCCCCTCCCCCCCTCAGCTACTGGAGAGTCTTCCTCTTGCACTCCCCAATGGCCGGAGAGAGAGAGAGAGAGAAATACAGCGGGTCCCGATAACTAGACGGTGAGACATATTGAAAAAATTTTTTTACTAGAACTTTGTATTTCCACAGAATATTTTATTCGAACACGACCATGGTTTCGACGGTTAACGTCATCTTCTGGTCGCCCTGGTCTTCTGGTCTTCGTCATCCCCAGAAGATGACGTTAACCGTCGAAACCATGGTCGTGTTCGAATAAAATATTCTGTGGAAATACAAAGTTCTAGTAAAAAAATTTTTTCAATATGTCCAGTAAATTCCACAAAGTTACGCCGGAAACCATCAATTTTAGACGGTGAGAATCTTCTTCCTCTAGGATGAATCTGTCCTCTGACACGTTTCATATGAACTGCTCTCATCATGCTACTCTGTCCTGTGCTGCCTCCTCCCTCACCTCTTCCTAACTTCTGCCCATCACTACGTCCGTCTCAACATATTTTGTCTTCGTCTTCCTCTCTTTTCCTCTAACATCCTTTTTATAAGGCAGTCTTTTCTGAGGATGTGCCTCATTTAGTTCGCTTTTCTCATTCTTTCTGTTCTCATCATGTTTTTTCTCTTCTCTTTATTGTTACCAGCACTTCTTCATTACTAAATTTATCACCCCATTTGTTCTTATCCATTCTTCGCAATAGCCTCATTTCATATCCCCGAGATATCTGATTTTCTATTTTTCTGGCTGTCCATGTTTCTGCTCCGTATAGCAAAACACTCCAAATGAAACATTTTTCAAGACTCTTCTTCTACATATACATAATACCTTGTGAGCCGCCGCATGAGCGTGTGGCAGGGGGTGGCAGGTCAGATCTTCAAAGTCCGCGTCTTCGCTTATTTCACGGTAGATAACTGTATCATCTGCAAATAATCTTATTTTACTGCTAACTCGAGAACGTAGGTCATTAATATAAATAATGAATAATCAAGAGCCGATCAAGTTTCCTTGAGAAACACCGGATGTGACTTCGACCATATCAGAGCTAAAACCATCAATAACTACTTTTTGTTTTCGATCACCGAGAAAGTTTCTTATCCATTTCACTATTTTCCATTAACTCCGCATAATTGAAATTTATGAATGAGTTTTCTTTGAGGAACCTTTTCAAAAACCTTCTTGAATTCCAGGAATATCGCGTCGACTTTCTTAAAACTCTGCTGATTTATTTGGCTGATAATAGTTGCTTAACCTTACTGAAGGCCGTCTTTCCCTTTTACTTCTTGTTTCCTCTGCACACCTTCCATTCCATGTGGCGATACTTCCGAGTTATCAAAAGGATTATATTTGTTCAAGCCTTAACGTTTTTACGACGAGTATGCAGTGAATAAGTAAATGGGAGGGGTATCCTAGGGGAGAGAAAAGTAGAGAACGAGAGAGAGGATTTGAAGTGATGCTATGGTGATGTGCGAGCATGCCTGCCGTGGAGATCCAAAGCGAATTTCAACAGGGAGGACGGCGAGACCAACGCACATTGGTCCAATAGTAAAGTCAAAATCAAATGAGTCAAAATTAAATGCAAACAATGGCAAACACAAAATGGACGTTGAAAAAGGATAATCAGTGGAACCAATTAAGTTTTTTTCTACGGAGTTTTAATTCAATTTTACATTTATTTACATTTATTTCTGATTAATCTTCATCTTAAGACCGATTGTCAGACTCTCACGATGAACTCTCATGATTAGATGTTAATGTGGAAGTAATCCGAAAATATCACTGCTTTTCCGTTTCCACTAAACTATTCCACCACTTTGACTAAACTATTCGTCATAAATTCTGGTCGCACATACTCCAACTCAATTGCTTTAGAGGGGAACATGTATGAAGGAATGTTGCATTTTTTTGTGTTGGGGTTCTATATTTTCAGTGTTAAGTAGATTTTCCATGACTCCCATTCGTCCGAGTCAATGTTAACCGGGACAGCAACCGAGAGACAAACGTCCTTTTGAAACGAACTCAAACTCGCAATAATTTTGTGATTTCAGAGAAGATGGTCGGCCGTTCATGCCTTTTTTTTACTTTACTATGGTTGATTATTGAAATTGTTAATGATGCAATTTTCCGAAAAAATAAAATTTACTTTCGATCCGGGATCCGATGTTGATGCATCATCTTCCAGTGACAAGTGACTGTAAGTGCGCACAATTTATGCATATTTATTAATGGGGGAGGCAGGCGGGAGGGGGAGAGGGGAGCGAGGGATGTGAGGAGGAGGGGTGGGCGGGCGGGGGAAACCGAAGGAAGAGCACGCTTTTTTTTAAACCCTGATGCTCCTTCCTCGCATTCCTCTCCCTCCTCTTCCACTTCTCCCATCTATCACCTCTTCCCTAATTGTTGCGTAACGACATACTAGATTGGGTAATGGATGTATCAACATTGGAACCCGGATCAAAAGTAAATTTTATTTTTTGTGGAAAACCACGCTTTATTATTCCAATACATTCAAATCCTCTCAATGTTTCGTGAATTTTCGGGTTGTACTTGTTGGTAATCATCAGGTATCAAGTTTAGTTGCTCTGTCTCAAATCATAGTGGAGCTTTCTATTCATGGAATCTTTTTTTATGATATTTTAAGCTTAAAATAATGCTGCGCAGTACGCTTGATAAGTCAAGCTGTTCTGAAGGCAAATGTTGAGTTTAAATTTTATTTCTGAAGTCTTAAAGACCAAAGGGTAAAAGACCAAGGCAAGAATTAATTTGTAAAATCAAAGCAATATTCCTGATGAACAACCCAAAACCTCCTCAGCACACAAGATAGCGTCGCAGACTGTATACAATGGCTCTTCCTGGTGGTAATCAAACAAGGGATGAAAGGTTTTTGTCTCAAATGAGAGAGATGAGTTATTCAACTACGTTGACGCAAATGAATTGAGATTGGCTCCTTCGGCAGTAAATAAAGAAAGTCCGGCGGTGTTGAAACATTTTTTGACTTTATCAGATTCTTTTTGTTTAGATTTTTGGAAAATGAGATTGAAGAGATTCCAGATGAGACAAATAATAATTCCATTGAAAATTTTATTTCTTTGGCGTATATCATTGAAAAAGGTCGAATTTAATGGCAGCGAATGGAAAGAAACTACAAGCGGCATTAAATTGCTAGTTTTGCGAAAATAAATGATTCATCACAAATTATAACTGCTGGGTGCAATAGCTCACAGAATAAAGTTATATTTTTCATTATGATCCTGCGTTTATAGATAGGGAAATGAGATTTAGTTTCGCCCCTTTGCTTTAAATATAAAATAGAGTACAAATCGAGGTGATGTTTCCGTGTATTTGCTCGACACGACGTTCTCTCGTCGTTATTCCGAGCGAAATTCCAACTCATTGTATTTTTCCTCCAAGTCATCGCGTTTAAAACGTTTAGCGGAAAGAACAGACGGACGAAAGGAACGAACAGCGGTGAATTCCATGCAAGTACGATCTCTGAATGGAATCCAGGAAACCTTTTACGAAGGGGAAGTAAATAAAAGTCTTTTTACACCCCATGATGTTTACTGCTATCGGTCTCCTCAGTGTTTAGATCCATCTGCTTTATGTTGGTAATGGAGGAACCTGCTTTAGCCATGAAACATTTTCTGACCTCTGTAAATTATTGTCGGCTCCCGTGTTCTCAATACATTTCCGTGAGCCACTCGCGATGGCATTAGAGCGGACTTTTCCCCGTGTATGGGGTTCTAGCAAACAACTTTTTATGAAAAAGACGTAAGCATTATCTTGACCGCAAAACTCTTCGTTCCTAATAGGTTATCACAAGGTTCCACCGACTACGAGCCCAGATTGACCAGCAATTAATACCAGTGAACGAGTATTTATAGAGTATGGGTACAAGGATGTGGGTAAATTTTTTCTATGCCCCTACTGAGCCATGCAAAATACCCATAAGGAAATTCTTGACCATAGGGAAGGGTCAGTAGAGGAGGAGTGCAGGTCCGGGACCACCACTTTATGCCTAACTTCAAAGGGCAACGCATCCATGTTAAAAAATACCGATATATCGCGAAAGTCCCACTCTGATTGGTGCACGTGACCACGAAAGTGGCGCCGCGAAGTAGTGAAAAGTGTGAAGTGAGGTAAGATTGGGTCATCCATTTCAAAAATATCGATATATACCTCCGGGGGCGAGTCGTCCATCTTGAAAACTATCGATATATCTCAAAAGTCGCACTCTGATTGGCGCACGTGACCAAAAAAGTGGCGCCGCGTGGCGGTGAAAAAAGAGGTGAGATTGAGTCATCCATCTTGAAAAAAATATCGATATATCGCAAGAGTTGCACCCCGATTGGTGCACGTGACCGCAAAGTGGCGAAGGGGGTGGCGAGATCCCGTCCGTCTTGGCGGCGCCGCGAAGATGCGAGAAGAGGAGGGATTGGGGCGAGGTGCGTCTCGACGGTCGACGAACGAAATGCATCCGGCGAGAGGGGATGGGAAACATTTTTTTTCGGGGGAAACTGACGGGTGTGGGGGGAGGGGTCGGATTCGGCGAAACTTCATTTAATATTTATTTACAGTAATTTTAATTTTATTTCTCAACGAATCGCAGGAGATCTCCCTCACCCTCTCAAGGTATATAAGCGTACGACCTAACGTCATCCACAGTGTTGAGATGTCTCTACTAACAGTCACAGCCGAAGTCGGCGGAGGGATTCCCCTCGTCGTCCACCCCGTTCCAGTCTTCAAGACCGGTGATGATTGTTATGAAGTGCTGCTTCGCAAGTTCATGCTCAACGAAAAGGACGAGATGGAAATGAAGGTTGAGGGCGAATGTGTGGAGAGCTTGTGGGACCTCGCCCTGCATCTGAACTTCGATAGAAAATGCTTCATCGAAGAGGAATATGAAAATCCTGTAGTCAACCTCGCTAAGGAGAAAATTGTATTCTCGGGATATCCGTGGAATGGAGAGACGGTATTTCGCAGCTGCTTTTTACCATCATTGAAGAATTTGAAGGGGCTGAATGTGGACGAACGAGGAAGAAAATATTGGTCAGATGATTTTTTCGATGTCAAAATCAAAGTGTACGAGATAGGCGATTATAAGGTAAGCTATATAGCCCGTTCACGAGAAGGATGTTTTTATGAATGTGATCGGCGAGATCGCTCCTTTGAAATGTTACGCGAAGGAGATGAACCACAGGATGGTGTGTATGGGCCCACTTTAGACCAAGAAAAATGGCGAGGTTTTAAATCGAGATACGACTACAAGGATGCGTATTATGGGAGAGGCAAGTTCATTAAACACTACAAATTTAAGCTCGTTGTTAGCCCTCCCGACGCTATTCATCATCGTGAATCTGCAGCGTGAACAAGTCCGTGCTACAGTCAGTTGCAGCCGAACTCGGCGGTGAGCACCCGCTAGTCGTCCGCAAGGTGAATGTTAAAGTGAACGGTGTGTACGAAGTGCTCCTCCCCTCATCGGTATTGGACAATAACGAAAAGAATGATCTCGTTCTGAACATGGAATTCAACGAAAAATTCATCGCAGAATTCATACATATGGATAAATCCATCGGTCTCGTGGGACAGACTGTTAGTTTCTCAGGTTTCGAAAACCCTGATACGGGAGATATTGAACGCTTTAACGTCTCCACGATTGAAAAAACTTAAACTGAAGGGGGATATGTTAGAGAAGGCGAAGCGACAAGATCCATCCATCACGTGTCACGTTTACGAAATAAGGAACAAGAATTGAGCGGCACTGTCATTACCAAAAGGATCAGAAGTAGTGGAACGTGATGGTGGTTCTCATGTATCAAAAGGAACGAAAACTATCCATCTCAGCCTCGGATTGACCTGCGACGAACCAGATTGTGTGCACCCAGTAACATTTACAACGGATCAAAAGTCTAGACTCAAATATCGTACAGTTCATGATAAACGAGGGGAACTGTTGGAAACGTTTACGTTTATATTGACTGTTTTTGAATCACCTGATATTAAATTGTTTTTAATATTATGTCTCCAAATAAAGAAAATGTGATGAATATACTGTGCATTATTATTCTTTCGCATGATGGTAGTTAAACTTTCAACATTCTCCAAAGATTAGATTTCCAACATCTGAGGAACAAGTCGTAACTTATTCGTGACCTCGAGAGGTGACCTATTAGTTACACTGATGTGTGATGGATGAGCCTTGGATACCGGTAAGGATTTAGACAAATACACGTCTGAAAACAAAGGATTCGGATTCAAGGAGAGGAAGGGATGGTTCGCGAATAGTAATGTTGTAGAATTGGAAGGGAAACTTCACGTTGACTTATTCCATCAATCACGCTATGTTATAAATGGTGTGGACATAGAGGTCGTTAAGTTGGCCAAACCTGCGTTTTACATCAAGAAGAAGACGACTGGTATGTCCATGCTAAAAATTATGCAGGCTACACTCTTCGTTCCACATTATGAAATCAATCCCTCAGCTTTGTTAGCTATTGAACGAGTGTTGAGGACGAAGGATGCTATGTCTATGCTGAAGGAAGGTCACTATGATCAACAATGGGAACTTAATAGTCGGTCGAATTCCTAAGACTTTATTAGTGGTTATGGTGGATGATGAAGAATTTAAGGGTAAAAATGATAAAAATCCCTTCAGTTTTAACCATTACTCGATGCATCATTGCTGTATCTATGTGAACGGCTCCCCTAACCCTGTGGGAGGATTGAAAATGGATTTCAGTGGCGATAGAAATAGTTTTGCCACTCGCGTCTACCGCCAGCTTTTTTCCGCTTTGGGTGCTCACCATAGTAATTGGGGTAATCAAGTCTCGTTGGATATGTTCAAACACGGATACGCTGTTTTGCGTGGAATCTCACTCCAGATCGAAGTGGTGAGGATACGCACGTGTCTAAACCGGTTGCAGGAACTTTGAGATTTGAAGCTAAATTTAAATATCCTCTACAAAATTCCGTGACCATTATCACATATGCCGAGTATAATTCAAAACTCACGACCGAGTTTAATAGGATGGCAGTCGTGGATAGAGTTAAGTAGTCATTCAACATGCAAACGGATGATATGGATGACGTTTTATCACAGGATACTCGCACTAAATACAGATTTAGAGGGGTATTCCCATCGGATCAACTTCCAAGTAGTCCTAAACGTGGAATTTACATAACTTATTTCGACCCCTCACACGAGCTGGGAACTTACTGGATTGCGGTATGTTTATTTAGAAAACTTGCAGAGTATTTCGACTCTTATGCTTTTCCTCCGTCAGTCAAGGACATTATCACCTTTCTGAAACCCTTCACCGTGATTTCAAATTCTGTTCGGCTGCAAAATTATAAATCAGATCTTAGTGGGGAATATTGTTGTCTGTATGCACTCTTCAAGTCCCTCACTCGCAAATCTATTTCTAAATTCCCATCCCTATTTCACCGACCTGCACTTAACGACTGCATCGCTGCAAAACTCTTCCAGCAAGAGTTTGGGCGCGAACGCAAGAGAAGATGTCATCCAGCGTCGCAAAAGTGCTGTGCTCTAGTGGAACGCGCTCTAGTAGAACGTAGTTCAATATAATCTACTCCCCCCTCCCTTCCGCTTCCCACCATTATATAAACACGGCGACAGTCTCACGAACATCAGTAACAATGCAGCAGTCTCAAGTGATGAAGAGAAGGCGATCTTCATCCTCTAGCCCTACGAGATCTTCATTGTAACCAACAGAAATAAAATCATTATTATTATTATCCTCTATTATCCCCTTACTCCGGACATCCCTGGAGCTGAGCAAGACCAAGAGCGTGCACATCGGTTGGTTGACGGAGTCGGCTACACTGTGCGTGGAGATTTCCTCCTCGAGCAAAACATCGAGACTCAGCCCGGAACAGTGGACTAGCCTAGAAAACTTCGCCGACTCCGTTACTGACTATTTTGAAACATTAGTGATTCCTTCGTACGTGGATTCGTCCGTTCAATTCGTGAAATATTTTGGTAAACCCCAAGTAAATTTGGGGAGTAAGAATACTCGCGTATCATTAAAAGCTAGCGATTGGAAGGCATTTGTGCTTTCTTTCGATCAGATTAATTCGGCTTTTGATGCAGTCACCCAATCGGGTGATTTGGTAGTCGGTCATCTGAACAAGATTATTCAGGCGTTGAAAGATTCGGGCATCGAAAAGGTGTGTATCACTTTCGGTGACGAACAATCCAACGTCTTGAGAGTGAGATTCCCAGAATATAATGCACCACCGTCCTAGAGTTTACCCGCTCGGTCCGTCATGGTCAACGCATTAATATGAGACTTTCAAGCTCTAGTGAGGAAGAATAGTGGTGCAAATCAATTCATAGTCAGAGAACTGGCCATTGAGGATCTCGAACATGACCGGTGCGAGTCGTGGGTGTTCCAGCTACCTCCTGACGTGGCTGAGAACTATGAAAACACTTGGGTGCAAAAGCATCACCACGGAATACCCACTGATGTAGTAGACACGGTATGATGAATTGCATAATATTCTTCAAAATGAAACCTGGGCTTATAACCATCTATTTGCAAAGGGCGTTGAAAAATGTAAATTCCTTTCGAAAGCTTTAGATCGCGATGTAATCGAAGTTGAAAAATTTTTAAATGTACCCTCTTTGAAGTTTCTTAAACCATTGGTCATTAGAATATGACGAGACGGATAAGTTCGCGTGCGCAGTGAAAAACTTTTCTAGATTGAAAAAAGTGATTTGCAGTAATGTTTCTCAGAGCAGAATGATGTTATAATTGAAAGCGGAAGAAAAAGAAGATTTATAACTACTTAAAAATGTTTAATAAAATCTCAATATTGTCAATAAGAAGAGTGTTTTTTTCTTTTTTCGGTATATCTCATGTTTTAATAAATTGAAAATTTGTTACTTTATCCATGCGTTTCATTTATAAACATTTTTTTACCCTCGAGAACAAGTCTCGACTTGTCACCAGATACTCTTGTCTCGCTTGAGTCTTAACCGCATCATTTCCATTTCCTTCAACCTGTCTTTAAGATAAGATTTCCGGTTGCGGTTAAGATACCAACATCCGGTCAAGATAAGATTACCATTTCCGTCAACCTGTGGTTAAGATAAGATTTCCGGTCTGCGGTTAAGATACCAACATCCGGTCAAGATAAGATTACCATTTCCGTCAACCTGTGGTTAAGATAAGATTTCCGGTCTGCGGTTAAGATACCAACATCCGGTTAAGATACCAACATCCGGTTAAGATAAGATTTCCACGAGACGGCAACTGTGCAGCTGAGCTGGCAGTGTTCCATCCTTCCCCTTCCTCACAGCCATCATTCCCCTCCCAACGATATATAAGAGCCTGCAAATGATGGTGGAGCGATTCAACATTACCCTGACGTCTGATATCACCGATCCGGAAAAACGACACGCGGCCGAGGAGCAGCTTCCCATCATCTGGCTGGATGTTAACGAGGCCTACAGGCCAGTTCCTCAACCCGAGTTCGGAGGAAGTGTTCCAGAGAGAACCGAAGTCGATTGAAGTTCCAAGGTTATTCTTAATGGTGTTGTATCAAAAGGCGGCGGTGGGATCTTGATATCAAAAGGTGGTGGAGGAGAGATCATGGAGGTTGGAAGGAAACCAGTGTGCTACACGGACCATAAAGAATCTCAAGTGAGATATGGTACCACGGACTCTACCAAGGGTACACGTCTACGAGTAATAAAGTTTGTGCTTAAAATTGAAGATGAAATGATAGTGTACTAAAATGCCTGTATACACATGTTCGGAAGTAAAAAAGTATAAAAAGTTCTTTCTTTTGCTCTCATTTCTTATTACATTCCCAGGAAAAGGTTTATTTTAAGTAAAAAACACGCAATGTTGGTAATTTTAAGAGAACCGAATCCGACCCTTCCCCCCACACCCGTCGGTTTTCCCCGAAAAAAAATGTTTCCCATCCCCTCTCGCCGGACGCATTTCGTTCGTCGACCGTCGCGACGCACCTCGCCCCAATCCTTTCTCTTCTCGCCACTTCGCGGCGCCACCGAGACGGATTCGCATCTCGCCACCTCCTTCGCCACTTTGCGGTCACGTGCACCAATCGGGGTGCGACTCTTGCGATATATTGATATTTTTTTCGAGATGGATGACCCAATCTCACCTCTTTTTCACCGCCGCACGGCGCCACTTTTGTGGTCACGTGCGCCAATCAGAGTGCGACTTTTGCGATATATCGATAGTTTTCAAGACAGACGACTCGCCCCTGGAGGTATATATCGATATTTTTGAAATGGATGACCCAATTTTACCTCACTTCACCCTCTTCATCACTTCGCGGCGCCACTTTTGTGGTCACGTGCACCAATCAGAGTGCAACTTTCGCGATATATCGATATTTTTCATGATGGATGCCTTACCTTTTGAAGTTAGGCAGAAATGTGGTGGTCCCGGACCCGCACTTCTCCTCTACTAGCGTCAATAGTTTGGATGTGAAAAAAATGTTGTCTACCACCGATAATATCTCTCTTTTTTGAGACAAGAGAAACATCTTTGGAGTCGAGCATCAAATAAAAATTTTTCTTCTATGCCCTTGCCAATTGAAGGACATCAATTCTTGACGGCTGAGACCTCGGGGAGGAAGGAAATCCTTCCACTGAGGGAAAGTTGTGATAATTTATTGGCTTTTTTATTGCCATGAATTTGATTGTATGTTATTTGTTCCTTTCACCGCCAACAGAGATGGAGTAGAGAGTGGTACATGCTTCTGGACACTGCAAAGCGTCTTGTCTTCATATTTGAGCGCTTGTCAACAGCCACATTTTTCGGTTAAGCCTCTCCAAGTCGTTTACAGAAATTTTATTTTATTCAAACTCGGAAAATT
This sequence comes from Ceriagrion tenellum, assembly GCA_963169105.1. NCBI lineage: Eukaryota > Metazoa > Arthropoda > Insecta > Odonata > Coenagrionidae > Ceriagrion > Ceriagrion tenellum. The sequence continues at coordinate 112,416,174 of OY720644.1, read as the reverse complement.
AAGAGGGGATTGGAACCCACGAGAAATTACTTGGAAAATTCACATACCTGAAGCAAATTGTCACGGTAGAGCTATAATACTTATTACTTATGGCAATGAATTCACGTAAACAGTCCTAGTGAAATTCATTTGCCAGCAAAACTCCGAATGCTACACATTTTCAATTATGAACATTGGCGTTTTGGCCCACATTTTCGTATTAAATATGTATCAGCTGCTATAAATCATCAAATGTTAATAAACTCGCCTCATAATACACCAAAGGCACATCCGCAGTAATTGTTTAAAGACCGTTTAGTGGACTATGGGAGTTCAAAGGAAGAATATTTTTTAATTTTTGAACCATGGAAATGAGCAAGAATGCATAAATGTTTTCTCTTTCAATTAATATTATCTACACGGTAATGTTCGGAGGAAAAACTGATGAGGTATTATTAGCATTGTAAAGAATTATATATAGGATTCTTAAAAATCTATCCACTTACCACCATAGGGAATACATGTGATTATTATGCGGTTCAAATTATTTGGTTTACTCAAAATAGTTTTAAAAAATAATTCAAAATGTTTTCTGGGTGCATTTGATCTTGCACTACTTTGGTATACACTTCCGCTAAGACGGTCATTTACCCTACTTCTGGCTATCATCATGCTATTTTTCTTGGCAGAGATTTCACCAAGGGGTGAATCATCCCCTACCCGCCGCTATGCTAATACAACATATTAAGAATGGAAATTACGTTGATAAATATTGCGGTAGCCATGGATCGCCACTCATTCTACATTTTTGCCGCGAGGAGCGCGTCTCGCAATCTTCGCGTGTGTTTCCAAAAAAAAAGAAAAAAAAGGAATGCTTCTCACAAGATTTGCAGGGCACGTCCAAGTGTTGCAAACTGGTAGAAAGAACGGACTCGCGAAGAAATCCTGGGTGATGAACGTTTGCCGAATCCGCCATCGTCATCTTCGTCTCAAAAGTTAAAGACGCACTGAAGGGGATGCCGTCGTCCATATCCTTGAAGGGAATTTCCCACCTCCGCTATAGATGAAGGGAAACACTTCCATCGCTGAGAGCAGCCAATCGGCACGGGCGTCCATCTGTTGGCGGCACCAGGTCGAGGTAGAGTTAGAGGGCGCTTGCCGCGGTGGGCAATGCTTGAAGCTGTAGCGTGGTTTGCCATCTTTGTTCCCCCAGAATGACATTAGCGCTTAAGGGATAACGCAATTATTTTGCAATTTACTATATATTCCATCGATAACTCACTGGAAATCACCCTGTATTGTGTCCTTTAAAATTTTTTTACTGATTTATTTATTAAATGTAATAACAATCTACATTCCTAGCGAAAGAAAAACACTAAAATCGAGTAGAATAAATGGTTCTGTGTAACTGACGCATATTTCAAGAGTTGCTAACCTTAGAATTTTCAACAAATGGAGAATAAACACAATGACGCATTGAAGGAATGACAATGAAAAACAGGAAGAAGCAATATCTCGCTCGGTTTTCAGGTGCCAGTTCGGTGGCGTCACGACCTCTCCCTCAAATCTCAATGCTTTAACTGAACTCTAAAACTATACACGCGCGGCCACTATAACCAGTGAACTCGAGTGTGTTAAATTATCGTTAATGACTACAGCAGTTTTTCGAGTTGCTCATTGGTCTTTTAATCCTGATATTGGTTGACAGCAGTCTTCCACCTTTCCCATCTAATGCTAGTTCCATTTATTCCGGGTAGTTTTTCATATGTACTTTCCTCTTTCTTTGGTTTCTGAAATTATTCCTGGGTAATTCGCTGGGGACTTTTCCGACTATTTTTCCTTCGGTTATATTCCTCACGAACCCATTGCACCCCAGGATGTACCTATTCCATGTCACTGTTCTTTTCTGTCTAGTGTCCCTAATGGTCTTTCCCTTCTCCTCTGTAAACTCCATTATTTCCTATCTCGTCCGTCCATTTCATCTTCAGCATCCTTCTCCAGAACCAGTTTTGATAGTTTCTTAGTTTTTTCAGTGGCCTGCTTTTCCAATGGTCCGTGCCTCCGATCCATAGAGTGCCACGCTTCACGCGAAAATTTTCACGTGCTGCTTTTTAGTTTGCATTCCTATCTACTCTGAACCCTGTCCCTGTCTTTTTCACCATGGACGCTTTCATCACTCTGGCAGTTCTTTCCTCGACGTTCATTGTAACTCTTCCATCCCACGTGATCTGAGTTGTGGCAAAATTATTTCAGTGTCAACGTTTCGTCATATTTTTTTGGCATCTTCTGGCCTTTCAAATGAGATTTCAAATATTTCAACGATGAAGGTAGTTTGAGTGAAATATCATTTTACTTAGAAATCAATGAATTTGGTCTCATTTTAAAGTAAAATATCTCACCCTTCTAATGACACAAAGAATTCAACCCCTGACCTCATTACCTTTGGAGATATTTGCCAAAATATACCAGCCATTTTTCATGGAAAATGGTACGTGTATGCACTCCAAAGAGCTATTGTTTACTAAATGAGGTATTTCTAACACTTAGATATCGCAAAAAAGTAACAGCGTGTAGTTTGTATGTTTTCTGAACTATATTTGAAAATTAATCATATTGTCACCGCAATAAATTCTTCGGGATCACAAAAAACCTTCCGTTTTGAAGGAATGTCAAACGTACCCGTGAAAATAATGAGTCAATTAAAGAATTATATAGATATTTTCATTTATCATTACTTTAAATTTATGTCTTATAAAACAATACTATTGCACCATTAATAATGCAATATTTAATGGATGTGCCCTACAGCTGATGAAATTTAAACGTATAATTCGAATATGGTCTCTATTATGACTAGGGAACCATCTCGCTCGGACTACCTTAAACGACATTACGATACATATAATAAGTTAACAATATGTCACAATGGGTTTGTTTGCGTTGTTGGGTCGCCGGACTCCAGCAGTGCAGGAGGAGGAGGAGAGGGTGGTGTTATCCGCTCGGAGAGAAGAGACGGAGAAAGGGGGAAAGGGCTGTGGATAGGTTTGGCTGAGGCGGTGGGACCGTTCTCGAGGAAGGGGGTGGAGGAGTGGGGAGCGGAAGGAGGAAGGTTGAGGGGCGCGCCAGGAAAAAGAAGAGATTTCTTGGACGTCGACCAAATCCCTCCCCACCCGCCCTCCCTCCCTCCCCTCTCTCTCTCTCTTTTACCGGTCCATCATTGGGAGGGGGAGGGTAGGCGCTCGTGCAAGGGGGGGTTGCAGTTCAGTTGAATTGGCGTGTCCCCTAGAGACAGGGTTCTCTGTTTCCTCCTTTACTTCATCCACCGAAGCATTCCACTCAGAGAGGAGAGAGCCACCTTCAAAGCTTTCACTCACGCACACCTCCCATTTCGTCCTCTGTGGAACGCTCATCATCATCTATGATCTGTTTGAACTATCTTTTACCTTAGGCTTTCAACCGCACACTCCGATCCCTACAATGATCCATATGCAGGAACTTGCCCTTCTTCAACTATCTCAACTCAAAGATGAGTTTCGCCCCAATGAGCCATCATCACCCGGCGTCCGTACCTGATACATCTATAAGCCACCTCAATTGTGCCTCGTCTACGCCTCACTACATTTCTAGGTCTGACATATGCGATAAAATAAGAGAGATACTCTGCCGAACAGATAGGTACAAAAACTCGTTCTTTCCGCGCACAATAAGCGACCACAATAGAAACTGATATTCTCTAAATACACTCCCATAATATATACATGTCACCATTTCACCTCCAAAAATTTTACATCTTTACACGTCTGGTGACCTAGCATCCCCTGCCACACACCCATACGGCGGCTCGCGGGGTAGTGTGCAAATGTAGAAGGGTGTGTGGCAGTGGTATCACCAGCATGCACATTAATGCACCCTGATAAAGTAAACGAACCTGCGACTAATTATTATATATTAGCAAGAACCTGAAAAAACTTGTCAAAAGGGCAACTTTCACCAATTTGTACTACACTACGGGTATGCTATAATGCTACAGAAACGATTGGTACCGATTTATTTCGCGACTACATAAAAGCAAAAATATACAAGAGTCATGCAGGGAGCATGAGAAATACGAAGTGTGTACTACGTTGAATATAAGTGAACAATCATTAGAGGGAGAAAAATCAATTAGCTACACTATGCACGGACTAAACTAATTAAATGTCTCATTGGCAGCTATTATTGCTCTTATCCACCTCAGAAAAAGGACATTTAAATATGTCTATTCTGCAGTCTATTTCACTAATTTTATTCTCGTAATATAAACATCCACAGCCAGTGAAGTTTCGTAAAATATTGTTAACGTCGTCAGAAAATAATTGGTTCGGAATTTCCATTACAGATTAATGCAAATAATAATGGCTTAGGAGGCCGCAACGCTTTGTACGTTGTGTTTTGATTTTGCAGAGAATACTGTATTACCAGGATTGAGTGTGACTTCCTTCCACTGCATCGGTCACAATATCTCTTCCTACCCGTTTCATCATATACCTTCGTTGTAATTGCTTCTGCTGTCTGAAGATCGTAACGTTGACTGACGTAAAGACTGTAACGTTGATGGCGAGCTTCAAGAAATTCATATTAGATAAATTTGATGGCATCTTAGACACATTATTATTACGTGAATATTTTATGAATTGTAAAAAATAAGACTCGATGATGGTATGACGAGATAATGAAAAAGATATCTTTTCATGGGATAGAGCAGAAAATAAATTGATGAAAATAATTGTCCATAAAAGGCCAAGGAACACTTTTTCTCAGGCCAAGGTGTCATCGGCGGAACTTTCTCTACTCTGAGATTTTAATTTTCTCTAAATTGAGAGATCTTCGAAAGCAACGTTTGACAAACAGCAGTAGCCTGCTGATGAGACACTTGGTAATCTTCCAAATTTCATAAGTACATAGGAAAGATACAGGAATAATTCGCCCTATTAATGCTTGTTGTTGAATCTTTTGTGAGGCCGGGAAAACCCCTTGAAATAATATGTACTTTAAAAAATTATTCATGTTCATGGCGTGATTTCGGAATTCCTTTGCGAATTTTCCGCAACACGGTGTGGGGCGTTTGTTTTAGAATCACGAAAAATTTCCCGAAGTTCGAAGTTTTCTGGGAATAAGAGTGTATTTTGCTACAGATTATAAGTTGCTACTGGCCCGAAAATTGAACATTTATGCTTTTAACTCACCTCTTATGATTTCATTCATTCCTGTTAATGCGTGCATAAAATCACTGCATAAATTTTTGCTGCATTGAATTTTCACTGATTTATCCACAGAAGAGGTCTCCTCATCACAGCAGCGGACACAGTCACCAAGTCAGGAGTTGGCATAATTGATAATTCTTTTAATTGTCCGTAGTATAGGCTTACTCAACTCTTCAACTCTCTTTTTTATAATGCACCCAAAGAAATTACTGTCTGAAGAAATTACAACTTGGCTGTTCCCTAGGAGAAATCATAAATGCGTTCGTAATGCGCTAATAAATAATTTTAAAAGACCGCTGAGCCATATAAATGATAGGGGGTGATGTGATTCTACTAACTTATTTCGGTAAAATATGTTGCAATTGCGCAGTCAGCCGCGATAGTTTTACCCCCTTAAACTAGCGGATGAATTGAATTATAAGAATATAAAGATATAAGTTCAATAACGAACCGAACTGATGGTAAATAGAAACGGAACTAACTACTTTATTGCGCACGTTTTTTTTGTTTATTCCTCCAACGACAAAAAACAAATGAATTACAAAATTCACTAATGTCAAATCACTTACATTAACTAATACAACAAATAAACATTATTTATGAAATATAACGCATAACAACAAAATATAGGTGCTTTATTTTAGTGAATCGAAACCCTGAAAGAGCGATGTCTTTTTAATCAGGATGGCGAGAGATAGGAATGGCGGCAACAGGAAGGATTGTGTTTTGGTCTTGAATGACATCTCTCCAAGGACGAGAGGAGTAAGGCCCGTAATTAGGAATGCAAAGAAGTAAACTAATCCCCTGCAAGGGGAAGATGAATGAGAAACAATGGACAGAGAGAGTCTGCTTTGATTGTCGTCACAGCCACTGTCCTGTTTACCTACCCCTCAGCCCTCACAATCCGACTCACAAAGCATTGAGACCAATTACCACTTCGTCTGTTCTCCAATCATTCTCTTTCTGTTTCGCTTCGACCCCCGTGACTCGGCCACACTTTCGTCTCTGTCGAGGGGGTCACGCTGGAAAAGGCGTTTTCAGACCGTTGGAATTTTTATCGCCATCCTAGTTCATCTAAGAAAACAACAATTTCCACCATTGGGCGCTTAAGTTTGGATAGTCAGGGCAAGAGCTTTTTTTAAATTTTGGTACCAATTGTAACGGAAAGAGTAACAAATCCTATCCACGCTATAGCAGTATGCAATTGGCCGATTTCAATATAGCAGTGCTAGGCATATGGTAGTAATGCAAAAATACAACTTATAGAGGGTTCCATAGAATATATGTGCTCATTATTCGGAATGCTGATAAGAAGACAATCCCCTTTGTCCCACCTCGGCCCCGGCAGCAGTCCACCTGTATACTGTCCTATACCTCCACCCTCATGAAGTCTTTGCAATATCCGTCTGAACTTTTTCGTATTTCATATCTGACTTTTCGAAAACCCAAACTCCATCATTGAGCTGGACATGCAACCTCAGATTGTGGCCTTCCAATTTTTCCGTATTCTCACAGACATCTCAAATTCCTCTTCACTTATTTCCCCATAAATACTGACGTTCTCGCTAGCTAATTTCTCCTTTCATACTCAATTACGAATCGTTAACACCCCCCGTCCGATATACAGTCGTTCCATTTCTTTATTTTGAAGATGGCATGTCCTTAACCATGCGTCAATACCGCACTCTTCTCCTCGTTATCCAACATCATCCCCACTATTACTCTCAATTCCTTACGTCCACTTTTCTACCTTCAAACCCGCCTTCTGAATAGATCCACTCTTGTGTTCACCAAATATAGATGTTCTACATTTGTCCACCCTCATCAGGCTTGCTTTTAATTCTCTATCTCTAGCCCTGAAATTCTCTATATCTATCGCGAAACACTATTAAATCAACCATATTCTTGAAATCGCCCCTTTGCCATGGAATCATGGATTTCTTTTCACTTAAACCATATATTCGAAACTAACAATCCTTTTTCAAAGCACACACTCATTCACTCGAGGGTCACCAGGAGGTCCAGTCACTTCCTCCAATCTCAAATCTCCGTCTTATCCCAACCCAGCCATTCATTTTGCCTCGCACAATTATTCTGTAGCCATGGTCACATTATCTTTACGTCTCGCAGTTTTCTCCAAAACCCAGTTTTCACGCTGTCTCTGTCTCCATCACCTGATGCACAGCATACCACATTCACAACTCTGCCAATACTAACTTTCATACGAACCTTGGGAAATGTATGGGGACACTGACTCGTATGTCATCGCTGCCATCTTAATTGTCTCACTGAGGATGAAGCTTATTCCTACTACCATTACTATTTATTACCATTACTATGACTACCATTTATATAATACCTTCGACTCCTGACCACAATGATAACCCAACATAATCAGTTGCAACATTTTTCCGCCACTTTTGCTGAGTTTAACAAATACACAAAGCATCCAATCGTCTCATTTGCATTTCTTCTGGAACTCTTCATCATTCTCTTTGATGCATAACTGTCACATTCCAAGCATCAAATGTCCAGTTTTTTATGCCAGGTCTGTATAATAATGAGCTAACCACACATAGCCTCTTCTGTTCATGATGGCTTTAGCCGTCTGAGGTTAATCTATGACTGTTGCAATACGCTGGCATATAAAATGCAATGTTACCGGACTTTGAAATACCCGTGCCAAGTGCATCTTTCCCTGCAATCGGTTACAGCGCTCTGCCGGTAAGTCTTTCTTGCATTTTTGCCAGTAAGAGAAACCAAAGCTAGTAATACCCATGGCCCACTATCTCTGTTCTACTTGACTTAGGATCCCATCTAAAAGTACTATCTGCAAATCCGGCGTTTCGTGGCTCTAGCCCCACCCATTGGAGACAAATGGTGTCTACCAATACACTGGGACTTCAGAAACAAAAACAGAAATACATGTAACTATTTATGTTCATACTCTAACGTATTAGTGTGAAGTCTGGTCGGTTTCAACCAGAATGTAAGCAAAATATCAGGAGCGAAAACTAAATTCTTAATAATAATAGGAAATATAACCATTGTACATCTGGAAACTTAACAATCCCAGAAAAGGATCCGCAGATCAATGGATAAATGGAATTGAATCGACTTAGATGGTGCGGAAATATCAATAGAATCGACTAATATAGGTTGATTCTCCAGGAAAGTATTAGAAGCAGAATAAAATGAAAGATGAAGGAGAGTTGGACGGAGAGACACAGATGCGAAAAATTTGAAGGTATGGAAAGAGAAGGGGAATAGACAGACTGAGAAAATGCGAAGTGATTGGAAGAGGGAGAACCAATATTTTGAGACCCATCCTCAAATGGTGTTGGGGATGAAGAAGAAAATAAATGATAAAGATTAAGGGACAGAGACATGATTACTTACTTAACATGCTTGGGAACATAATAGAGGCCTGGGTATCTGGTTCGGCTCTATGCACTTTCTTAGAGAGCGGGTGATGAGGCGTTCGATATCACGGAGAAAACGATATGATGAATAAACAGTGATTCACGCCACTTCACGACGGACAAGCCAGTTGTTAAGCTTTAAATGTTAACTGTACACACGCTATAATTTGGTCGTTCCTATAAAGGCCTTGGCGGTGCCAATCTTAAAACCATCCCCCACGCCCAGTCCGGGGAAAGAAGTTGGAGAAGTAGTTTTGAAGGCGCCCCGCCGTCAGCTACGATCCGTTGTTCACTTCCATTTCAAGGAATTGCCCGTCATTTTCTGCCCCTGCTCTCCGATTCGTTCCACTGGATCCGATTGGACACTCGTTGGCGGCGTGCGGTAGTGTTTTGGTCCGAAGATGGAGATTATATCCGGGGTGGAAGGTTCGTTGTGGTACGAGATATTTTGCATTCGTTAATTGCTAGTTTTATCGAGAGTAGGCCGAATTAAGAGCACAAGTTTTTCCTTGCCAGCGTTCAGTAATATGTTTTTTTCTATCCTCAAACTTGGAATCGAACCTTAAAGACATTTAGTACTCGACTGCAGATATTTTTAAAGCATCACTGAAGAAAGCTGCCTATATTTCACACATAATTTACAATTCTATTCATATATTTCATTCATGTTTGCATTGTAGTGTTCACAATTATTATAGGCACAAATAAAAGCGGGAGGTGAGGCGTCCCTTGAGCACGGAGATAGCGATATGATGAATGAACAATGAGCCACGCCATTTCACGACGGACATGCAAGTCAATAAACTACAAAAATTAACTGTACATACACAATAAACAGCACGTTAATAGTGCTGCTTAATATGTATGAAATATTGGCATTTGAATTGGAGTTAGGATTGTAAACATTGAATTGCTTTTCATTTTTCAACAAAATGACTCATTTAAATTTCATTATGTATTAATAAATCTTAACTGGATTTAACCACAGGATGCCATTGCTTCTCCGGCCTCAAAAGCAACACCAAGTGTCGCAACCTGTTTTGCATTTATATATACATATATATACATATACATATATATATATATATATATATATATATATATATATATATATAGGATGAAAATTAATTAAAAAGGGTTTTTCCTATCAATAAGGCGAATGACAAACGTTCTCAAAGAGGCGTGTGAAGAGATGGTCTTATTTCAATCAATCAACCTCGTTGTGTGGTATCGAGACCAGGATGAATGGACATTTCGTAAAAAATGATGTCCCATTGTAAAAAAGTTACCCGTACTCTGGTTCTCTTCGGTTCTTTTCATTAATTGAAAAAAATTATGAAACTATTTGCTGTAAACATGAACTTGCATTAAAACCTTTAATAAATTTATTTTAGCGGACACAATTTTCCCTTGTCCTCCTCCACGTACACACGTGTCGTTCTGTTTCCGTGATGTGTACGTGATCTTTCTTCATTCTGTGAGTCCCATTCTTTCCCTTTAATGTGACTCAAAATATTTCCTTCACATCTGGAATGAATCGATCGTTTCGAAATAATGCAGTCGATCTGCGGAATCGGTTTTTCGGAAAAATTGCCCCAGTTTCCGCGCAGAGAGTCGGTCTTCTCATTTCGATATCCGCGGATTGCAATCAGTGCGGTAGGGTCGAGAGAGGGTGGGAAACGGAGAGGGGGGATGGCCGGGGGCGAAGAGAGAGGGAGGCCGGGGGTGGATGCTGGATGGATTGCGGCGGCCTCTCGTGTCAAGGCCGCCGTCGCCACCCCCACCGATTATCCATCGCGGCCTACGCTATTTGTGGAACTCGGGAGGAGGGGTGGTTGGGCGGGGCGGGGGTACTCACCCCCCCCCCCTGCCCCCCTAGTGACACGTCCTTCGCTAGATGGCAGTCGCAAACTCCCCACACCTCCCGACCCCACTTCCTCCCGCTCCCCCCTAGTAAGCGGACGGGAGCAGAGATGGCAGAGGGCATTGCACGCTTTAGTTATCGGGTGGGGGATCGACGGGGGTGAAGACAATGGACGATTTCCATTCGGTCTTAAGTTCACTTCGCAACACCACAACATTGCTCTTGCATTCCATTAGTTTCAGACCCTATGCACAATATTTGGAGCAGCTAGAGACTCGGAGGCTGCATGCTAGGCTCAGTTTAAGTGGCACATGATGAATATCATTTTGACACCACATTACGTCTCTAGGTCGGACATAAGCAATAAATAAGAGAGATACATTGCCGTGCAGATAGGTACAAAAATTTGTTCTTTCCTCGCAAAATAAGTGACCACAGTAAAAACTGAGACTCACTCAAGACATTCCCAATTTACACTTCACCGTTTCACCTCAATATAGTCCTCTCGTTATCACCTTTATGCGGCTGATGTCTTAACACCACCTGCCACTAGCCAATGCGGTGGGTCGCAGGATGGTGATTAGATGTTGAAAAAGTCAATTGGTTACTGTGCATTCCCACAAAACACGTCGGAAGCAAAGTTGATGCGCGCTAGAAATCCCTGGACAATGAATAATGAAAACGGTGGTAATCGTAACAACGTAAATATAAAGCATCAATTCCTGTAATAAATACGAGTACTTGTATTTAGCTCCACTCGTCGTGATGGACAAAACTCAAATACTAAACATTAATCCGGAATAACCTAGCTATGGTGGCTTGTGGGAAGGTTAATTTCTCGCCATAGCCCAACCATAGGACACAATCACCCAACACATCAATGGGATCTTATTCTCTGGGCTGATAGAGGGACCCGTTTGGGACGCCATAGTAATGGCCATCGATCACTATTACCGAGAATGTTTGCGGGAACGGGACTCCGCGCCACGAACAAACACAGACCAAACACACATCACAAAATCTCAGGAAAACTCTCATTAACGGACTCGAACTAGTGCAACTTGCATTCAAAGGTGAAAAACCAACGTGACTTTTACACGTACTCTTTCCTTGTATGTAGCCCAATCTTTTTTTATGACAATAGTTGCCTTTTCATTATGATAATATTTCCAGCTCGGTCTGTTTTGCGCTCAATATCTGTTGCTCAAAATATACGCGAAAACCATCCACTTCAACGACATCAATGACGCAACACAGCAAAAGAGAAAAAATAAGGTAAGAAAATAGTACTTGATGAATAATTATACAAAGGCGATCCATGTGGAATAAACGGCCGCGGGGATTGGACACTCAACAAAAGCAAATCAACTCGGGTTACAAACATCTGAAATGAAATTTTGAAAAATAGTTGCTGGCTATCAGGAAGGAACAAAAAGGACATGCAGATATTAAGCAATACTTCTGCATTAAAACCATGAACAAAACAATGCGAGAATACAGAATTAATTGAATAGGACACGTATAAAGAATCGATGTATGGAGAATGTGCATTGACGCATGGAAATGCAGAGCAAAATGCAAAAAACCCCAAAAAGAGGGTGTCCAAGCAAGATATTGAAAGAACGAGACTCAACGAGGCCGCAGCTGGTTCTATACCTTGATACTTGCAGTAATAAGATGAAAAGAATAAGTTGTTCTCGAAGGAATTTTGTGGGTGCATTTGATCACTGCTTGATTGCAATTTGAAGTATATAACCAAATATTGAATTCATCCATGCTCTCCATTTCGTCTGTTATAGTGATCCATTTAGCGCTTCCGGAAATCGCGTGAGATGAACTCCATAATTTTCACCCCAACGGCCGACTTCCGAAAAAAAATCTAATGAGACTTCACCCACTTAATTGATCCTCCGTGTGGTCTCTTTGTCCCTAGGCTGATCAACTTCCGGAGACTATGCCTGGTACTCCAAGTCCAGGGTTAAGTTGCGATGCAATGATAGTGAATGTTTTTACTTCATGAGGTAAGAAATAAGTGAGGGAGTAATTAATGCTTTGTATGAAAAATATAAGCAACATTGCACTACACAGCCAAGGGTGGCAAAAAAGCAGCAGTAAACTCTATGCTGTACTGCGAGCACCAATGTATCATTTTAAATAATAATTTTTTGGCAGAGAAATAAGATTCATCTGAAGGAGATACAAATTTTAAACATCAAGAACAATAGGCTGAGAGACAACTCACCTGATTTTTTGTAGCCTGATTATAAAATCTTGAATCAAGCGAGGTTAAAAATATCAGAACCTTGAGTCTTATATGCGCCTGACTAGGTACTTCTCTCGTATTTAGTAAGATCATTATTCTTCTCACATTTAATCTGCTCTCATTGTCAGTAATTTATTGTACAAAATGGAGGAACATCGCTGTGCGTTATGACGAAAGTCACTATTGGTTCTACCCGTAGTCAATTCTTTTCGCGATAATTGGTGAGTGCAAGGTTTTTAGTAAATTCACTCGGAGGACGTGGGTGAGTGGTTGCCTCGAGGACAGTCGTCGGTATCTCATTAGAGTCGAGATGGGGAGAGGGGGCAGCAGCGGTGGCGGCGTGTTAGCCAAAGGGAACGTGCATGCGGGATTACTGCCGTATCGCTTCACGGCATCGTCATTTCGATCCACGCAGAGCAGCAGAGTGGGTGTGTTCCGTCGAGAAATCAGCTCATCTTTTGTTTCTCGAAGCGAGGAAGGGGGAAAGAGAGAGAGAGAGAGAGATGTGGGATGAGCATCGCTGCGCCACGCGTGTCTATTTTTCCCTTCTCATCCAATTATGGCCAATTACCTCCTCTGGTCTATCCCCTCGCTGTCCGACCTTGTAAGAAACTTGAATCTCGTCCCGATTCGTAGTTATTATATTAAAGCGTGAGTACGCGCTAATAAGTGTAGAAGGGCGTGGGATTAAGGTAGTTTGAGCGAAATATAATTTTATCCAGAAATCAATGAATTATAGTTCATTTTAAAGAAAAATATATCGCCCTTCCATTGACACCAAAAATTCAGCCCCTTATTAGATTACTTTCCGTGATATTTGCTAGAAAATACCAGCCCATTTACATGGGAAATGGTACGTGTATGCACTCCAGAGAGACATTATATTAAAAATGAGGCATTTCCTACACTTAGGTCTCGTCAAAAAATCAACAGTGTGTAGTTTGTGTGTTTTCTCAACTATTTTTGAAAATTAATCACTTTGTCACCGCAGTAAATTCTTCGGGATCACAATAAACCTTCCGTTTAGATGGAGTTTCAACACACCACGCAAAAAAATGAGTCAAGTTTTATTCAAGGAATTAAAAGTTAAGTCAAGGCTTATTTAGATATTTTCATTTGATTACTTACAATTTCTGTCATATAAAACTATTTTATTGCATCATTAATAATGTAATATTTAATTCGTGTGTCTCACAGCTGGTGAAATTAAAACGTATATATCGAATATGGTCTCTATTATGATTTGGGAACTATCTCGCTTGCATTACCTTAAGTGGTGAAGAGAGGTGCCCCGGAAGGGAACGGGACTAGGTGGGAGGGGTTGGGAGGCTGCCCTCAGTCCCTCATTACCATCTCTGTCCTAAATACAATGCCAATGTTCACAAAATTCCCATCTTTACATAAGGGTGGCTCTGACCCGATTCTGCGAGTCAAAAGAAACACTAAGAAAAACATTTTCATTTATTTGACTCAATGATTCCTGTTTTCGTTGGTGGAATGGGTTTTCAATTGTAAACTAAAATTGAAGTACAAGGTTGCGGAAGTTATTTCACGAATATATTTTTAATGGCCACATTCGTGCAGTTTATGAGATGAATGCAGTGCCGTTGAATAGAATCGGCACATTTTGCATTCTATTCAACGGCAGTAATTTGCAAAAACTTAAAGATATATGTAGATTTTAAGATTCCCATATTTTATTTTTATTAAATTTCTCATAACACTTCGCTTCTTATAAACAGTTTTATTCCAAAGCTGATACACGCTTCCCCGATCAAATTGACGTTATCTACTCTAATTAATCTGAGTAGTCTCCCTGAGAGCCAATGTAAGGATTTCTTCTTTCAAGGCTGAACTATAGTAAAAATAACTAGTAACCCTACTCGTATTTCATCTCAGTTCAGAACAGAAAATTTAAGATGAACGATGTATTTAATTTTTCAGAAATTCTGGAGTGGAGACCCAGGTCATCTTAAAGCAGATGAGAACAGGACTCATTTCTTAGCTTCCTCGTGTCAAACACCTCTCAATGCTACTTAATGCGCACCACGTATTGACCTGCATCTTCTGCATCGACACATACATATTATTCTGCTAGCTTCCTCGAGAGAGTATAGCTGGGGGTGAGCCATCACTATTATGGACCATAATGTTCCACAATAAGGTTAACAAAACGATGACTAGTAATGCTTTGTCAGGAGTCTACAAAAATTTGGCTAAAAGACAATTTTTATCGAGATACACTACACTATAGTTACCTATTCTAAATGCATCGCAGGTCTAGAAACTATCATTAGAATTCGAATCGACGGTTCAGCTAAACTACCTGCCGACTAACCTATTTCTGAGTATCATTGGCAGCCATTATGATCTCTTATGGTCTTAAATTTTCTTATGTGGAAAGAGTGCTTAAGACCCTCAATAAGATATAAGGCAATGAGTCTTCTCCTTTGTGTATTTAAAATCCGTAACATTTTTTAAAAATAATTCTATTTTAAAGAGTTATTCACATTGTTTTGCGATTTCAGTAGCACATGTATGTATATACCACTGCCCGACACCCCTGCTGATTGAGTCGCTTTCCTCCGTTTGAAGATCAGAGGGAAAATCGAGAAAGTTAATGCGCAGAAGTGGAAGACCATTGACAGGCGATGATGGCCCGTGATATGGCGGCCGCGAGATGTAAATGACTTTTGGTATGTATGCGTGTCGGTACGGAGACTTCCGCGGTGATTTATTGAGGCCAGTTTATTCGGGTTTTTCCCGCGTTGATTCATATTAACGGAGAACAGTGTCGCTAACGTTACACCTAGCGTCGTCAGGTCCTGAATTAACTACAGAGATTCTTGTCCCTTTATATACCTAACGCTTGAGCTAGTCAGGCGCACGTTAATTGGCCGGCTGGACCTTTGAATTCAATTGTTGGAAAAGACGTTTGAACGTTGAGGAGAGAGGATAACCGTCTTCCTGTTGAAATTTTAATTTTTTTCTGCTATTTCAATCGCCTCTCGTATTAGCCGACTATTCTCTGGCGATGGTCTTACAATTTTCAAAGTTTATGACGTGGCCGGGTTCTGACCAGGCGTGCTCTGCCACCGCAAATTGCGAAAAGTTTTCTTGACGGTCGCCCATTGGTGTTCCTCCATTCTATACGCATGTCTACGCGTGACTACGGGGGCGGATGGGGAGGAATCTAGGCGAACCTAGGCGGAGGGTTGGAGAGGCGAACACTCAAGAGGTGGAAGGGGTGACTATTTCGTAATCAAAGTGTGGACCATAGGGAGAGAGAGAAAAACCTTAACAGTTATGAAATGAATGATGAAAATGACTTAGTAACTTTTCACAGGTATTTTTATTTGTATGACCGGTTTCGTTGCATAGACAACATCTTCGGGTAATAAGTCAAATTTCTCAGAATATATACAATATTAGAGGGATAAGGGGAAGGGGGAAATCGGAGGGGGAAAGGAAGGCGAAGGTGGGGGTGTGAGGTGAGGGTATTCAGAGGGGTATTCAGAGGGAATTCAGAGGGAAGCGAGGTGGGAAGGGGAGGGCGAGTGGGTATGACGTGAGTACGGAATGGGGGTTTACGGTAGGGAGAGAGGGGGTGTGAGTGAGGCGGGGTGTTTGGACATTGGTTTGGGGGAGGGGACGTGGACACTGCGCTTGGGCTGGACTCAGTGGGACATCTAGGAGTCGGGAATGGTGGTTGAAGATTTCTTTGTTCAATAAGTCTCCTTCCTTCAGATGTTTTCTGATCTCCAGCTGTTCAAGCGCGTCCATCCTCCGTCCTTTCCTCACCAGTGCTCCTGGGATAAACCTTCTTTCCCTCGTGAGCGGCCCTATTCCACTCGGGGAACACGATTTCACAACACCTTCTCCCTCTGCTCGACTCCCGTGTCACCAACTGGGCTGAACGATATGGAGGAGAGCCTGTTCTTAAACTGCGGCCCGAATGGGAAAAGTCGATTCGGAAAATTTCGACGCCGATAAGACAAAAGACGTTGTGTACTCTGTGCGCAGGATGTGAATGATAGTAATATACCGCGCTATAGTAGCGCTTCGCAATACGCTCTGTCAATTTCTTTTTTTTATAGCAGTGATCTCCGAAAAAGAAATGAGAAATACTTACGATGTTACCTTTTTCAAAAAATAAAGAGAAAAGACGTTGGCCAACAGTAGGCTCCTCAAATAGTTCTTCTTCTTATGACTCTTTTCACTCATATTGAAAGAGAAGGTTTTCTCTGTCATGCTTGTCCGTAAATTCCCTCCCATGAAAAAATACACAGATGGGGTTCATTTTACTTGATTGCAGTCTTTCTTCTTTCACAAAATTAAATCAGAAACACTGGACATACAAAGACAAAACGAACGCTAAACGTGAGGAAATATTACGAGAATTTTTATATTATCAGGCAAATTTTGTTTTCTTTGCGAGTTTGAATAATTTTGAAGAAATAAATATTCGTAAAATCGCTGAAAACTACGCGTTTTCGGTGACGCGTTTCGGTCCCCTGACGATCGTCCCTTGACGACCAACGGTATTGTTAAAGCTGAGACTCATACAAACATACGGGGGCGGCGGGGGGGAAGGACGGTCCATAACGGATCAGTTGGGAACGATGGAGAGGTAGAATTCATTTGGTTGAGTGAATATCAAACGATCAGTTATACGGTAATATTTTGTTGATTTAATCCCGAATGAGATTACACATGACATCCAAGGGAATTCGGAGCATTAGTTTTTCGACATACAAACGATATATGAGAAAATGTCCGAGAAGGAGATTCCATCATCGTAATAACAGTTTCTACTCTTGGGAATATTATAATTTTCCGTACTTAAACAATTTTGCTAAAGAATTACATGTTACGAAAATTGCAAATTTTGCGCTTTATAAAATGCATTAATAAAGAAACGATATGCATCTCTCTCTGTATATTAAATCAAAGTGCTTCATGCTTGACGGTCGGTTACTCTATCATAAAAAAACATCAAATGTGGCGATGAGATTTCCAGCCATTGCTTTTTTATCTCTGTCATTCGTTGTTAATAGTTTTTTCATCCGAGGAATGTTGATCGATGTGACTCAAATGCAAATGACCTCAACGCAATATCATAGTGACGTTCACTCTATCGTTTAACATTTACAAGAGGAGGGCCGCACCGCTTCCACTTCTTGATCATCTTAATGACTCTCTCCTCTCTGAACACACTGTCAGCCCAATAGTTCAACCCTTGAAGGCTCTACTTTGTGGAATAACAGTCTGGTGGGAGAAAATAAAATGCTTTGTAATATTCCACTGCGATTTATTCTTCCCCGACCGGTTTCAACGCTAGTGCGTCATTTTCAAGGGTACATAAATACAGGGAGAATGTACCCTTAAAAATGACGCACTAGCATTGAAACCTGTCGGGGAAGAATAAATCGCAGTGGAATATTATAAAGTATTTTATTTTCTCCAACACTGTAAGCCATTATAATCAATATCCCTTTTTTTCTTTCGCGATTCTACAATTTCCTGCATATCCTCTCAATTTTCCACGTAGATAATATAAATTGCGCCTGAATTTGGGCCACGTGAGGAGGTATTTTCCCCGGCCAACTATGTATATGCTTTTCCATTTGCTTTCCGATGCGAAGTTGTTCAAAGTTCCTCTGAATATTTTTTGGCCTTGAAATCTCTGCAGAAGCCTCATTATCATGCATGGCTAATTGAAAATGTCGTGGTCTTCATTATTACTGTTATTGGTTAAATTCGTGCATTCATGATATAAGCTGTAATTTTCTGCCACAAATTTACCCTCTGCCCTTTGATTGCACTTCGTTCGTTCTTATGATGGCAGACAGGAAATCAGATTTACCATCTTTTTCTCCCCACATTAGTTCTTCCTCATTTGCACCTCTAACTTTTAAATGCATATTCAGAGCTATCTGACCTATCTAATGGATTTGGAGTGAATGGAATCATTCTTTTCTCTCAGAATCACTCGCTCATGAGACGTAACCGGCATGATGCAATCGAGCAAACAATTGCTAAAACTTGACGTACTGAATTGAAGGGCACAAGTACCTTAAATAAGTTCACAGTTGGAGGAATATGTGCGTGAAAACTCCTCTCCTGGATTTGTGATATTCAACCCGTCGGAAGCTAAACGAGGAGATAAAAACCTGTGATTATGGTGTTGATGACAGTTCTTAAGGGTCAAATAGACGGATAAAGCGATATGTAACCCAGTAGAGGAAGACGAGAAAGATGGTTCAAAAAGGGAGGCGATAAAGACGGCGGTGGTTTGATCGTATGTACCTTGGAACATGATGTATATTTTGAGGACCTTAACTCTATGAGAAATATATGTTAAGACACCAGGGGAAGGAAAGTATCAGTATATCAAAAGAGAAAGCTTGGGAGAATAGCCAACAGTTTAATTGGATTAGCAATGAAAGTGGGAGAATTGATAAACCGCACTTACTGAAATCTCAATCGCAACACAAATTACGTAAAAGTGAGCAAAGAGCACTATCAACTCTGTCCTTCTGCCGATTTTTCACTTCATAGTTTTTAGTAATTACTTACACCATTTTATTACATATGTATTTGTTAGAAGAAAAAACATTGTCGAAACTATGGTTCCTATGAAACTAAACGATTATTTTAATCGAAAAAGAAGTGCATTTCCTAACGATCGGCATTCATCAAATGTGGTAACCACTATCATAGTATCGAGCATTGTATTTAAAATTAATCATGTGAGACTAACACCACCTGCGGAGATGAAAATTTAAAGAAAGCGCTCTTAAACGCCAATACTAAAAAATGATCGCCAGCCAAAAACTTCTGCCGTGGCATCATCATTTTGACGTCACCGAATATACTCGAAGTAGCATGCAATAACACGACAAACTTTGCCTGGTTCTGTAACATTTCAGTTTCTGACAGTCATTTACATATTCATATCTCTCGTGCAAACTGATGCAGAGGTGCGTGGCGGGGGTATTTAGGACATCGGCCATGAAAAAAGGAGGAAATAGATGAGGAGGAAGACAAGGAGGGGAAGGGAGAGGACACAACGGTGAATCGAGTGCTGACAATGTGCCTCCTGCGAGTGCCTCTCTACTTTATTCATCGTAAAACGGGATGAAGTCGGTTAGAGAGGGGTGAAGATGGCACAAACGCGAAAAGTTCGGCTCTTGAAGGAGTTGGTGGAGTAACGGAGGAGGGTGGTAAATGATGGAGGTTGGGCCGTTCTAGGCACTTGTTGGCATTGCCAGTGTCAGTGCTTGAACTACCATTCCATGTTCCGCCACCAATTGGTTATCTTATTTTTGTCGTCAGTCTCATCCCATAGTCACTACAACATCGCCAAACCTCAGTTGTTTTGATGTCCTGGTTAATAATATCGCCGAGAAAGTATTTTTACCTGGTTAAAAAAATAATTGCAGGTAATAATCAGTTAAGAAAATATATATAAGTTTAATTTTTTCGATTCTTTAAAATATCTAAAAATTTGGTAAGAGGAGTGATTATGGTACATCAAATTGCTGTACATATTACAAGTTATTTCGCTATAGCCACTGTTTTTCTGGATTTTGCTGGCTTACTAACTAAAAAAATATAACGGGCTTACTAAATAAAATAAATTTAATGTACAGGCGATACTTTTATGAAGATAAGGTCACAAGGAGATGTAATAACATTTGCATATTTCCCAAAAGTTGTATTACTCGGAAATACGTTTCGACAACTCATACTATAATTATGTACATCGGTTTATTTTCGCGGGCTTGTATATGTTTAAGGCAAATGCTCCATATTACCGTAAAATGGCATAAATTTATCAAAACCTTAATCGGCGTGATAAAAATGTGGGGAAATATACAAGGTATCTTTGATTTTATGATGCTAATTGAAAAGAAAACTTAGTAACAGAAAATACTGTAGAAGCCATGAAAGAGATCGTCACCGAAAGATGCAATAAAGATATGGTTTTTTGAGAAATATTACACGCTTTCCTATGAAAGATCTAATAAGCAAATTGGGTTTTTAAGGCGTTTCCCGAGTGCAAAAAATCTGTAAAAGTAGTGCGAGCATAAAAATGATGGGGTAAAGTTGGAATAGAAACCAGTCCTGCGAGTTTTTAATGAAATAAGATGGTGTACCATATGCAGCCCACTTAGATAGGTGGAAGTAATATTCAGCCTACTATTTTTTCAGGGTTCATAGTTATTGGATGACTAAAATTAGCACTTGAAACTACTAGTTAATAGATTAAGTTTCCTCATAGCAATTGATTTGAAGAAAAAAAGAAAAGTGATCATCGGAGATCCATAAAACTCAAAAACTTAACCGGCTTCACCCCAATTCACTGTTTATAATCTAAAATGGTGCGTGGAAATGTGGAATTTTTCTTTCAGTTAGTTCAGAAGTATACATTTCTTATTTTGTCACGGTTTATCTCAGTTATAGAGATAAACCGTGGGGTTCAAGTACCATTTTCCGTGTCGTATCTGCGGAAACTCTCCTGATCGGAGTTGTAGAAGTAACCTAGGCCAGTGTCTAGGGAAGTGTCCGAGGAGGTGGCAAGGCGTGTGGTGTTCGACTCCTATCGCTGGCGGACGGCAACTCTCGCAAGAATCGGTCAGACCTTCGACCGCGTGGGGGGAACGGTGTTTTGTCACTTGTGACGTGTTTGGTTTCATGTTGGATAAATTGATTGAGTGTTCGGGTGTGCCTTTATTTATTACTGCTAGTTAAGGTTCATATTTAATATGGATAAAAGTACTACACGTTGTAATATTTAGTCTAGATCTTATTACAGGCACTTCACTGTTAATTCCTATGAACATAACAATTGAATGTGAGGGAGTTAGCATACATCATAGTAATTCTGTTGGCCATGTGTTTTACTGTGAAAATCTTTAAACAGAACTGTTTTTGTGTCAACTGGTTGTTTGTAATTTGAGTGGCCTCTATAAATTAGCTAATATTCATGAAAAATCAGAAATCCATCATCAAAGTGTAAGGGATCTGTGAGCAAAAATCGAAGGAATACCAAAATGAAACAGTTCCTCAATATTGAGACTGAAACTATTTGTCCCATTGTTGTCTCGGGGGGGGGGGGGAGGGGAGGGGAAACCCTTGCGACCCCTCCAACTGACTCAGTTTCTATTCCAGCTCCCAGCGGAGGAAGAGCGGCTGTTTCTTGCTAAACGCGCCCGGGATTGATGTCAGATTCTTTTCGAACAACGATATAATTCACTCGAATTTATTACCAAATATTCGTCCCGAGTTATTATTTAACATCTACATCTACGTTATACCCTGCGAGGCACCACGAGGGTGTGTGGCAGGGGGTGAAGATCACCAAACATGCACATTCTGTCTAAACCGTTCTATTTCTGTGTTCCTGTAGAAAGTACCCCTTTTTACTGTTGTGATATAATTACAGATGTTACTGTATTAGCCTTTGTTTCCTTTGGACGATGGTGCGTGATGAATCATTAAATATAGTGATTTCATTATTTTTACGTCGAAATCCTCATTTGTTTCGTGAAACTACTTTCATGCTCCCTTTTTTGAACCACATTTATAAAATCCAGATGATTCCTACTCACGACATATTATTATAAACATTATTTTTTTCTGAATATATTGGTCAATGCATTATTGACCGTCATATTCAAAAGTCTTATATTATTCTCATGCTGACACTACATATTCATTTCACTTTCTTAGGGCTGATAGTTTGTAATGGATTTCTGTAATGATAACAAAATGATACCAAATATGGTACTTCATATCACAAAAAGAAGTTTAGAAGGTACTGCCACCCCTAAGAAATCATGATTGATATGATAAACTTCGGCATAAGAGAAATACAATAATTCATTCATGATGGGACCTATATCTCCTGAAAAAAATAATAATTTACTTGTAAGCTTAATTTTAAGCTAGAAACTGCCCACTTAACCCATTATACATTTTTAAAAAACATGCGTAATGTTAAAAATACATCATTTTTATTAGAATAAATATGAATACGCGAAAAACGTGGACATTTCACATTTGGAATATTTTTATGCTGCGAGAATATCTACCTGCAGCAGAAAATATTTCATTTTTTACCATCTAGACCGTCGACTCGGCTCAATGAAGGAATTTTCTTGGTTTTGCCTGTTTTTAATTTAATGCTAACAAGGCCCAGAGTTTTGCCCCCTTTTTCTTTTTGCCAAGTGATGCATGGCGTACATGATTTTCCATTGAGTTATATCGTCTTAACAGCTGCTGAATACGCAGTCGTGAATTAGGACCGATGTCGCAAACTTGTTTTTACTGCTCGCTCACCCAACTTGTTCTCACAACCAGCTGTTGAATTGACTATATCTATCGTCACGGCAGAACTTAGCATTACGTCTTGACAAGCATTACGTTTTTAATTCTTGGATATTTTCCAAAAAGAAGTGTCCTGTTCAGCGGCGAGCTGAAAGTTGAATTGGGGCAGATGAGCGGGAATGATTGAAGAATATTTTGATATTGTATGGGCAGATTATTATCGTTTAAATATTGAAAAAAATACTACAAATATTTACCGAGCCCTACTTACTTTTGTAGAATCTAAAAGAAAGAGAGATTATTTCACAAGTTCTATTCTCGTATGGTATTAACTTGTCGGATGAAACATCCGTATTTTTTTAAATTACATAAAATAATTGTAATATTAATTTATGACGTATAATAAGAAATTATAATAAATTGCATAAAATCGTTTGTAGATATAGCAGAGGAAAACTTCATACGAATTTGTAACAATATTCAATTTTGAGGTTAACTCGTTATTTTTTTTCAATTTCATTGTTGTGCAATGTCCAAAGTCAAGAATATCGAAAATGAAGGCGTACAGTAGCTTCGAGATTCGATACTCATAGCGCAAGCAATCCATCCCTTTGAATGTAAATCCACCGCTTTAGCCGGTGAAGATATCCTCCAGACGGAACCATTTCCCCTCAGTATCGCAACAACGACACAAAAAATAAATAAATACGGAGGAACGACACGCACTTGTCTTCCGTATGATGCTCTTCATAATTTCCTGAGGACTGAGAGAGTCCTGATGTAACGATGAGACTCATTAGACTCCTCGAATTCTCTGGAGAGCAAGAACGGAGGGACAATATCATATCGTGGATAGCTGAAAGAGTGGAGTTTTTCAGGAAAAGTATTTAATTATCTCGAGTCATTCGGCATCACGCAACGATCAATGCATCAGGCAGCTTCGTTGTTTGATGGCGTAATCAGACGCTAATTATAGCCATTCTGTGATCCTTACTTTTTGTTTTGCAAAGCTTGGGAATGGAAAACATGTTATGTACGTCTAAATGACTATTGCTGGGGGTTAAATTTTCCAAAGTTTCCAAAGAAAAACTCTGTACTAAATTCCTACAGTCACAATCACTTGGCACCGACCATAAAGTATGACCTTGAAAAATAACACTTTGTCTATCGAATCCATGGTCAGTAAATACGAGCATGGAAAGGTACGACGGAACTTTTCTCTTCCCATTGTGGAAATGAACACTCCCTTCACATTGTTCCTGAATTGATTTCGTAGATACTCGTTTTCAACAATGGTACTCGAGAGAAAAATGAACTAAGAACTAAACATTTCTTGGAAAATTTTCTTCAATAAAAGGAATAATTAGTTTTCACGCCCTCTGCTCTTCTGTACACCCGAAACATATCGTACAAGAACTATTTTTTCTCTCGTATTTCCAACATATAAATCCATTAAATGACCATATTCTCTTGACATTCAATTAGTTGCCTGATCGTATGCAATTATTCGACGCATGTAAGAGGACTATCCCAAATCATAGCGTAGCATGAAGCACCCAAACATTGTTTCCGAAAATGAATGTCACTAGCTATGTTTAGAATACTTATAAAAGAGATGAACACTCAAGCTTTGCTTTTCAATATTTATGGAACATTATTATGGTCAATGTTTGGAATCTTTCCAGCTTCATGGAGTGTTTTCGCATAGTGTTCCTTCTCCTTCCGTTGTTTCACGTCAAATCATAATTTTTTTCCTGAGGATATTAATCTAATTTTCGTTGCTCTGACTCCTATGTTTAGAAACAAAATATTAAAATCAATTCACTAAACTTTTCTCTTGACCAATTTTTAATGGAAGTGTGCGACCTTTCATGCAAATGTAATTTATAATAGGATGCTGTACACTTCAGGCCGTAAGGATATTTCCCGGAAGTGCAACTGACCTGTACTCCTGGACGAATAAAAATGAAATGAAAGCCGCTCAAATTTTAACTTCTTTTGTGAGATTTACATTAAATCAATACTGAATACTGCAATTAGATTATTTCTTTAGTTGCCCATATTATACCACGCTTGGTTATGGAGGAGTACCTGGTCATAATTTTCGAAATATCTGAGGTTAGAGCTAAGAAGTTGTCGTTTGCCATTAGTGTAACAAAATTTGATAAATAAGGCCAGTAAAACACTCATGTTGGAAAGAAAAATTGTAATTGTTTTCATAGGTATTCTTAGATGTAGTGTGGTACTCTTTTTAGTCAGATCCATGTTCGTGTTTTGGCCCTTTTTTATGTAAATTTAGTTTTTCGAGAGCTTCAACACAGTTCGACGCAGAGCATTATGAAGGCCGTGCCCGATCAGAGTTCCCACGCTCAACTAGCTGAGCGTGGAGGATGAGAATGAGTTAGTATTCGGTCGTTCATTTGGGCAAGACATATCGCTGTCATCGGAAAGAATCGTCTCAAGAGGCATTAGGAAAAAGAGGAATTTGGGGTCGAGTCCCCATGGTTACGAGGCATGTCAACAAACGGAAACCGCAAGGGCTTGGAAACTCAATAGGAAAACTTCCAAAAATGAAAGGGGTGGAAACAAACGAGAAAACGAAAGCACGCTTTCACCGCTGATTTTTGTCTCTCAAACGGCTTTCCCACCCAACCACCAACGGCAGATAACCGCTTGCTTTTGGCGTCGTGTTGCCAAGCTGAAACGACGGCTCTTATTGCTGTTTTTCATCGCATGAAGTCGGCTGGGGAAAAACGGAGACATTTTCAAGGACTCTCAAAAGTGTTTTTTGACCCATTCCCGTGATTATAATTTTATTTGAATTAAAGCATTTACATTCATGACATTAACAGTGGGCTGCATTAACCTATTGTCTTTCGAGAATCATAGTAAGCACAAAGTATTGGCATACCTGATGGGAGAAAATGGAAATGGAAGAGGTAACCCACGTACCATTTTGGCTAGTTTGGTTCGAGAAAGCAATAGCCCGAGAAATGGCTCACAAATGCCAGTGAAATTTTTACTCAACAAAACTTTGGAGAGTTGTGTCCGTATTTAGAACCTTCCATTGAAATATTTCGTCAGCTCTTTGAAAATCGGAAAATTGGGTTAGTTAACTTTTTGAAAGCATACCATCAAAGGGGATTCACTGATTTGTTTCACTGGAGATTCCTTCTCCCGAATTCATCATCCTCGAATATCTACGGCGATTTGATCTCGAGGCAGAGCATTGTCGTCATGATCCAGCCTCCTCACAAAAGCGATTGACTACAAAACTGTTTCCTGTCTTTTAAGCGCAAATGTTTTTTTTCAGCGTTCGTAGAAAATCCTATTCCTCAAGTCGAGCTCTCCTGTCATTCCCGCATTAAAACTGTGGACAGAATTGAATTTATAAGTGCCGTGCGTTGAGGGAACTGAACAGGAGCTCGTCCGCGCTGTGTGATCAAGTTCAATGGATTACTTGGAGGACCATTATATCATACCAGAGACTGTGATTTCATTAATTAAACCTCTCAATGAGGGAGCTTAGTCTAATGATGAATTATATGGAATATTTTTGCGACATATCTTGTAAACTGGAATATTTCCGCGGTTTACTTGCGAGAATCCTTGTTTTTGATTTTATTTATGAGAACTTTTGGGGTCGTTAAAATTGACCAGGGTGATAAAAGTTAACCATTTTCGTTTCCACATATATACCTTGGTATCACTAAGGTGAACAAAAAATGAAGAAATCACAATTTTAAGCTAGTATGAATTATATATAGAGCTAGCAGAAATACCCGATCAACGGGAGGGATAAGATTAGGAAATATTTTTGTAGTTCTGTCAATGCAAAAGAGAATCTACATTACATTTTATTATCTTCATTTTTTAATAAATGTAAATTTCCAATTTTGGCGCCTAAGCTATTTCAGGTAAATGCTTCAGTTTTAAAACGGTTAACACAATAATTGAAAGAGTTATTTATGCCATTATTAATTCCATTTCGATTTTAAAAATAAAATGAACCAGCAAGCAGTAAATATGATTTCAGTGAGGTCGAATTGGACGGCCAGACAGATACTATAAAATGTAGTGAATTAGTATAGATAGCTATCATGTACTTACGCCTAACTATTCTACTACTACTGCCTACCTACAAACCTATTCTCAGATTAAATGGCTCATTGGTTTATTCATTCGGAGGATTAATAGAAAGCAGTTTTTGGAGACTTAGTGCCCTTTGGAGCCCCATAAATCCCTCTTCAACTCTAAGACTGAATTATGGTGTAGTATCCTAGGATTCTAGTATTGTGCAAAATTGTACGTAGTAAGCGATATACCACGCATGCGTGATGGTCCCTAGTTATAAGAGTCTACGTGACGCGCTTAAGGCAGATACCATGTAAGGCCGTACATTTTTAAAAGTACCTATAGTTCGAGTGAGCATGTATGCTAGAGTCATGCTATACTTGAGGTCAATCGGTGCGGTAGTTTTTGAGGAGAAGAGTGAAAAGAACTCACAGGCACCACTCTATTTTTACATAGAGTGTAGACAAGTTACAAAAGGCCCGAAGGCGAAAAACTCCGTTCACGGGTATTCCTCAGGTTGCCAAGGGAAGATGCTGTCGTTGAAATGGGAGAAAAACTGAGAAATTTTGCATAAAAAACGGTATTTAAAACAAATACGAAACGTAGAACAAAATAAATTGGAGGAATTAAATTTAAAGTACTTTCAGCCACCGGATAGTAAAAGTTTCGACCTTATTTCTTGTCTATAAATAATTTAAATAAGCAAAAAAAGGAATCTCTGCGAAAACTCAAATGCTTTTCTCATGGAAGTTAACACTAAAGGTCCTCCTTGGGGCCTTGAAGTCCTGAGACATTAAAAATAGGCCTAAAATTGAACCAGATAGTGTAGATATCAGTATACCAAATTTTGGCTCAATAGATTTAGTCGTTTTTGTGTGATTTAGAAACAGACGGACACAAATAGATTTCTATATATTTTTAAGGATAAAATTATAACTTTTACAGCGGCTCAGAAATTGTTAACTGCTACTATGTATCATATACGTGCCACAAAAATATGCGTACCATAATATTCATACTTCCGTATACGTATGCTGTGTCATACTCATCATAGATCATGGATAGAACCAGACACTAAACTTGGAGCTCCACGAGAAAATTTTACTTATAAAAGAGCATCGTGGTTGAATAAACTTGGAAACCGCTGGTCTGAGGGTGAGCTATAATGTCCACCGCCAGTCTTTCAACCAACCCATCTAAGGGGAAGTCTTGCCTCTTCTCAGTCGAATAACATTTCCATCTCCTCTGCTTCTTCCCCAGATTATCATCACCCGTCGAGGACCTCCACATCATCACCACCGGCAGCAGCAGCACGACCATCGCTAGCACCATCACCAGCACCATTATAACCAGCACCGCGACCGCAGCAGAAGCACCGAGAGTGGAGGACGCCCGGATCAGTCTTTTCGTGGTGCCGCCGCGCGATGTTCGGGTTCGCCGATGATGGCTTTGGGCTCGGAGGAGGGGCTCCCCTTGCCTCCAATTGCGCCTTCGGCCTCCGCCTCCGCCGCCGCCGCCGGGCCGCCGCCCACGCGGCTGTTCGGGGGCGGCGGCGGGGCGGGCGAGGGGGTGTGCGCGGCGTGCGGGGGCGGCGGGGGCCGCGCGCCCTGCCCCTACTGCGGCGCGGCCCCGCCGCCGCCCTTCGCCGCCGCGGGCCATGGCGCCTACTTCGAGGCCGAAGACGTGTCGGCCCTCCCGCGGCGCGGCCTCTCGCCCCCCGCCCCCCCGCGCCTCCAGAGGGCCAGGCGGCCCCCACGACCCGGCGACCGCCCCCCCGGCCACCACGGCTCCTCGCCCGCGTTGCCCCCTTGGCCTTCGTCGCCGCCGCCGAGGGCCGCGCGGGGGAGCGGGAGCCGGCAGCGTAGGGCCATCTCGCCGGAGGAGGTGCTTCGGCTCCTGGGGCCGGGACGGGCCACGTCCCCGGGCAGGAGGGGCGACAGGGGCAGGCAGGGGGGCAGGGAGGAACCCCCGCCGAGGAGGGAGGAACCGCAGTGGGTGCCACCGGCGGACGGTGTGCGAACCGTCACGATGGACAGACCTCCGGACGCCACTGGACAGGGGTTCGGCATTTGTGTGAAAGGGGGCAAGGAAGCCGGTGAGAGATTGGGTGGGGGCGCTAGGGCCGCTCGCCCTCGCTGTCGATGTTGTCCTCGCTGTTGTCATTGTTGTTGTCGTTGTCGTGTGGGGTGGGAGCGCTCGGCATGGGAAACGCACGTGCCCCTTAATGTGGGCTCTTCGTGATCTCGTACGATGGCGGATCCAGACATTTTGGTATTCGGCGAGCGCAGATAGACTGCTCTCCGATTCCTCGAGGTGCTCGTTCGCAGAGTGATTCCCATAAAAGAAGGGCACCTCGAAATGGAAATACGCGCACTTGGCCGCTCTACGAGTCACTCGCTTCCTTTTCCAAGAGGCGAAAATTTGCCTCCTTTGAAACGCCTCGAAAGACCGACTGAAGGCTGAAGGAAAAGGGCGAGCACTGAAAATCGGCCCTCGGCAAAGTAGAGTATCCAAACTATTGAGCGTTCGGCGAGCAATAGCTCGGCACTCGTCGAATGCCGAATGTCTGAAGCCGCCGCAATATCTAGAACGGTCGTGAGGAGAACGAACGAAAACTGTGTTTTCGACTGCGAGAAGCGTTGCAACGGCGAAATTTGGCTGATGTGTATGCTAGTACCTTTGGAGAGATCAATTTTATGATTGATACAAATTGTTGCATTGACTAAGCCTTCAAATTTTCATAAGAAACACTTTCAAAATAATTGATTGAGGCTGCCTAATTAAGCAAGAACTTGAAAGCGTCTTTCGATTTTATAACTTCGGTATTCCTTTCATTATAATGTTCTTGTAATGGTTTTATAGTGAAAAATTTCCACAGCCAGCATCGTCCAAAATGGATATAATTAATACGCATGTTGAAGTGCATGAAAATGACTGCCGAAATGCTTTCCGACCTTTGCTGTTATAAAATGTCCAGTCAATTTTTATTCAATTGTCATGTTCTCTTCAGCCGAAGGCGGCCGTTGTAATACTTCTTTAGTTTGCTTCATTCATGACCGGGTTTGTGCCTCTTTGTTTTCCGTCAGTATGCTGGTGTAAAAGGCAGGTCCGAGAAGGTAAGAGTCAGATGTCAAATCTTGAGGCTATTTTTAAAGTTCCGGGAACTGAAAAAATAACTCGGGTCGCTAATAAGGTAACCGCTTCGAAAACAAATGTTTTTGTTATTTCTCCATGACTAGTCCCTTTCTTTGTGCAGGACATTGTTTTTCAAATGTTTTTGCCCTGCATATGCATTTTTTAAATTTTTTATAAACTTAAAGAATGAGAAAATAGTTAATGAAATCTTCCTCTGAAGTTGAGGATGGATGGCTTTGCCAAATGATAACATGAAGATAATTCGCATGCTTGGAGGACAAATGTATTTTACAAATACTTTAATGATAGCCAAATCACTGATACAACTCAAAATATTTTCAACATGTACAACATGGGAAATAAAAATACTCAAACCTCAACAGGGTGCATATGCCAATGGGATTGGTAATCTACCAACAAAGAGATGTACACACTTCTTAGATACTCGGAACTCATCATAAATGTATTTGCACAAATTAATCGATTTTTAAGAAACGGCAGCAGAATATTCTCCAATAGAGTATATGGCCACGATTTAGCTGAATACGCACATATCCGTATTGAATGAATTTTTGTGGACTGCCATACAGTTTATGAGACAGCTAAGTGAAGAACGGCGCATATTAAGACACACAAAGCGGCGATGGCCCGACATCCAATCTCTGGGTTCCAAGTAATGAATTTCGTATTTTCATTCGGCTTCCTATATAATGGAGAAATTCTTTCGGAATTTCTAATTATATTAGAAAATTTCAAATTTCGGCATGGCATCCCGGCAGACTGGCCAGTTTCAGTCCGACATATTGCAATGAATGATTAGGCAAAAAGACGAATTCGATCAATATTCTCGTAAAAAGTGTTCATCACGCGCGCAAAGAAATGTGTTATGGTGGTTTTTCAATGGAGTGAACAACTCAAAGCAATTGTAATACCCTTGGGGCTTTGTATTACAATCAGAAATCTTGCTCTAGTAAACAAACTCTCGTGGGTTATGGCGTTGACACAAGGCTGATTAAAAATCCCGGGAAAAGTACGGATGGAATTTCATATTTTGCAATCACGAAGGCTCCTAGTATGGGTCGGATTACGGCGATGTGATTACAAAGATACTGAATGTTTGATATTTGCCTTAGAAATGAACTGATTTTCATGATGAAACGATTCCACTTGTTTACCTCCACACCGATTTATTGAATTAAAACCGACCCGGGTTTCAGCATCTGAGTGCCATTTTAAAGTAAAAATGCCATGCAACTGAGTGCCTTGAAAATTTCACTCAGTTGCCGAAACACGGGTCGATTTTAATTTAATAAATTAGTGTGGAGGTAACCAAGTTGTATCTTTTCATCATGAATATCCAAAACTTCCACAAAATAACGCCTGAAAAAGTTTCGTCTGAGCAGATTTTCGACTGAGAACGTTAATTTATGTATTTTTGCCATCTACGATTTTTCATTCTTATATCTCGAATTCTCTTTTCATGAATTTACTATACACCGGTTAATTTTTACTAAACCGTTTAATCCAATTCAAAGTCTTCCGCTCTCTTCATATTCCTCCATGGGAAGAGAAATTGCGATGGGACGTTCAAAATAGATACCATGCCTCCTAACAACCGCAGCTGACCAACGTGCCCGACCATCTAAGATCCTGTTCAACTACGGCACCATATTTATGAATTAAAACTTATTTATGAATTTTTAATTGACAATTTGATTACTACTCATGCTAGCAATTAGTGTAAATTATCTTCGCAAATATGTCACCCAATACCAACCCACTCCAGGAGCCTTGGTTTCGATTTGATCATGGAATTTCGATACCAAATGTAAATTTTAATCTGTATTCTTGAGATAAAGAATAGTTTAAAAAAAGTGACATGCATAAAACGTTCACATTAGGTTACGTACCATCAAAATACCGAGTTTTTCTGAAACATTATGTAACCTTCCGTTATAATTTTTTTTCCTTTTCCATTGAGACATTTTTTTCATTCAAAGCATCCGCAATTCTTGCAAATACATCGTTCACGTGTATATAAATAAATATCACGTTCGTGAAATTCGTTCGGTTCATATGTGCATATTAAATGGCGGCCGCTTGTAGTTGAGCTATTTGTATTTTTAATTTATTATCATTCGAGGAAAGGAATTAATGATAGATACCATACCATATGGGAAAAAGAAGCAAACCTACTTTTTATAGCTTACATCTCACAAGTGTTCTCACATGACTTTCTCGTCTTACGCAGTTCAACGATATTCCTTGCGGTGGCCTCAAGATATAATTCCCATCCCTCTGTTTCTCCACATCACGGTAGGATTCTTTATTTCAAGATGGTCCCCCGCTTTGCCTTTCCTCACCTGTAAAATTCAATCGGCGTATACTTGCAAGAGCCATCCTACTCGTGAGAGACTGGAAGCCGACGCGATTCCGTCGAAAAGAGTGCCGGAGCCTATTCCCGGAGTCTGACTCCGGAAGAACTGGAAAAAGGAGGGTTGGGTATGCACCCATTGGCAGCAGACAGGTTGGGTGGTTGTCAGACCAGGGTTGCCAACTCCTGAAAAATTAATTCCTGAAGTAATCCGCGGTAAGAATTATAGAATGATCGAAGGTTTTCCCGGAGAAATATGTCGTTGAAGATATTCGGGATTTCCACCGGGTCAGGTTCTCCATTTCTGCCGACGTGTCGATGGACGATGGACGAATTGTTCATCGAAACGTCGGCAGAAATGGAGGACCTGACCCGGTGGAAATCCCGAATAATCTTCAACGGTAAGAGTTATACTTTCCGGAGTTGAAGTTAAATGAATGATAACAACTGCGTATTCTCAGTTAATGAGCTGTAATAATTCCAAAATTTGATTGCATTCGAACCGGGCTAAGAATTACCTCCATTGTAATCAAATCGTATAATTTAGCGAGTGACATAAATCATTAAATATGTTGATATATTTAAATGTTCTAAACATAAGTAGCAACCAGCTTGTAAACTAACTCTGCCATAATCGTTGGTCGTTCAATCCTAAGATTGGTTGACTGCATCCTTTCCTATATAATGCTAGTTACATCACATCCCACTGGTTCTTCCTATGCTTTTTTCTCTCTATTTGTCCCAAGTATGTATCCCTCGGCCTTCCTCTTTTGTTCCTCAGTGTGTGTCTAATCCATCTGGTTTATCATTTCTGTTTCGTGCCCTCCATGTTTATCTCCTCTTCCACCCCTCTGCAAACTTCATTTTTTCTAACTTTGTCCATCCATTATATCTCCAGTATCCTCCTCCTTTGTAAAATTCATTATTCATTATACTCCATTATTATACTCCTCTGTGAACTTAATTATTTCTAATTTTGTCCGTGCATTATATCTCCAGCATCCTCCCTCAGCACCACGTTTTGAAATCTTCAAGTCTTTTCACAAACGCTCTAAATCATTGTAAATCGGAGCGACCAACAGAAATGCAATATTTGTAAATTATTAATCACTCTGCAATAGAAGGGAAACGCCCTTGAACTAGGGGTATCAGAAATCATCGTCGCATTCCGGATGGGTCTCTTTTGATGAGGATGGGGGAGTTGGCAGCCCTGGTGGTAGGTTGGGTGGGTGGGTGTGTGGCAGAAGATGTGTGGAGTGGACTCGCCTCTCGAGCCTCAACACGCGCCTCGTCTTTTGCACCACGCCAGGTGGCGGAGTTTACATCTCGCGCGTGGAGCCGGGAAGCGTGGCGGAGCGGGCCGGACTGCGCCCGGGCGACTCCATCCTCCAGGCCAACGGCACGCCCTTCCGGGGGATCACACACGAGGAGGCGCTCAAGGTGAGAGTCATTTGTCTTTTCTCTCCGCCCGGATGCATGCGTGGAATGGACGGAGCCCTCGGGGTTGAATGAACGACTCGAACGAACGGATCGAATGAGTGAGGGGCGAAGAGTGAGTGAATGTGAGATGAGCAAATGGATTCCCGCTATACAAAGGCTGTGAAGTGTCCGAGTGACGGAGAATGAATGTCTCCCGTTTTGGCGTTATTCGGGCGTGCAAAGGGAATTCCGGGAGAGCCGATCAGAAAGAAGCAAGGAAAGGTAGGAAAGGCAAGGAAAATGGAATGGGAGGGTTCCCTGGAGCGAATGCAGTGTGAGGAGTATCTCCCGAGGAAAGGGGAGAGAGGGGAGGAAGGAAATGGTAGGGTGATTTCTGCACGAGGGAAGATAGGCGGCACTGGATGTATTTATTCCGTGGACTTTCTGTCTTTCTTGAGGAATGCGAGTGCTGTGAGCGTTCATGAGACTAAAGACTGTCTGCGGCATGGGTTTGAGACTGCGCACCAGACTTGCTGAGATGGGCGTTTCTCCTACGTCATCACTCCTCCATGCCCAAGCATGCTCACGCAAATATTTGGAAATTCGGCCTCGGTCAAGACAAACAATCCCTTTTCAAAATACTGCCTCACGAAGGTTGGCCATCAGTCGAGGGTCTTCAAATGACCAAATCACACTCTCAAATGCATCCCGTCCAACACCAACTCAGCCATTCGTGTCATCTTGCATATGTGTAACCCCTTTCACTGACCACGTCACTCAAAACGTCTTGCATTTTTTTCGTAATCTCATCTTTCGCGGTTTCACTCTTTCCAGTCACTTCTGCAGAATTCTTCGCATACCTACCTCCAATTTTCAGGCTCAACTATGCGGAAGTTGATTTTCATTTGAGACCTGCACCCATGCTAACCCAAAGTAATCTATGGGATACTAGCTCCTAATTCATCACTAGCATTTTCCCTGTCTCTTTAAGGATTGAATCTATTCCCTGTTTGGTGGACGCACTATCGTCAACTCCCGACCCCGGGACCAGCCCACGGTCATCAGCCCCCCCTGACAATACAGACCGCCCCTTGAGCTTCACTCCATCCTCCTCCTTTTCATTTAATTAATCGACTTTCGCTCTTTTATCTTCCATCGCTCTTTCATTCCAAAGTACCAATTGTGCAATTGGAGTCCTCGTGACTTTCATTTTATCGGCCATACTCATACAATCATTAATGAAGTCTTCGCGGGTTTTCTACCATGATAGGCAATTATTGGCTGATGTTTCGAATGGCTACCCCCTCTTGTCGTCTTTAAGGCATGTCAGTTGAAACCCCACGCGTCCTCGCAAGCACCAATGGCTCAGGTCAGGTCACATCTGATCGGCGGGCGCCAATTTCCCCTTTTCCGTCTTCATTTGTGACACGCTGAGCGAGGCTTGCGAAACCGCGCTCCACATAATTAGGACGGATAGATGAGAAATTGGCGCCCGATGATCAGATGTGACCTTACCTACCTTACCTTAGCCGTTGATGCATATAACGACGCAGAAGTTTCCAACCTACATGCCCTGAAGACGGTGACGGAAGTTGCCATTCGAAACGTCGGCCAATTAACCTGGTGGAAAGATCGTGAATACTGAATTAGAAATATACACCAGGAAAAAAACCAAATCTTAATTCAGTCATACTATTGGTCTCAGCCCTCGAAGGTTGCTTTTTGCCTTTTCATAGAAATTTTTAGTAGAGTATGCGAGATTACCGGCTTTTGCAGCTCCACGTGCAACTTTCCTTGCTATCGTTCACGGTGCTTTACTTGTCAATTTAGGATCATTTTCGCCAGCATTCCACCAGAAAAACAAAAACCTAGAAATACTGTAGGCCTGCTCAACTCTTCAATTCGAGATAGAACCCTTTTCAAAAGGATTACTTTGAGAGATTAGCAAGCCATTTTCCCGCTACAGCTGGGGGGTTATGCGTTATGTACTCACATTCTGGAAGGGAAAGAGTTATCACGTAGAACGTTATGCGGGTTCGTAAGTTATAAAGGCACCTAGGATCATACTTCGAAAGTTCGTGGTAAATCATGATTAGCCTATATCAGTTTATATATATATATATATATATATATATATATATATATATATATATATATATATATATATATATATATATATATATATATATATATATATATATATATATATATATATATATATATTAGATAACTCCCCATGATGAAAGCAATTGGTGTACAAGATCGGTTGAGCTAATGCATGCAATAATGCCAGTTCCATTGGTTGATGACCTATCGGAAGAACTCGAGTATATTGAGGCCATGTAAAGTAACTACTAGTAATGATTCGCCACAAGTGGTATTTGCGTCCAAAAAGGTATTCATCTGAGCCACTTTGGAAGTCATAGCAAAGGCAGCTCGTTGAATGGGTAGACGAGGTCTGTTAAAAAAATAACGAAACTTTATTCATTTCGCAGTAACGGATAGTCCTTTCGACTTCTGGTTGGCGGCGCTGCGTTCCTCACTACCTCTTGACAACCATGGGCTTTCCATTTGTCAATATTTCGTTCAGTTTCTGCAATATACCCGTCTAAGTGATGGGTGGTTTAGTTCCTCCGGCGATTTTTGCAATGCACGAGTTTCACGACCAGCGTTGCAACGTGAAATGTTGCGTGAAACTTTGGAAATCATTCACGGAAACCTTCAAACGTTTGAAGGAGGCTTACGGAGATAATACTCTTGGTCGTATGCAGTGTTATGAATGGTTTACCCGATTTTGAATTAGTTGTCAGTCAATTCAAGACAATCCTCGACCAGGAAGGCCTTCGAAGTCAACTGATGGCAGTAACACTCAATACCGGGGAACTGTTGCGTACCACTCTTCGATTGACTGCCATATAACCTGCTGGAAAATTTGAAATGTCGATTGGGTCATATCGTGGCATTTTTGCCAGAAAAGTGAACATCGGTTTGCAGCAAAGTTTGGTCCTCATTTGAAAATAGGCGAACAGAACCTATATAGACAGCCGAGCAACTCAGACCTAGCTCCACCACGACAATGCGCCCGCCACTCAGCCTGATCAATTAGTGAGTTTTTTTCCAAATAATCCTTTCCAAAATTTCCAAATAAGTGTCCTCATCCTGCCTCCGTGCACACCTCACCTGTCCCAGTGTGACTTCTTTTTAGTGACCGAATTAAAGTCAGTGCCTTAAGAACTAAGTGTCAAAAAATAGGCAACCTCTACTATGATAAAATTTATTCCTAAGGCCTTAAGGACGTCATTTTGACACCATTTACGACATTAAAGAAAATTCGGCACGGAAAATGCAGGTAAAACCCAGAAAAGTATTCCAGAACTGTAAGATGATTGAAAACTCCGCCAAAATAAGTGTATCAACGGATAAGGAGGGCATTTTGAAGGATATAAAAACCAATACTTAATATGTACTTACTATGAAATCAACTTTATACAATAAGTTTCCATTATGTTTTAAACAGACCTCGTGTATTTATTAAAAATTTCGTCATGGCACTCGAGTGAAAGGTCTGTGGCGTGGTCAATATATCGTCTCTGTCGTGTAATTATTACCGAGGAAGTCAAGTAACTTGGTCACTTCTAGTGGACATTTTATTCATACCTTGCAGCTTAAGATCAAATGATGAAGCACTCAAATAATGACATGACGCAACCCGAAAGTTACCCTCACAAATATGTCATAGTAAAATTTTTATGTATATTTTTAGAGCAAAAAATAATGCTATTATTTTAAATTTTTTAGCAAAAAAACGTCATTTTGTTAATTTAAGCTAATATTTGAAACAGAATTCATAATCCGTTATAACGCTGAAGTACTAGGTTGCTGTTTTAACATTACTTTTGGAGAGCTATCTACAGAAATCCTATTCTAAACTAGTTGTTTCGTAAAACTTAATGTCAGTAGCATTCAATTCACACTGAAAATTTTGGCGACACACAAATAATATATATGCCTTGGTGATATGAGATATATGCTTTTCATCCATGAGAATAAAAACAGTTGAAATCGTAATTTTGTTCCTTTGAAATGCTTATTAAAATTTCTTTGGACTTCGTGTGTCGATGTGAGCGAGAGAGAGAGAGAAAGAGAGAGAGAGAAAGAGTGATGTGGCTTGCTTGTGTGAATGTCTTGTTGCAATTGGATTTGTTTCAAATTTTTTTGTCTCCTTCAACTCCAAATTTCTCTTGTGATCTTGAATGTTCCATGATGCTGTTTCGCTTGACGCCCGGGTGGCGGCGGAGCAGACGCTGCGGGGAATGCTGAGTGGCACGAACGAATGGTGTGACAAAAGTGGTGAAAGGCTTAGGATGGTTAATGTTGGCAAGACTAAGGTAATCATCATGAGGGTCCAAGTAGCGAAGGTTTGGTGCTCGCTCGTGGTGAGGGCAGAGAGGAGCGGAGAATGCGAATTAATCCGGGATTCCCTCTTCTTCCTCTCTTCCTCTCTCTCTCGTCTTCTCTCTTCCTCTCTGCTGACACAGCGAGTCCCCCGGATGTGTCTGTGTGTGTGTGTGGTGTCCATGGTGCGAGCGGGCGTGAGTGATGTTGGGCGTCAAACTGTGGTGTTTGAAAGGAATTGAGCGATTGCTGTGTATTTTTCAGAGTGCCGAGTGATACTCTTTCTAATACAATAAAACGAGCTAATTCTGTTTTCTCCTCGCTTTATATATGTCCACTTTAGTTGGGAGAAAATAAAATACTTTTTAATATTCCACTGCAATTTATTCTTCTCCGACCTGTTTCAACGCTAGTGCGTCATTTTCAAGGGTACATTCTCCGAGTTTCTGGTCAAGTCAAGTCAAAATATACTTATTTCCACACGAAACAAATACAAAAATAACAGAAACAAAAACAACGGTGTGGACCCAGTTTCAGGCTGTCGCATCTTCAGGGTATTCACTGGAATAACTTTTACTGGTACGGGAGAATATTGGCCCGGCATTCGCCCTAGGACGGAGTGCGCGCCACATATATACCAAATTCTCGGGGGATGGGAGGTGGGAAGGGTAGGGTTTAAGTAAAAAGGGGGAGGGGGAGGAGAAGTGAGGGTATTTGGAGTTAGCCTCGTCAAGGTGTAACACGGAGGGTGT
Source organism: Ceriagrion tenellum (assembly GCA_963169105.1). Lineage (NCBI taxonomy): Eukaryota > Metazoa > Arthropoda > Insecta > Odonata > Coenagrionidae > Ceriagrion > Ceriagrion tenellum. Next base: position 112,376,919 of record OY720644.1, on the reverse strand, counting down.
AACACGGAGGTGAACGGAGAGCATTTAAAAACAGAAGAGTCATTTCAAAGGAACACATCAAGGACACCTTGTATCTTAGCAATTTCAAAATTTTATCAAAAACATCTAGTTTAATTTGAGAGAGTTTGTTATATATGATGTGGCTCGCACTCCCAAAAACTTGGAGAATGCACCCTTGAAAATGACGCACTAGCGTTGAAACCGGTCGGGGATGAATAAATCGCAGTGGAATATTACAAAGTATTTTATTTTCTCCCAACCAGAATGTTATTTCACAAAGTAGAGCCTTCAACAGTTGAACTGTGGCTACTTTAGTTGGTCTGGATATTTATCTCGAAAACGGGTCAAACAATTTTGATGAAGTGTTGGGGTATGTTAACTTGGGGCGAGAAAGCAAGATTAATAGAGACCTCTCATTTGGGAAAAATCCTATTATTAATTTCAATAAAAACATTTTTTTAAAGTCAAATTTTAAATGAGAGCCAGATAGTTAACCCAGGTAGAAACGCATCAAACAATAAAAGTCAACAAAATGCAGACTGCAAGAAACGTGTTGTTAGAAAATTACTTATTAGAAAGTAAGGATGAGTTGAATCCAAATGTCGATTCTCGATTCCACCGATTCTCAGGATTAGAATTGGTATCGAGCATCGATCGCCTAAAGTCTATTCCGATTCCATCAATTCCAGATTGATAAATATTCAAATCAAATTTCATTTATCACATTATATTTGTCTCAGTAATTTTGGGTGTACGCTATTAATTTGTACTTTATATCTACCTCAATATGCTGAGGATATATTTGATTTTTGTTAATAACTATACTTTTTGAGCGACTTAATTGTCTTTGTTATTTTATTTCAGCCAGTATTTGAATTTAAATAATAGTCGTACGCTACTGGTATATCAATATCTCATCTGTTATTAGGAATAAGAATCGATGGAATCGGAATCGAGAATAGGGAATCGATTTGAAAGAATCAAAATCGGATTCGAAAAAAATTGGAATCGACTCATCCCTACTATAAAGTTACACTGAGTAATGGATTTATTGACAGTCGTCATAGTTAGACGTCCACTTCCTTCTCACCAGCGCAAAAACCTTTTTCACCAACTTCCAGGTTATGCATCACTAAGATATTGACATATATCGAATTGCTAACCTTGCGCATTTGTGCAATAATTTTTCTTCTGCAATAACTCCCACTAAAACTAGGAACTACCGATTCCACTAGAACTAGGAAGCAGTAAAACCTGTGTTGTGCGTTATTTCCTCTCCGCCATTATACCGTATCGCCATATCACCGATTGGTGGCACAGAGATTCAACAGTGGCGTCTCCGCACTATTTCACACTACTCCACCCAGCAACAACTTCTCTCCCCGCCTTCAACACGGGATCTCCCCGAGAGAAAACGCATTTCAAACATTTTTCTTAAATTCATTTCCACTCATTCCACCGCGCTTGAAAGCCTCTTTAATTCCTTCATCCGCAGTTTAAACCGCTGATTCCTCTTTTTACATCTACATCTACGTCATACCCTGCAAGCCACCCAAAGGGTGTGTGGCAGGGAGTGCGTTTGCGTGAATTAGGTATACGGCAAAACACCGAAACTACATTGAAACCCGCGTACCACACATTCAACGCGCCAATTAAAAATCTACTAACCAAGAAATATTCCATCATCAATCGTTCCAACATGCAAGGGATACAAAGACTACTACTACAGATTCAAAATATCTCGCATGAATACGAACATCAATATTTACATCGTGCATAAATAAGAACGTAGAGAATATAAAGAGAAAGATCTACAGTCTAGCTAATGCCGCTATTCGCACTATTCATGACGAAGGTCACAGCTGTTATGGTCCCGAATGGTACGCGGAAAAAATGACATTTTATACCTATCGGTTCTACAATCTATCTCTCTAATTTTATTTGCGCGATCTAATCTGCCATAGTACAGGGGGTTAATAGTATGTTTTCCACGTCGTCAGAGAAATGTTTCTCCTGAAATTTAGTTAAGAGGTTAAGCGTATAATTTAATCTACGCTGTGATAGCGATTCCCATCCCAATTCTTCTAACAATCTTTTATGGATGTTTCACATATTTTTATAAGGGAAGGAACACCTTTTCGAAGCAAAAAGCGCCATTTAAACGATCGATTGCGAGCTCTATTAAAGTCTTTTTCTGGAACGCTGAGCAGTGTCGCATTCTGTGCCTTGCGAGGAACTGCAAGCTTGACTCCGCGAAAACAATACTCACACCTCCCCTCTGACAGCTTCATTGTCGACCTACTGCCTGAAAATTGCCCAGGGTGTTTCGCGTGAATTCATATAGTACAAATCCCGCCGGACACGAACGCTCTCGACCTCCATCCCTGCACACTCATAGATTAAACCAACTACATTGTTGCTAATATTTTATCTTATTTCAAACTATGGAATTTTTTCTCATTTAATAATTTTACAAAAGTATGAATCCAATGCAAACAGCTCACATAGAAAAAAACAGTTATAAAATATGAGAACTTAAAAAAATAAGGGGCAAAAAAGAGTCGGTTGTAGTGAACCGACAAGAAGACAATTAAAGCTCTAAATTAGAAAAAGACGGACAATGTTTGTCCTCGATCGATGCCTACTACCGACGCAATTGGAAAAGATGGCATTATAATATTGTAGTTTCAAAGGTAAAACATGATAAATGATAGCATCACATGGCACAACTCGCTTACATGCTTTGCAATAATTTTTCCCGTTCAAAATACGTTAATCCTTCCCGTTAATTGGATAGGTCTGCTTTCATTCAAATGCCCACACTTTCTCAGTCTAGAGCTTTAGAGGTCAACCAAACGGGTTTATCTCTCCTTAGCTTTTGTCCAAGTGGAGTTAACCGAGTTATAATAATTTTTTCCTGATGGATACTTCCATCAAGTAAAGCCTACAACCGTTTCCTTTGTATACATACTATTTTTAGCTTGACATTGTCATTGTGCTTTAAATGATGGATGGTGTAGGTAATATGTGCGAGGCTAATTATCGTCTAAACTTACGGTGAAATATGTCTGGTTACGAAAGGACAACAAGCACCATCTCTCGCCATTTTCAGGACGGGGCGAATGAATGAATTGAGGGGAGATGTGAGGTTGGGGGGGAATCGAGAAGCTCTGCGATAACACACACACACGAATGAGCGGCCCTCGTCCGTCTCCCACGGCAGTGTAAGAGTGAATTGTGGTTTCTTCCCCATGCAGCCCTCTCCTCGCCCCAGGGTCGCGATTTTGGTTTCTGGAGTGGAATTATGATAAGGGGGCGGGGCGCGGGAGGCCTCGAGGAAGAGTGCGTCTTAACGCGGAGTGGTGGGCGAACAAGAGGCGAACGAGGGCACACACGAGGGTGGAAGAGAGGGAGAGAGAGATGCATGCCGGGACGAATTCATTGCCCTGCGCTCGGAGTGCCCTCTCACGATGCAGAACACGCCCTCATCGAGTGATATACACGGGTTACTGCGGTTGCGGGAGAGATGTTGGGCTCTTTTTAACAGACGCGAGGAAGGAAGAGTGTAAAAGAACATGGAGTCCAAATATTTTGGCTCTAAATTTGGCTGAGGAAGACTCATTTATCAACCTCTTTGATAAATAAGAGAAAGCTTTGACACAGTATCACAGGGGCAAATGTTAATAAATCGTGATTTCAACTGTCACAGACTAGTTCAGTTCATAACCTTGAACTATTCCCTGAATTAATGATGCTTGCTTTCGTGAATATTCTCTCAGGAATAGGTAACGATACATATATTTTATGTTATTAAGTGAAACATTTTGGAAATCCTTCTTGAAAAAGGTAATGGGAACAAATTGTACATCAAGGTGACTAAACCGAATATTTTGATAACGACATTTAAATTTTAAAGTTGCGCTTTGGTAGCCCATTAGATGCTATTGAGCAATTTTATGATATAAATCCTTTTAGATGAAAACCTTGTAAAAATAATAGCGAGTTATTTGCTGCAAGTCTGGCAATTAAATGCTTAGTGTGACAATTTTATATGGAGAATAACCCAGCTGCCTTTAAGAGGAGACATTAATGGTGATCATTTCTCTTTAAATTTTTTTTTAAACTCTAGTCGCCTTGGCGTAAATAATGTTTGCTTTCGTGAGCTTTCTCTCAGAAAAAGGTAACGATACATATATTTTATGTTATTAAGCGAGACATTTTGGAAATCCTTCGTGATTTTTCAAAAAAGGTCATGCCCTTTCAAAGTTCCCCAGATTTTTATTGAATACGACTGCTTCCGATTCAATATGATGATGCCTTGTTGACGCCTGCCGTCTGATGATGATAAATTCGTCGAAACTGGTCGAGCCTTAACATATCTGTGGGAATCGGCAAGTGAATTTCTTTTTTTGAGCAGTATTGACACATAAATGATAATATCCAGATATGATGTGGATTACTTAGCTTCAGTCGAAGCACAATCAGCTTTGTGCTTCAGATTAACAACACCACTAGAAAGAAAGTGATGGAAAGCTCGATCACTCGTGTAGAAAATCCAAAAGCTCGTTAGAAAATTACCAGAAACCTCTGAAAACTCCATCGTGCGGAAACCGCTCTTCACGGCGATCTGAATTATGACTCCTCTTCCTAGGATCAAAAATGGCAGTTAGTGGCGTAGAGTTTTGCCGTTTCCTCTGCTGAATAATGATAGGAATTGACGCATCATGAATCAAAGTAGAGAATTGGCGTAATAGAGAGGGTGGCCAAAGTTTTCTCAGGCTGTATGATAACCAGTGTCTCTTTCAAACGCTGACCTATGGAAAAATCTCGATTCTTCAACAGAGCTTCGTGCATTACGAGATTTGAGGCGGAGGTCGGAGGTGATCGAAGAGCCATTCTTAGAATACGCTCGGCGTTCTTCAGTTAAGGTACATCGGCTGTGGTAAATGGAGGACCTGAATTTGAATCCTGGTCCAGGGGAATATTTTTTCACTGTTAATGTCTTAAGCATTATGCTTGTACTTAACTTTACGCGATCAGACCCAGTGGACCTCGCGATGTCAGGACCAAGACTCTCCACTCTTCTCTTCTTTTGGCTATTTCCCTACAATCTTCCCAGGCTTCTGTTTGCCGTAGATCCTCTCTTATATTATCCATCCATCTTTTCTTTGGTCTTCCCCTTGGTCTTTTCCCCTCCGGGCTCATGAAACTTACAAGTTTAGGGTATCTTTCATCCGTTCCACATGTCCTATCCAATCTCCTGCTTCTTAGTAGTCCTACTATGGTGTTGTCTCGATAAAGATCATACAGTTCCTGATTATATCGTTTTCTCCATTCCCCTGTTAATTCGTCTTGAACTGGCCCATATATTTTCCTAAGCACCCGTCTTTCAAATGCTAAGAGTTTGTTTGGATCTTGTTTTCGTGTGCTCCAGCTTTGGCACCCATAGAGAACCACAGGGAGAATTAATGTCTCGTACAATTTTATCTTAAGCTCTCTTAATACGTTCCGGTATTTCAAAATATTGCTCAGAGCATAGAATGCCTTACTGTCAGCTTGAATTCTTGCTTTTATTTCTACTTCATTTGATACCTCTTCCGACAGAATTTCACCAAGATACTTAAACTCTTTCACTCTCTTATAATTTTCTTTATTTATTTTTATCTGTAGAACTTCCGGTAGGCGGTTCCTTCCTATAACCATGTATTCAGCTTTATTTGGGTTTACTTTCAGGCCAAATTTCCCGGCTGCAGTTTGCAGTGTGAGCATTATACTCTTAAGTTCCTCCTGGGACTGTGACATTATTACAATATCATCAGCATAGGCTAAATGGATAATATTCTTTCCACACGATAATACACCTATATGATTATGGCTATCAACTTCCCTCATGATCTTTTCAATGACTATATTGAATTAGATAGGTGAAGGTCCATCCCCTTGTCTTAAGCCAGTTTTTACAGGAAACCTATTTTCTAGTTTGATTTTCACTTCTGTATCGGTAACACATAGTCCTATCAGTTCAACGAGCTTTTTTGGAAACGCAAACTTGATTAATAGATGTAGTAAGCTTTCTCTATGTATTGAGTCATAAGCTTTTTGAAAGTCAATAAACAGCAGACGTAGTTCTTGGTTAAACTCGTACATTTTTTCACATATCTGTCTTAGGAAAAATATATTATCAGTTGTTGATTTTCCTGGGAGAAAACCACCTTGATATTCTCCTATAATTTCACTGGATAAGGGTTTAACCCTAGCTAGGAGACACTTAGAGAAGACTTTATAAACCACATGTAATAGGGCTATTCCTCTGTAATTATCGCACTTCAGTTTATCATTCTTTTTATGGATTGGGCATACAAGGGCTACTTTCCAGTCATGCGGGGTCACTTGTTTCTTCCAAATAATAACGATCAGTTTGTGCACTCTTTGCACAAGGACTTCCTCTCCAGCTTTAAGAAGTTCTGCCGAAATTCCATTTTCACCAGCACATTTCCCATTTTTCAGTTGCCTAATGCGCTCATTTATTTCATTTATAGTGAGAGGAGGGGATTCTGGTTCTACTGTAACATGTTCTACGAATTCAAATTATTCATTAGGTTCCTTTCCATTCAACAGTTTACTAAAATATTCCGCCTATCTTCTTGCTATCTCTTATTCTGCAGTTTCTTCTTAGTCTTTTATAAAGCATTGTTGCCTTCTTGTCCCATCTTTAAGAAGATTTATCTTCCTATACAGCTCTTTGCTTTTATTTCCATGAAAATCTGCTTGTGCTTCTTCCATTAAATCTTTTACATATTTTCTCTTAACTCGTCTGAACGTCGCCTGGGTTCTTTTTCTTACTTCGTCAAATGCAGCCTTTCCTTCATCATATCTTCCACCTGGAATCCATTGCTCTTTCGCCCTTTGTCTCTATTTAAACGCTTCCACACATTCCTCACCAAACCATATTTTTTTTCTTTCTCACCTTTTTGGGGATTACTCTTTGTGCAGTTTTCGTTATAGTGTTTTTCAAACCGTTCCACATGTCCTCTACGTCTTCACAGTCACATTTGAAATTTCTCTTAAAGATTCAAAACGATTTGTCAAGGTAATCTTAAAACTAGTGTGTACGGGGCTTTCATTTAATTTATCGCAGTCAAATACGGTAGCTTTTTGCAATTTCTTAACTATCTTTGCTTTCCTCTAAATTCTTACAACTACTTTGACTATAAAATAGTCTGAGCGGCATTCAGATCCTCTTTTTGTAGTTGTATCAAGTATCCACTTCTTATGTTGGGAATCAACTACCACATGATCAATATGATTTACATATTTACCATCTGGGGACACCCAAGTTCCTTTGTGTATGTTTTTCTTTTCAAAATCAGTGCTACTGTCAAACATACCTTTGGAGGCACAGAAATTCATAAATCTTATCCCATTGTCATTAGTCACGTCATGTAAGCTGTGTTTCCCAATTGTGCCCGTAAATATTTGTTCTTTTTATAGTTTTGCATTTAAATCTCCTAAGATTATTTTACTGTACCCAGTTGGGACATCATCGAATAGTCTCCAAATCTTCATAGAAGGAGTCCTTCACCGTATCATCACTTTCCTCAGTAGGGGCATGGCAGTTAATGAACGCTAATCTATGCTTAGGCATGTCTAAAAGAAGTAAGGATACTCTAGAGTTGATTGACTTAAAATGTCCTATATTGCTAATTAAACTATTTCTAATCACAAAGCCCGTTCCCAGAGTATGCTTTGGTTCAGATGTAGCATAAAATATTGTCGAGTTCTCCATTTGCACAGAACTTGTTTCCGACCATCTTATCTCCTGTAAGGCTACTAGGTCTAACTTGTACCTTTCTACTTCTCCAACCATACCTTGAGCAACGCCAGGCTGAAATAGTGTTCTAATATTCCATGTTCCATTCTGTAAACCAAATCGAAGTCCATTGTCTTGCCTTGGTCTGTTTCTAAAAGTTCCTATCCGTTTCCGAGGCCTTGGTGTGACGTTATTCCCAAAATGATTTTACAGAATAGATTGGTAGTCTATTGCCAACCCCCAACCTGGAGGACCAGGGAATTGATTTCAGAGTGTCCTCCTCCTAGGATATTGTCTTCACTGCGACTTAAGAAGGCTATCCTACTCCCGGTTTGACATAAGAGTTTCCTTCTCCTAGCCTTTGGGATTCTCCCCTTACTTGTACAAGGCAGCACAGGGTAGTGCTTATTTGATGGCGGTACTTACTCGCCATGCCACAGCACCGTCATCGGGTTCATGTGGATTTTGATGAGTGCAAACCCACCACAGGTTACCCTCGCCACACCCTGAGGATACCTACCTCCTCGGTCCGAGGCTTCTTATTCGGGTTACCCCTTATTCACAGCTGTCCAACATATCTGGTGGAACGTCCGCTATCCGCGCATCCGTCGGTTCCCCTGCTATGGGGTGGGCCTTAAGCATTATATGGTTCGAAAATAATTTGCACTCAGCCGTTACTCCGAAAAAGTTGACTGTAATACTTTATGTTCATTAATGAAACTGGCTGGCTATCTTTCTCCACAATCCGGGAGATTATGGTAACTTATCGGTAGTCCAACGAGTTCCGTTGTCAATGCTATTACCTGTGCTCAGCGTGTCAATTTAAGCTTCAAGGTATCCTAATATGTAGGATAACATTCAGTAGTCATTCATAGCGCGCTTACTCAGATTTAAGAGACGATTTTGACGCATTTGAGAGCAATGAGGGAAGCACGGATGTCTTATCAGTGTACGTGTATTGATGTGGAGTGAGTGGTAAGGGAATGGCCCGTGTGAATGATTGCATGACTCGGCGGACGCCTGTGAATGAGAAAAAGGAAGTGTGAGGCTTTAACTGGTGATGATTGAGAATCGTCGAGGGTTTCCTTGTGTGACTGTGGGGTGAATTACTTTTACTTTACACTAGAGACTATGTCATTGATAATTGTTGTATCATGCATTATTTTCATGGGACGGTCCGCTATCCTCTTTCCAAACATGTCAAGATTTAGTCTTTAGTCATTTTTATTATGATATTCGAGTCCTCCCCCATACAAGACACCTTAACGAGGTAATCTTATTACAGAATGGGAATGTATTTCTTCAAAAGCAATGCAGCTTTCTGGTCTCACTAGCATATGTCAGTTGATATGCTCTCGCCCCATGGAAGCAGTCAATACCGTGGTTCATTAAACGAACGTATTCCTGAAAAGTGTAGTCTGGGTTTCGAGCGCAAACCTGGGGATTGCATTGGGTTAATTGAATGTTACCCCACATTTGTGATCTGATGGGTACCATGATCTGTAAACTTTAGGTCCAAGGAAAGGATATGGACTCTTAGCTCCCAGATATTTCTCATTTTGAGATTTTAGCTTCTTATGGTATTTGATCATTCGTTTGGGGTCTATACCGGTGGAAATGTCACATATTTTCCCTTCTTTTTTGAATACTCATGCATGTAGTTTAGTCCGTTTGGATTAGTTTTATTAGACCAAAGTATTCTTTTCATCTCTTCACTTCCTAAAGTTAAGAACGATATTATTTATAATGACATCTAGTACCTATACGGGTCATAGCTACAATTAATATTATGACCAAACCTCTGAGCTGCTTCCTTGGTGGTAGCGGAGCACAAGAAGTCATCGGGTGCCTCCTGTTTTTGATGAGGAATACAAATATATGATTAATTTTCTTGTAAAGTGTTCGTATTTTAATTTTCCTTTTAATTTTTAATAAATATTTATACATGAATACAAATTAATATACCTTGTTACCAAAATTATTAGTCTAATCGCCACCGCCCAATGAATTATTCATACCACGTATTAATATCCTAAAATTGTATTCCTTAGTGTTTAAACATTTTAGTGACGCCATGCTACGTCTTTTTTTACCTCCGGTATTTGTTGATTCCTTACTATTAGTTAGATTTGTAACAATATGGTAATATTACCAAACGAAAGTTTGTAAATGATATAGACAATTTTAAACCAAGGTCAAAGTTATTTGTCAATGGTGTTTGAAGATCTCGGGGAAAAATCTCTCTTAATTAAGTGTACGTCATTGAAAAACTGTTATGTGTCCTCAGGTATGCATTGATCAGTACTGTTTTCAAGCAGTTTTTCCACCATTTTGTCTTCACCCTTATTTTAGGATTAATTTTATGGTTTCAACAACTGGCGGTAATTTTCAAGATCAAATGCTATATTCTCCTCTCTTGGGTCAACTCAGGTTCATTAAAATTTGAAAGGAATCTTTTTCAGCGAATGTCATCAGTCTTTGATAATCGGATATTCCTCAAATACTAGCTGAATAAAGTAACTTGATGATGACTCAACGTGTCGAAGCAGTATTTGGTAGCCAGTTAATCAATGAAAACATTTGCAAAGCTTCTTTGTTCAAATTATGAATACTCATTTTTTTTTATTTTCAAATAATTACAAAATTTTGATGTGCTGAGTCACACGGGGTTTATCGTCTGAGTTTTCTTAATTCACAACGGAGTTCTGCAAAATAATGGCTTCAACCATCGCTCACATCATTGGACCTGAGTATGGGACACTATCGCTCATGTTAATCCAATCTACCTCAATTTGTCATGAGGTCATGACAAGTGGGGTATTATGGAGAAAATATATGGGGGTCAATCCCAGAAACGTCTCGCTAATTATCGCATGCGAAATTAACAGATTATCCCTCAGTGTTGCAGAAATATGGAATGCTACAATATCTCTTGATATTTTTCATTCAATAGTTATCACATGCGGACAGGGTGAGCCAACTCGGCGATATTAAATCGGCGAAACCGTGCAATGACATTGTTATTTTCGCATGCGTTAATAATCGCGGCTTTCGAAGGATTGGCCATTTGTGAAATTTGTATCTCCTCCCTCCGCAAATCATGACGCCCGCCCTGCATCCGCTCCTCTCCATGCTTTTCCGCCACACGCGGCACCCCCTGCTTCCGACGATGCCGCACCCAGATGCTCAAGTCGTGCCGCACCCTGAGCATGACGGTGGAGAGCACCCCGCAGGCGTCGTCAGTGGTGCCGGAGCCGCTCCCGCTGCGACAGCCGCACGCGATCCCGAGGATTCCGCCTCCGAGCGCCGGGTGCCGATATTCCTGGGTGGACCGCGTGGGGCGGCCCGTCTCTCCGCCCCCGCCCGTCGCCGGCGCCGCCCCCCGCTCCCCGCCCAACAGAGACGGAAGCATCCGAAAGGTATTAATTGCCCCAACACGCCCTCCCACTCCCCCACCCCACCCAGTGTCCTCCTCCCCCCCCTCAGTGTCAAGAGAAGAAAGAATAAAAAGAAAACAAGACGACGACCGATCCCGCATGTGGCCTCTCGCGCAAGTAGTCACGTGATTTGAGGTCACGGCCTGCGCTCAGTCATTCAGAGTCATTTCACTTCTCCTCTCGGTTTCCTTTCGACAGCTCCTCCAAACACGCCCTATTTCATGAATAATACTGTTTTCAATCCATGAATCAAAATTGATGAAGAATTCACTCGTTAGCCATGTTTCTTGGCACACTCTTAAATATAAAGGCAGTATTTTTAATAAGGGAGGGAAGCAAAGAAAGGAAATTGAGATATACTTAGAGAGTAGTAAAGTAATGCCTCCTGGTACATGAACAACTCTAACAGATGCAGAGAAAGGAAAAGTGTACGCATTGTAGACCTGTTGACATTTTTCTCACAAGTTATTGCCTTTTTCAGCTCCTGATATTACCTACCCTACTTCAAGCAGCTAGAGATCCCTGCTCTTTTCTCCCTTAGAGTTGATTACTCGGTTACGTGCTTCCCTTAGTCCCACGTAGACCCAGCCATCGCTCTGTTAAGTGGGCTCCTGTTTCATTACTTCTTCGTTCTGCATTGAAGGGTTGTCTGGAAGGAATTTCTCTAAAGTGAAGATAATGACCGAAAGTGTCAGAGAAATTTTAATGAACTTTTGTTTTGATCTTTTGATCTTGCAAGACGTCAACTCTTTCAAATTCAAATTGCAATTGATTTTGTCAAAATTATAATGGGAGCCTCTGTTATTTCCTCCGATGTTCTTATCCCATCAAATTTCCCAGTCTAATATACGCCTTAAGTTTTAACCAACTCCACTGATCGATGGCCATCTATGAGTAGAAACCCCCGCGCCATGATGACATTCCGTCCCCCACTTTGCCCCCCCCCCTCCCCCATATCTTTCTCCCCAAAGATGAAGAGAAGATAAGAGTGAGTATTAATATCTATAATTCAGCTCTTTAACCCTTTAGCTCTCTTGCCTTGTATTTTATTCCATTTAGTTCAATTTACGCTAATTCTTTGCCAAGTGCTCTGTTTGTGATTCAATTTCAATTTAAAAATTCCTCCTTTCAACAGTCTGATTCCTGATATACGTAAGTTATCCTTTCATTTGCTTGACAGCTGTGAAAAATAGGATATGGTGCAAATGCTTAAAATCTTAGTTTAGATTCCCGCCTTTGTTAGAGTTGTAATTTTTATGCCCCAAGCTTTTTCCCAATATAGCCAAAGTTGGATGAGATAAATTTAAGGCAAAATATTCTTGTTTTGACTCCACGAATGATGGAGCTTGTTAAGCAATTGGTGACAGTCCTGAATCTCCACTTTGAGGAATCCAGCCACTTTGCTTAGTGCTCTCCCATTTATGCACATTAACTTTACTGCTTCAGCAGACATGTGTTTAAGGCGATGTAAATAGACTACTAAAGCGGTGCAAAAGCGTTTGTTAAATAACCATTTGATGAAAACACAAAACTCTGGATCATCACCATGCTTTAAAAAATCAATTTTTGGCTGTAAGTCTAGTATAGTTTATTTATAAATAAAGTAAACTACTAACGAAACATCATGTATGAGAATTTATAGTCTAACATTATAAATAACCTCAGCTGACAGCAAATAAAGTGTTTTTTAGATGTGATTCCAGTGCCATTCGCGATGAACGTCATTTCTATATGTGGCCCAAGCACAGAGTATATCTAAACTTACCCTGGAATAGGCTTTCATCTTTGTATTAACTCTTGTATTTCTCAAGGTTTAAAACGTATTTAAATCGCTTCAATTGAGATAAATGGGTTTCAAAATGAGTATCTACACTATTCATGTGAAAATCCGAATTTTGTATAAACTTGAAAGCAGATTATGGAAATTAAATTTTTGGTCTACTGATTTAATACCTGCAAAAGGCTCCAAATGGTTAGAGACTTTCAGAAAACACCATAGAAGTAGTTTCTCAATGGCCTTTCAGTAAAAATTGTGAAAACACTCCAATTGTTTCAGCATAAGAATAGTGCTCGAATAAATAAGACCATTCGATTGTTATGATTATCGTTGGTTATACTTTGATATAAAGGTTGGTGAGGCTAATTAATAATCCTCTTTCATATTGGGACTACATTAGTCATTTTATAGAATTTTTGCCCGAACTTACAACACTAAGTTTTGCCATTTTATCTTTTTATATAAAAAACGTGTTCAATACATTTCAACTGTTTGAGCTTGAGAGGTGGTAAAATTGAAAAAATATATACAATTGCGATGCACTCTTTAAGTTTTGAAATGTACTTATACAGTTAGATGAAGTAAACATGCAGCCATTGCGTGGAAAAACTAATTAATTAATGCAAACTTTTATTCGCCAAAATAACTCTCAATTTTGGCGCGTTGACAACATGAAAATACGTAATGAGTATTTTCCCAAGAGCTCTGTAGTCTCGGTTCACTATTTGCACCCCACCGATAAAAATCATACGCTAGGATATGCAACGATTCACTCGCGCAGGAAACAGCCCTCCAAATATCTAAAGCTGTAACCACTTTGAGAAGCTTCTAAGAGCTTAAATGGCATAAGAATTCAAGAAAAACTTTTTTGCATCCTATAAATCTTGCTTTAGTGTAACGTTATAGAATACATTTAAATGATTTATTCAGCCGCTTCTCCGTTGCAATATATAGTTTCTCCATATTTGGCCAATGAATTATCTTCTTCGCATGTTTTTATACGTTTTCCACTTGAATTTATGAATTCAAAGAGGTGTGATTAGAAAATAACAGTTCCTTCATACAATATTGCCCTTATATTTTTTCTTCCACTGTAATGTTTCGTGGTTGAATTACTTTAGCCTCCTCTTCTTGTGAATTAAATAATGAGAAGCGAATTTCTTGTGACCACTTGCCTCAAATGACCTTGACTGGAATTATTTTGATATGCAATGTAACATTTTTTAATCAGTCAAAATCATTGCAATTCTGCATATGACACATCTCGTTGGACACTGGATATCGATAAGTTATTAGTTTGTACTCAATAAGAATTCGTGTTGAGGCAGGTGAATAGAGCATTCTTTCAAAGTTTCTACGCCAAGTTATTTTTTATTGAGACATCTAATGTGCCGCGGGAGGTTGTGAAAATACCGGCAACAAATTCTTTAACATTTTCCGATCTTTCCGAACATTTTCCGCTACCTACTTTCGACAACGGCCTAATTTGGAATTCTAATAATACTTACCGATTGGGCGGGAACTTATCCACTGGTTTTGAGGTGTTTGCTCTTAGTGTTTCGGAAGACTAAAAAAAAATAACTGACCACAGCAACTATTTTGTATCAGTCTTCAAAATTTTCTATTTTCATTGAAGAAAACTCTCTTTTAAAACTAGAGAAAAAATCTTCACTTATAGTGTGCTCTAGTAATCTTGTCCCTAAATATTTTATTTCTTTCATTCTGCTATTGACTTGATAAATAAACGATTTACATATCCCTTTATATATAAATTACATCCTTTGCTCATGATGGTTATGACAAGTCACGTGCATCAATTGAGGTTTAGAGAAATTGAGTCCTAGAACTAGAAAGAAAACTGAATTCAAATAGTCCTAGAAATAAAAGTTAGCTCAAACAGTAAGGATTTACCAAAGCTTCTCTTGAACAGAAAAAAACAGAAAATAAATGTACGGGAAGTTGCCTGACCGCCATGAGAGCGCACGTTTCTCCAGGGTTTGCGGTTCATGACTCTGGTTACCTAACCTTTGGTTTGCCAGTTGAAGTAAAATCCATGTAAACATCGACTCATTCACAAGAGTCAACGCCATTTTAGTTCACTTGTAATTGGATGTAAAGAATTTAAGTTCTTGTTTGCCGATTTTGGAACTCATTACTGGAGTGTATTTTCGCGGAAACTTCCCTCAGCTTAATTTTTCAAAATAGTATCCCATTTCTTAATGATTGAGTCCATTTAGAAACAGAATGCATGGTCCCACATTTACGATAAATTCACTATGAAATTCAAAAAAATTGAGCATTGTATTGTTTTTTAGGGTTACGTAAAATGTGCAGTATTGCAGAGAGTATTCATAACTAAAAAGATTTTATTTTACGCTTCAATCAAAAAATAAGATAGTAGTAATCATAAAAGAAAATGTAACAAAAAAACTCTTAATGCTTTGTAGGTCTTGCTTAATATCTTATCCTTTTTTTCTTGGTAGAGTGTTAGCAACAAGTTTTCGAAGCATGTCTCTCTTTTTATAGCTTATATGCGTGCACGGATTGCTTCTCTGACTTTTTTCAGAGCCTAAAAAAAAGGAAGTATGGCACTTAATTGTTCCACGAGCCTCTTCTTCAGCCATCCCCCCTAGCGTCTGTGAGAGGCATTTTATATGATATTTCCTTGAAATGGGTGCCGGGGTCGTGGATATGCCTTCACACACACACACAAACTCCTTGAGCTCTTTGTGTGCATCAAAATACTCCGCAAGAGAGCGTTCGCCGAAAAACCACACCCGAAAAAGTTCCATCTCCGAATGTCACATTTTCAGTCGTACGCTTTGATTAGCGGAGGTGCAGCCCGTATACGGGTAACAAAACTTAGTAGGACTCTTTTGAAATGAGACTGGTGTCAGGGGGAGTGAGGAATGCTAGAAATTGCTAGGCCAACGGTCACTCCAAATATTATCGCGGGAGTCCCTTTGGTACATCTTTGGCCCAGTCATCGACAATTGATTCACCTGCATGGACTACGAAACTCATGGGCTGGCAAGTGCCGAAAGTTTCGCCCGTTCTATACTGCCCGTTATTCCACGACACCAGACCAGCAGATGAAATGGAATCCCACAAAAGGAATAGAGCCTAATTTGAGCTAACTATTGTCACTAATACTATAGCAAGATTTGAAGTATATGCATATTTTAGGTGGGTGTGAATGTTTTCATGCATACGCATGCAGTTGAATTGGTTTCACGTTTACTGTAAGGAATTCTATCATGCAACGCAACTCAACGTTGACTGGCCATTTTAAAAAGTCAGTTGCGTATGCTACCGACTTGCTGGCGGAATGACATTGACCAATGAGTGAAGGGGATGCCCGTGAAATTGAAGTCATCTAAGCTAGCAACACATTTGATGCAATTTAATCGTCAGGACGTTCCTACGTAAACGCCTTCGCTCCACATTACAACAGTCAGGATTGAGTGCTCGAGGCAGAATGAGCGGAATCGCCCGCCTTATATGTATCCTTTTCCTCTGTGGTAATTATGGACTGGAGAGTTAAAAACACTGGTTAAAATACAGGAATCACAGCTCTTTAATCTAAATCATTCAGGTTTGTATGTTGAAATTCTCATTAGATAAAGACCTCCTACTTAAATATGATACAGTAAAATTCATCCATTTGTGCATTTGTTCCTCTTCGTGTTTTTTGGACCTCCTTAGTGTGTGTACTTTGGTCAGTAAAAATTACCCCAGAATACGCTAATTGTGCCAATGTACAGCTGTAAATACAGGTATTAAGAAAGTCGTCGTGTATATAGAGATAATATGACAAAAGTAATTTGAGAGATAGTTTAGGCGTAAAGTCTGGAATGGAATTAATATAAGTTGCTGAAATGAAACATACTTAATTAATTTCAAAATATACTAAGAAATAATTTAACAAAAAATATCCACCAAAGTATTTTTAAAAAGTAATTTACAGAAAAAAGACGTAAACAGCAACGGAGCATGTTAATATGCCAGCATTCTTGTTTCAGGACGAAATATTTGGTTCGGGTCCATACTACACGACTAGCTGGAACAAATTACTCGACCTCGGTCCAAAGTTCACGGAACTGATATTTTTATAAAAAATAATTTAAACGCTATGCCTGTAAACACTGGTGGAATATAAGCGTAGCAGTTAAATCTTCATTTTGGGCAGCTTGTCATGAAAATATATCGTCTTTGTAGTGGATTATTGGAGTCAGCTATACGAAGTCGAATTTGTCGGTCATAATTTCACGGACGTCCCCTACTATATGAGTGGTTTCGGTGCAAGTTCAATTGCGTTCACAGTCTCCGAGCGTGCCTAGTCACTCGAAGAGCTCACGGATCCAAAACAACCCTCGGAGGCGTATTCGTGTGACGTCGGGCCCCTTCCCAACACACAAACTCTACATCCCCCACCCCACCATTCCATTCCATTATTCCCAAACCCGCTTCCTCGATTTGGGGGGTGCGAGTTTGACGCACGCACATGATTTCGGATCTATCGCCCCTTCTCTGCACACAGGTGGAGCTGAGCATAGAGCCGGGACAGAGCCTCGGTCTGATGATCCGTGGAGGCGCGGAGTACGACCTCGGAGTGTTCGTTACAGGCGTGGACGAAGGTTCGGCTGCGGAGAGGGCAGGCCTCAAGGTACGAGAACCTCGAGCGAGATTATAAAACACTCTCACTGCTGCCTTTTCTTCTCTCCTTCTCTCTCCTCCTCTCTGTCGTCCTCTTTCTCCTTCGATGCCTTCGAGCACGCCGCAGTCTCTTACGGAACGTAGCCAAAGTGTGTGGGCCTCCAGGGCCCAGATAGAGAATTAACACCAAGGTAGAGTTAAGGACTCGTTCACGGAAAATTACGCTAGTCACAGCGGTATTTTTCCCCAAGTCATAATAGTGATCTTCTCCGAATCTTATTTTATGTTTCAGTATCTTTAAGAAACATGAATTAAATATGTTTTCACTAATGGTGCGTAGATATTTTTACATGAATGAAATTCCCAGCTCATTGACTCAATTGACTCATTTTTTTCTCGTCATGCGTGGGAAAAGTATTTACGTTGGAAGATTTTTTTGTGATTCTGTGAGCATATTTACGTTAAGTGGACGATTTTTTTAAACAATCGAGGAAGCATACAAGGTAATCACAGTTAAATTTCTAATGAGAAATAACAGTAAAAAATCCAACATTCGTTAAATAGTGTGTCGGATGAGTGCATACCCATTCTATTTCCCACTCAACAAGGCTTTGGAAAATATCCCGAAAAGAAGCCCTTTAAGTAGCAGATATTTTTGTATCTTTATAGATATGAGATTATACTTCATTTGAATGAGACCAAAATCATGGAATACTATGTTGAAATAACATCTCGCTCAAACTACCTTAGCTCAGCGTAACCTGGCTTTACTCTACGGCACTTACCCTTAAGCTTTAAGTCAAAAAACTTACCTCTTATCTCCAATTCACAGCCTGCAGCAAGAACTTTGAAAGTATTGGTATTTTGTAGAAATCAAATCTGAACCTGTGATCTGTAAATTAAACAAAATGTTCATTGACTCGTTCCAGAATTTATCATTTACCGTAGAAGACATTTTAGGATAACAGCATCCGCGTTTATAAATTAAAACAATCATGTTCGCACATATGTTTAATGCTCACTTTCAAGTCTTTATCCTGAAGTTCAGGGAAATCAGCAGCCTCTCCGTTTGCCCATTTTATAATGGAAGTCATGTTTCTAGTTTTTTTGTATTCCGGAGTCGACCATGGAATGCGCGTTTCCACGCCGACTGCAAATATTTGGCATCCTGGTGCGGTGGGGCAGGCGCATTAATGTTGGAGTTTCCGACGCGAGAATGACCGACTGATGTCGCTCTCCATCCACATAACCACTGTGCAGAGCAGACTGGGAGTTTGTTTGACGTCACGACCTAATGGCGGTAATTCATCCAGAGCGTAGTTGCGCTGAACCGTCGGTGGATTGGCTCGATTTCTGCGACGAGACGGAAGTATGAACCAATCTTGGATGAGATAAATTATAAAATTCTTCAATTCAAAGTTCTATCAACACTTCTTGTATTAATTAAAAGTTTTATGTGCACTTCTTGTATGAACTAACAGTTCATGCTTCATTGAGGGTTACGCGAGACACATTCGAATATGATTTTGTATCCTGAAAAACTTATTCAAAACCATTACTTTCATTCTTCATTCCTAACTTATGTCATCACTATCTTTTACTCATTCTCAAAAAATATACGAAGAAGAGAGATTAAAATATTTAAGGAAGCATGCACAAATTTTGTTGCCCAAAATCTTCTAAGTTTTCCAATGTAATTTAGCTTGACAGGCCTGTTCTATAGCTACGAGAAGAATGTAAGCTTAAGCCGGTTGGAATCTTGCCACATAAAATTTTGCAGTGTTCATATTCATCGTTCTTTTTCGTTTTTAATGCTAAAAAATGCTTCCTCTGAAGGGATGTAATTTATTCCCTGAATGAATCATTTGAGGGTTATGAGAACTGTGTTTCGATTTCCACGAGGAAGGAAATTTTCCGCATCACCGTATATTTCATATTCACAACGCTCGGGGCTTATGGAGAAATTGCCGGTCCCCTTAGTCCTAAGTTTTGAGAAGCGTTGCATCAGAATTTGGAGCCACTTTCAATGGAAACTACCAGGGAAATGATCTCTTATGCAGTAATTTCTGACAACTTTATTTCATTTGCTGTTTTCTTTTTTACCAACATTCATTCATTTTTTTACCATGTTTCTTTGTTCCCTCTTCAGATCACTTCACACCTGGATAGGATATTTACTAATTTTACGTTTTCTTTTCGATTGTATGTACTCTTGGTTTTTTTGTGTCAAAATTTGCCTTATAATGTTCACTCTTCATCTCCATTGGGATGTAAATTCAAAGCGTTAAATGCTTAGATTGAGCATTTACAATTGCTCCGTGCTCCTTTTCATGTCTGATTCCGAAAGGAAAGCTCAATTGCTATCTCTTATTTCTCTTCAGGAATTCGATTTGTTTTCGATAGTGCTCGCTCACCTCGGCGGCAAATTTTCCGCTCGGTTCTCGCATACGCGGTCGATGACAGCCTCCTGCTGTTTCTGGAAGACAGGCGCTTACTGCCCTCCTTCACCGAGAAAGTTGACCTTTGACCTACTTCGCCTTCTTCAGTCCATGAGGATTGTGTCTCCGTAGACGATGAATGAATTAATAAATTAATTATCTCCGTCGATGTAAGTTACTATCTTCATTTCGAGGGGATCCGGAAGAGTAGTTAGGCAGGAACTTATTTTATTTACATCTTTTTTTTCTGACCGTCCTATTATTCCAATAGAATCGTTCTCTCGACACCCAAAACGCCTCCAAGTGAAGATCGCATCGGGAGCCTCCAGACTTATTTATCTTCTCTGATTCATCTCGTGCCCATCTTCCTCATTTGGGACTTTAAATTGAGTCCATCTTACTTAGCTCCATGAATCTCCTAAAAACTCTCGGTTCTTAGAAGCCATTAAACTCAGGGCTTCTGCTCCATTTTTTCCAGTCTTTACCGAATATTCCTCTATGTTTAATGTTTGGGCGAGGTCGATTGTGCGGTGAGGCCCATTTAATCGTCATCATATGCCTTTTTCCTGCGGGAGGCACTCATCCCGGCGTTACTCCATGGGAATCAGTTAATAATCTTCATAATGAAAGAGGTCACTGTGTAGAATTCCACACTCCACATCACCAACAAACTCGGGTCTCGGCATATTATAGAATACCTTGAAAATACCTTGAACACCTTGAAAATGGCATAATATACCGAAACCAGAGTCGGTTGGTGAAAAAAAGTGTGGAATTTTGTACACCTCCTTCAACTGGTGCCATGCATACCAGTACGTAAATACCAGTTTGGCCTTTGAAGACAACTAACCATGTTTTATTATAAAGCATTAAGCATTTATTATGAGCTCAATAAATGATTTAATGGAATGGAGGTACCGATATTGTAATGTATGCACCTGTTTTAGGATGGAATGCACTTGCAAACATAACACTACTAAACTCACCATTTAAAACTCCAAATATAGACTAAGTCATCGTGAATGATTAACAACTCTTTTTCCTTCGATATTAATGTTACCTACATTCTTCCATTGTTTCAATACAGAGGCAATTAGTAAAATTTAACTATCGGCCTAATATACCCCCAGATGGATTACTTAAATGATAAAAATGAGTCAACCATTGTGATATAATTTGTTGAAAATAGAATTTTCAAAATATGTGTTATTACTTTAAGCGCACCAACGAAGAATATTGGAATGTTTAGATTTAACGCATACAAAGAATGAATGTGCTATCAATAGAACCGTGACAGATGTCTGTATTACCTTTCGATAGCCTGTGTTACTGTTATTGTTGATGTTACTTAAAAATCCTTTTTAAATATTGCCCACATGTTTCAGATTAAGTTGATAATTTTATAGCATAAGTTTCTTAGGTAAGTCTTAAAATTTTGGATCATTTTTTTTACTATTGGATAATTTTTTTCATCATAGGTAGTCTGCTGTATAGCAGGTCCTCAGGTATTTGGATAAATGCCGATTGATGAAATACCTTGAAAGCTGTCACTGTGATATTGTAACTGCTATGGGTGTAACTTCCTAATCATTTGATTCATTGAAAGTCATTTATTAATAAATAGCCAGTGACAATTATATAAAAAATCTCTAGTCCCTATATTTACAAGTGATTGTCAAACATCGTCAGTTTTTAGCGATAAATTTTTGGTGAGAAATAACATCATTCTAACTGCAGATGTTCAGTGGACTCACCATCCTCCATTTATGGATAATTAGATTCATTGCACTTTTACATAGCTAAATTGGTACGATTCTGTGAACTTATGTGAAATTGCAGGAAGCTGTCTATTGGTAAAATATACCCACTCCACGAAGAGCCGGTGAAACGCATCTATGCGAACAATGCTGAAGCTGATAGGAGTAAAGTGAATCGGTCAAATATGCCCCAAGTTCGTTTTAAGGCCTAAGAGCATCTAGGTCCCCATACGTAAGGGTAATGTAATAATAATAATACCAAAAGAAGTAGAGGAGGCCAAAAAGGAGGAATTATAGGTTTGTGTTTGAAACCTCCATAATAAGGAATTCCTGATCTTGGCTAAAATGAGTGTAAGGGAAGAAGGTCATCGTTATTAATCAGCCATTTTCCACATTCCCATTCTTTTCTGCTCTAATTTGTCAACGTGCCACTAGCTCTCTCCCACCAAATCACGTATCTGTGGATCGAGGGTAAGGTCTCAGTTCATTTGTTTTGACATTTGATAGCCGTCCAAAACATGCCAGCGCGCAGAAATTTCCAATCGGGACCTCGCCATTAATGCAAGAAGCTACAAAATCTTTCCTTTCAACCTCCTAATTGATAAAAAGTGAGTCAAATAAATGCCGTACGATGGTAAAATCTCGAAGGGAATGGCTAATGTGGAACATAGATTGGGATACAGGTGAAGAAAAGAGAAATACGATACGATCAGTAATAGAAACTGATAGAGAACGCATTGCGAAGGGTTTCATTTAAAGTCACAAGAATTTTCAGACAGGCTAGAGTAGATTCAGGCGGAAAATTTCGTGAAAGTGATTAATAAACCGAAATATTTGATATAAATTTATAACGAATCAATGAGGGGTGGGAGAATTTTGAGACATGAGGATTTGAATTGAGTGAAACTCAAAATGCTAGGAAGTTTATGCTTCGGAATAGCCAGTTGCAGTATGTAAACGGAAGCAAAATACACGATATTCAACCTCTCTGTTGGAGAGCTTTGAGGGAGTTTGCCGTAGCGACCGTTGAAGTCTACGATAAATATCATTTGCCTTGAGAATGGAGTACGAGTCGGACTCCGAAACGTCGGCAGTAAAAAACTTATCCCGGTGGAAGACCCGAGAAATCTTCCTCCATATTATTTGCCGGGAAAAAACTAAATCATACTTGAGTATTGAAGTATTTGAGTCAATGAAGTGTTGTGTAGAACAAATGAAGGACCTTTTTAGGGTGGAATTGATGCCAGAACTAGCTTGTTTGTGGCAGTCGCAGTGGTGAGGCCCCAGGTAAGGCGTCTCAGAAGAAAGTTCAAAAGGGGCGAACCTGGAAGAGGTGATACATATCCTTGTGTCGGAGGAGAGGACTTAACAAGCGGAGCGTCGAACTAATCGGTATCTTCTCTCGCGTGACAGGTGGGCGACCAGATCCTGGAGGTGAACGGCGTTTCCTTTCTGTCGCTGAGCCACGACGAGGCCGTGCACCGCCTCAAGCACCCGCGGCGAATGACGCTGACGGTGCGGGACGTGGGGCGAGTGCCCCACTCGTCTTCCCTGGCCACTATGGGCCGCTCCCCATTCGAATCCTCCTCATCTGGCGGCGGCGGATTCGCCTCGACTGCATTCGCCGAACCCACGCCCGCCTACCTGCAGACCACTTCGGACGAAGAGGAGATGGCCGTCGCCCCGGACGACGACGAGGAGGAGGAAGAGGAGCAGAGGCTGCTGTTGCCATGGTGAGTCCATCGAAAACAACTCCCACCCCTCCCCCCTCTGTGGTGTGCCACTCAAAGTGTGAAGCCCAGTTCATTTTATTTTTATTCACCTGTTTGGTCATACATTCAAGGTAGTCTGAGCGAAATATCATTTTACTTAGAAATCAACGAATTTAGTCTCATTTTCAAGAAGAATTTCTCACCTATACAATGACAAAAAAATGATCAAATTCTACCCCTTACCACATTACTTTTGGAGATATTTGCCAAAAAATACCAGCCATTTTTCATGGAAAATGGTACGTGTATGCACTCCAAAGAGCCATTATTTACTAAATGAGGTATTTCTAACACTTAGATATCGCAAAAAAGTAACAGCGTGTAGTTTGTATGTTTTCTGAACTATATTTGAAAATTAATCATATTGTCACCGCAATAAATTCTTCGGGATCACAAAAAACCTTCCGTTTTGAAGGAATGTCAAACGTACCCCGTGAAAATAATGAGTCAATTAAAGAATTATATAGATATTTTCATTTATCATTACTTTAAATTTATGTCTTATAAAACAATACTATTGCACCATTAAGAATGCAATATTTAATTGATATGTCCTACAGCTGGTGAAATTAAGACGTATAATTCGAATATGGTCTCTATTATGACTAAAGGGAACTATCTCGCTCGGACTACCTTAAGTAGACATAGGTTTTGTCAGAAGGAACTTAATCTAGTACATTTTGACTAGTTTAAATTGAACACTCAATATACTTTATAACAATAAGTAAACAAAATTAAAATTTTTATAGAATACAAACACATTATACATGATAAGGTTTTAGATGTCATAATAGTTACAGATTTAAAGTTGCATTACATTACAATTAAATTTCATTTTGGTGTTTCAGTAAGAGAGCAAACTCATCCACCGTATAGAATACTTTGCTAAGAAGTAAACGTTTCAGTTTGACTTTGAATTGCCCCAAAGAATTAATATTCCTTATGCTTTCAGGAAGAAGGTTATATAGTTTTACTCCTTTATGGAAAGGACCATCACTGCATCTTTTTCAGTTCCTTGGTAGCACATGTAGTTTTTCTCTGGATCACACGTCTATCGCAAATACCTAAGATCGCCCGAATGATGGTAGGCTGGAATCATTGTGTGATTGCTCGTGCAGACCATGGTATTCCATGGATCCTACACTTCCACTTTACAGTGGTAAGCGCTGGTATCGCGAACAGAAACAGAAAATTATGAATAAAGATCATAAAAAAGTTAATTATTGCAGTGAATCAGGTTAACTACTTTAATAGATATGCAAAGCAACGTGTCATTTGCCGGAAAGAACATTTCTAAAGCCTCAGAATGCCACAGAAATATGATATGCTTCTCATTTCGTTTGCTTGCTCATTACTCGTTCGTCTCGACGCCAGGGTGAGCGCAAAACTGAGTTGACGATAGTAGTGTGATAGTAGCGTGCTGGGGTGCGAGCAATGAGTCCGTACGAGCGATGATGGTGTGAAGAAGGCAAGAGTTATGAGTCCAACCCTCGCTGCATCTGTGCAGGGGCACATGTGAGCTGTATAATAAGACTCCGAATAACTTCAACAGATCCAGGCCTATTGCAGTGGAAGTACGTCATCAGGATCGCACTTTTCCAAGAGCTTGAATTTACTATGACCTATGCATTTTGTCTCACAAACTCATCACCTAATACGAGACTATGAGAAGACAAGAAGTCTTTAACTCCGTGAGTCTAATTCTTTACTTAAGACATGATCCAACACCTACGCCATACCCTGCAAGCCACCCAAAGGGTGTGTGGAAGGGAGTGCTTCCACACCAATCATGCCTGAATTATACGGTAGAGTACTTAAACTACATTGAAACCAGCGTACCACTCATGCGACGCACCAATTAAAAATGTACTAACAATGAAACATTCCATCGTCAATCGTTCCAACATGCAAGGGATACAAAGACTACTACTACAGATTCAAAATATCATGCATAAATAAGAACATCAATATTTACATCATGCATAAATAAGAACGTAGAGGATATAAAGAGAAAGATCTACAATCTACCTAATCTCACTATCCTCACTATTCATGACGACGATCACTGCTGTTATGGTCCCGAATGATAGGCGGAAAAAATGACATTTTTTACCTATCAGTTCCACAATCTATCTCTCTAATTTTATTGCCACGATCTAATCTTCCGTAGTACGAGGGGTTAATAGTATGTCTTTTACGTCGTCAGAGAAATGTTTCTCCTAAAACTTAGTTAAGAGGTTAAGCCTATAATTTAATATACGCTGTGATAGCGATTCCCATCCCAATTCTTCTAACAATCCAGACACACTACTAAACTTATCGTAGCATCGTTTTACAACTATCCTATGGGTCTTCTCTGAAATAATGTGTGTTTGCTGCCAACCATCCCTCTCTTATTGATGGCTTTAAATTCCTTTTGCTTCATACTATTGCTTCGACAAATATGTAAACACCCATCATGTCTCGTTTAACGGGCATGATTGAATGGTGCCGGGTGGGGAAAAAACTTGGATAATTGGCACACATGACTGGCTGGCAGCCGTTGCTGGAATAGCTCAACGTCGCCAAGAGCCAACAGGCACAGTTGCTGGCGCCACTGGAGTCAAATATACTCGGAAGAAAGCAGCCCAGCGAGAGGAATGCCCTTTCATTCGTTCTCCACCTCAAATCTTTATCTCTCTTAACATCCAAGTTATGGACTCACTATTCATACATTCTGTGACACTGACACTTCAGCCGCGAAGGAAATACCTCCATCGGGAATTTAAGCAAAAATATGGCGGGGTTCAAATCCACGCTGATATAAATTTTCTACGCCATGTAATTTCATGAAAAAGGAGAGAGCTCGAGCTTTAAATATGCAGACTTCTTATGAACGTAATCATGAATGTATAAACATATAAATATTGAAGTCAGTCACAGTTTAATTTATATAAACGACAATTAATTTTATGCCACATTTTTGATTTGAAACTGATTTCATTCATTTAAAAAAATAAGCATTCAAAGTTTCCATGGTTGAATACTTTGGCTAATGGCTAATTCTCTCCCCTTTTGATGTCTGATTCCTTCACTTTAACATTTCTGGAATCCTAGCTCCTCTTGCGATATTCATAGCGGTTCGAGGGAGAGTGCGTGGATACAGAACTGACCGTTTGATGCGAGTCAGTCTAATTGGCTTTTTGTTGTAAAATGTTATTTTGTTAATACAAAACTTTCAAGTTTAGTTGTAATACTATCAAAATATCGGCTACTGCGTGTTATTTATTCATGTTATAAGCATTTCTAGTTAATTTTTCCATCTTGGAACGACGCTGTTTTTTACGTAATTGCTAAAATATCGTTTTTCTCTTAGAACAGGTGAAATTCGTCATGGAAAATTCATTTGGATGGGCAGGAATGAGAAAACCCAATCTTTTTCTTCAACTTTGCGCCTATAGCTTCAAATAATTGTAGTTTTCAGACGTCCTCTTCCACTGTAAAATTTAATATTCTACTTTTAAAGGCATCAGCTACTCTGACGAGGCACTGTTCATATGCAGTTGCGACGTACCCTTTGTTCGTACGCAAGGCGCCTTGGACCACGACATTGAGCCAATGTCTCGAGCACATGAGAGTTTAAATTTGCGTTTTGTCGAGTAGATCAACTAAAGTGGGAGCCTCGAGCCATGAGGAGACGGCCGTATGGAAAAATTGGAGAAAAATCATTCCCTTGGACTCGGATTTGAACTTAAGAATCTGATGCGGTACTGTGTATAGCTTACATCTTTATTGCTTTGTTGGCTAACGTTTGAAATTTTCTCGCAAAATATTCCTGGGCTTTAGTCTCGACTAAATGAAATTATTTATGGACATTCACTAATGCCTACTTCAACAGCTATTGAGTTTAGATGAAAACTGTTAAGTATATTTCCACGAATTTCCCCGCAGATACTTTAGAAGGGAGTGATGATCTCAAGAGTGAAGGCTCTAGCATGTTGAATTCGCGTCTTTCTGGGAGAGCAAATGGCGAGCTCGGGAGATCGCAACGCGAGACTTCAAGGATGGATAGATACCAGCAACCTATGGAACGTTATCATACGAAAGACTCTTGCGATCGCCGAAAGCTTTTTTTCTTTGAGCGAAAGGAACTCGCCGGCAGTCTGATCAATAATGCCTCCGTCATAGCATAGAGCGAAATCGGAACGTACATTTCCTAGGAGTTAAGGAGAAAATAGTTTTGGAACAATGGCCACTATAGATAATTTCCCTGGTCACAACTCATATTTACTCTCTTTCGTTTATTAAATATTTCATAGATGTCTATTCCATTTCATTTAAAAGAATAGGGTCACATAATTTGCCTTAACTAAGCCAAAACACTTAGAAATGTATATATATATATATATATATATATATATATATATATATATATATATATATATATATATATATAATGTAACTAAATACATTCTAATCCATCTTCCACGCAGTTATGAAAAAGGAATTTCCAAAAGAAGGCTTAGAATTTTTCGTTTTAAATTTTCAGAGTATGGATCTGCCACCCGGAAGCCAAGGTATTTAAAATTTCATGCTTAACAAATGAGCCTATTATTTCACATAAATAATAAAATAATTAATCTCCTTGGCTTTTAAGCCGTCACCAGGGCAGCAAAACATGGCGGCGTTCCCGTTCCGGGCGTTCATTTCCCTAGGAGCGAGGGTGGGGGTGGGAACGAGGAGGGGAAGGAGGCAATGAGCCCCAATTACAGCGGTGAAGGACTCACTCTTCCCGTCACGGCCGTTTGCAGGAAAGAGAAGCATATGTATTCAGCGATGAAATGGGACCATTAAGCCTTGGTGACCATTCAACGTGTTGCAAAAACATTTTCTTAATTTATAGGTTTCATAAAATGTATAATAACGTATGGAATGGAGTCATGAGTTCCAAAAGTGTACCATATGGCGAACGCGCGATGGAACGATGGGAGACTTAATTAATTAGTATAAAACTGATAATTTGACGAATGAAGAATTTGTTTGCGCTCACCAACAAATTATTACGTGAATCGGCGATTAAACTTAGGCTAAGCCCTCGAAAATTTTCAAAGAAATCAAATATTAACAGATAAATTATGAAACTGGAAGGTCAGTTCCAATAACGTGAATATTATTATAACGTCTATTATTTAATGAATATAATAACTATTGGTTCCACAACTAAACGCTCATGCATAAGTCTTTTTGATGAGACATAAATGCCAATGGAAGAGATTGAGTGAAGCCGAAAGGGAAGCGGGAGAAGTTGGAAAATGGTGAGAAGGAATGAATGAATAGTCAGGGGCGCATTATGATAGTAATAACGGCGCCTCAGCCTTCTTAACCGCTCTCTCTCTCTCTCTCTCCGCTCTATTCGTTCGTCATCTCGCGCGCCGTTCATTACTTTGCATTCCCTCCCCCCACCGCCCCTCGCCTCCTCTGTCACTACACGACTCGGTCGCCTCCCGGTTATAGAAAGAAAGGGATACAAACTGAAATGCAGTGGTGCTCATCCCGACGGCATGCATGACGTGTGAAAGGGTAAGGAAACAAAAAGAGATGGTTCTTCCCCTCCAACTTGTAATACCTCCTTGATTCGGACCACTCCGTGTCCCCTTTAACCCTCTACACACCCCCCCCCCCCGTCCCTCCCTACCCTCTCTTTCTTCACAAACCGCCCACCAACCCCTCACCCGCCCCTCCCCATTCGCCTTTTCAGTCCGCTTTATTATTCAACCGCCGACTCAACCCACATTCACTCTCCCTCTCACACACTTACTCCCCCTTTTGGCCTTTAGCCCTAACGAGGAGACGGCCTCATTCCCTCCATTCCTCCTCCCACTCTTACTCCCTCATTATCCCCGCCTTCAACTCTCTCTCCCTTCATTCCCTCCTTCCTCTTTTCTCGCGCACCGCGCTCTCTTACGTTCCCTCCCTCCCCAACGTCCCAAACCAAACCCTCTTCCCCCCACCCCGCTTCTTTCCTTCCGTAACGCATCCCGTCGACTCCGTTTCCTGACCCCTCGCAGCAACTGCACAACCCTCCCAGCCCCCTCCCTCCCCCCCGACTACCATCCCAGCCCCCTCTCTTTTAACCCCTTCCATTGGCCTCTTTTGACAACATCATCCGTACTCGCCACCCCTAGCTATGGCTGCCCTCCCTCCCCCTTCCCTCTTCCTTGACACGTCATCGCGCAAACGCCACACGTACTCCGTGGATGGAGTGAACATATTGTCGTCGCATGAAGTCAGTTACCTTAAGGTAGTCAGAGCGAGATAGTTCCCTAGTCATAATAGAGACCATATTCAAATTATACGTTTTAATTTCACCAGCTGTGAGACGCACAAATTAAATATTGCATCATTAATGGTGCAATAATAGTTTTATATGACAGAAATTGTAAGTAATTAAATGAAAATCTCTAGATAAGTCTTTAACTTGAATATTTTTTTTCGTGCGGTGCGTTTGAAACTCCTTCAAAACGGAAGGTTTTTTGTGATCCCAAAGAAGTTACTGCGGTAAAAATATCATTAATTTTAAAAAATAGTTGAGAAAGCACACAAACTACAAGCTGTTATATTTTTTTAAGACATCAAAGTGTTATAAATTCCTCATTTTGTAAATAATGTCTCTCTGGAGTGCATACATGTACCATTTCCCATTTATGCGGGCTGGTATTTTTTATCAAATAACTCCAAAATAATGTGGTAAGGGTTTGAATTTTTGGTGTCATTAGAAGGCTGAGATATTGTTCTTTAAAATGAGACCAAATTCATTGATTTCTATGTAAAATGATATTTCGCCCAAACTTCCTTAAATTTTGACCTATTGTAGAGAATACTTGTTGTTATTGTGGAGAGCAAAACCTGTCGTCACAGCCTTAAACAGACTAGGTTTTATCAAGCGAAGAGTAGGGAGGTTCTCGGGTGAAAAAGCGAAAGAGAGATGTTACTTCGCCCTGTTTAGGTCACATCTTGAATAATTCGCCAGCATTTGGGACCCTGGTCTTAAAGATTTATCCCAAAAAACGAATAAAATACAAAGGAAAGTCATTTTTTGCTGAAAATTTCTAAATATAGCGTTTTACCGCTGTTAGAAAAGCGATATAATACATTTCCGAACAGATAATCACAAAAATTTGCTCTTCCCACGCACAATAAGTACATACATACATACCCATCGCGCCGTTCCCTTTCGGGGTAGCCACAGTCAAAATGTTTCACTCATTAATACATAATTGCACACCTAAATCTGCTTCAATATTTTCCTCCATACTGACCTATCCTTGCAAATCTCTTTTGCCTCATTTACCCCAATACAGTGTTTCATTCACGCCCTCCTGTTTTTAAGACTCCTAACATTCCTCCTCCTAAGAATTTCCTCAACCACATTCAACCACAACTTTCTCGGCCTACCTCTACCTCTCACACCATTCATTCTACTCTCATATATCTGTTTCGTTATTCGACTCTCTCTCATCATGGCCAAACCAACAAAGCACACTCCTTTCATACACGTCCATTACTGGAGTATCTAACCCACATTCAGTCATGATCCATTCATTCCTGACCCTATCCATCCTACTTTTGCCGCAAATACTCCTCAGACAACTCATACCCACGGCGTTTAGTCTACTCTTATGTCTAGCCTGACATACCCATGTTTCACTACCATATAGCGAAGTGGGAAGAAGTACACTTTTGTACACGGCGATATTCCCCTCCTTAGGCAAGCACTCATTCCTTTATATGCTCCACGTGCTACCTACCACTTTCCTTCCAGCATTCGCACGTCTCTTTATCTCCTCATCCATTCTTCCGTCTTTCAAATACATCTTTCCAAAGTACACAAAATCATCCACTTTTTTAATTACATAACCATTCACCCTCATTATACAGTTATTCTCTCCATTCTCCTCATTAAAACCTACTACTTCTGGCACGCATATACCCTCAATTCCATTCTCTCTGTTGATTCACAAAACTTATCTAGGAGCTTCTGTAATCCTGTTGGCTCTCTAAGATCAAAACAGTATCATCCGCATATAGTAGAACTCGCACGTTTACATTTCAAATCAAAACACCATCGTTTTCACTACGTGCACCTCTAACACATTTATCCATTAATACATTAAACAGCCATGGAGGCATTACGCATCCTTGCTTTACACCCCGATTTATTACAAACCAATCACTCAGAGCTCCGTTAACTCTCACACTTGCCTTACTATTGTCATACATCGCCATCATATCATTCAATAACTGCCCATTCACTCCATAGTCTCTCAAAACCTTCCACAACTTCTTTCTATTTACTCTGTCATATGTCTTCTCTAAATCGACAAACGCACAGTACACTTTCTTTCGGACAATCATACATTTTTCTATCACTTGCTGAAGTGCAAAAAGCTGGTCGCTACATCCTCTCCCAGGCATAAATCCGCACTGCACACCCCATACTTGTTGGATGTAATATTCCTCACTCTTTCGATTAATATTTTACTAAGCACTTTTCCTGGGGTACTCAATAAACTAATGGCCCGATAATTATACATTCGGTCTTCCCTCCCTTCCCTTTGTACAACGGAACTATGATAGCATTCTTCCAATCCGCTGGAACAACAGAAACCTGTAAGCATAAATTGCATAGTTCACGCAGTCTACAAATTAGTAATTTACACCCACACTTCAACATTTCACTGGATACCCCATCTATGCCTGCAGCCTTCCCATTTTTCAATAAACTCACAGCCGTTGTGACCTCCTTCTCACTGATATCCTTTCCCAGCATCACATTCTCACATACCACTTCACAAGGCTCATCCTCAAAGCCTGAAATATTATTGTACAATTCTTCAAAATACTCTCTCCAGCAGTCCCCGATATTGCTCTCGTCCCACATGATCTCTCCACTTTTGTTCTTCACCGCATTCATTCCCCTACCTTCACCAATCTTAGCCCTTTTTACCCACTTCCAAAACAGCTTTTTATTACCTTTGAAATCACTCTGCATCTTGCTAGCTTCATCCGCACGCATTCTTTCTTTGCTCTCTTTCACAACGATTTTTTATTCATTCTTTTTCTTTCTGTAAATTTCACATGCCTTAGTACGCTCTTCCTTAGATTTGGCAGCAATCATATTCTTGTACGCCTCTTTCTTTTCTCTGACTGCAATTTTCAACTCTTCATTCCACCAGGCATCACCTTTCGTTCTTCCTACCACTCCTTTTCCACATACACTTTCAGCACATTCGACAATCACTCCTTTTAAACACTTCCACGCATCATTTACATTCTCGTTTCTGATATGCTCGTCCCATTCTCTCTGCTTCAACGATAGAGCATTCTCAAGCATGCAACCATACCGCATTCTTTCCTCACTGTCTAGCAACCTTTCCACTTTTACTCTCAACTGCTTACGCGCAACATTCTTTCTTGGTACCCACATTCTGCCCAGATTCACTTTGGAGAGTACCAAATAGTAGTCTGTTCCACATTCAGCACCCCTCATCACCCCTCATCACTCGCCTTTCCCACACTAACTCTCTCAATCTCTCATCTTACACAATAAAATCAATCATGCTTTTACAATCACCCCTTTGCCAAGTATGCATATGTATGCTCTTATGTCTAAACCATGTATTCGACAAAAACAGTCCTTTTTCCAGTCACACACTCACCAAGTTTTCACCATTATCATTCACTCGGGGGTCACCAAATGGCCCAACCACTCTCTCAGATGCATCCCGCCTCATACTAACCCAGACATTCATGTCACGCAGTACAATATCTCTCGTCAGGGTTACAATCATTCAAAACCTGTCTCAGTTTTTCCCAAAACTCTTCTTTTACACTGTCACTCTCTCCATCCACTGGTGCATAGCACTCCACAATCACAACTCTCCTAATACCTACTTTCATGCGAACCCAGAGCAATATAGGGGATACTAACTCGTACTTCCTTACTAGCAACTTAGCTCTCTCATTAAGAATGAGTCCTACACCTTGACTGCCGTGTATATTATCTTCAACTCCTGACCACAATGCTAGACTACCGCCATCTAATGTAACGGCATCCCGCCCTTTACGCTTAGTCTCACATACACACAAAACATCCATTCGTCTCACTTTCATTTCATTCAGCAAATCATGCTCCTTTCCATACACTTCTCTCACATTCCAAGTACCGAGAGTCCAGTTCGTTTCCAGTCCGTATCTTGATGGGCCAACCTTATTCAGCTTCCGCCGCCCATCGTGGCTTCGGCTGTCCGAGGCAACATTTTAACGTTTAGCAGTAAGTTGTAATAGAGTATGCAAGGTCTTCCAGTACCAGCCTTCGCAATACCCGCACCACGTGATGCTTTCCCTGCTAACGGTTACGGCGCTCTACCGGAGAGTTTTAGCACATTTTTGCCAGTAAGCCACAAGAGAAACCAAAGCATAGTAATACCCGAGGCTCGCTTTCACTATTCTACTCAAGCTAGGATCCCTTCTGATAGGACTACCTTGATTGAACCAGCATACTGTTTCCCGCGACCCACCACTGGGAGGTATATTAGGTGTACTGACACACCGGGTCACCACAATAAGTGACCAAAATAAAAACGGAGCTCCACCAAAAACACTCCCAAATTTCACTGCGCCTCCCATTAACCTCCTTATTTACACTCTCCACGGCTGGTGCCCTAACACCCCCTACCACACGCCCATGCGGCGGCTCGAAGTGTAGCATATATACATGTAGATTGATTCGCCTCGTCTGCCGCTTCCCCTCCCTCCGTGCGATCCCAAGTGCGCGAGTGCCCGCTCCGGGAATGTGTCTCCATTACATCTATATATATATTTCCCGGATTCGCATTTTTTTCAGCCATCTTCCCTCTCTCGCTTCACTGCAGTCTTTTATCCCAAAATAAAATCCAACGACGAAATGAGTCGCTTAATGGCGGAAGCCGTGTCACTCGCTAAAGGAAATCTCCCGCAGAATTCCTTGCGTCCCCTTTCTGCAGGCAGCAACACTGAATAAAGTGCCACCTAGGGAGAGCCTTTCTATTCTCATATACCATTCCCAGCAATGAATGGCTTAGTTTTTTGACGTCATCCACCAAAATTTTCTGTTAGTCACGCCTCACAAAATCGGAGAATTGAAAATTCATGGAGTAATTTAGATGGGTATCCTTAGAAGGAGATGATGTTCGAGAAGAAGGAGCATTTTTTTATTCATTTAGCCTTGAGGTGACAAATCCATATTCTTCAATGTACAGGCCTTTTTATGTCTGAGGGAAATCTCTATTACGGCACTAGCGGCCATATGGAGAACTAAACATTTATGTTGGGACTAGATGGCTGTTAAGCGGCGTGGGAAGATTCCATGAATTGGGGGAGGTTTATCGAAACGAAAAAATATGGGGATTTGCGATTGCTGGGGTTGAATGGAGGTCACTTGTCACTTCTATTGGAAGGAAATATGCAAGAAACTCAGACGAGGACAGGTTTGCATTTTCATAACTCATGCTGCCGATATTTTCCTCCCAGCTGATATCCACGGTAATGCACCGCTGCTAAAATGTCTCGTGAGAATAATGTGCCTTACTCCTGCTCGTTTTACGGCGAGTTTCGTGATCAGTGAGAGATACTCCATAGACTTAATAGGACAATGGGAGAAATATGCTTTGATATTTGAACACTAAATCTTCTATCCGCTAAAATAAATGGCTTCAATTCTATTCCCTATCTTTTTAAAGTACAACCCGTCAAACATAGAGTGTGAAATTGTAAAGAATGATAAGTAAATGGCCCAATTACGTCCTTAAATTTATTAATTGCATACTTTGTATATTTAAAACATTTTTCTTGCTGTCTGTTTTATTTAGTTATTAACCCTGAATGGCAACCTCATCTGTAAACGGGGAAACTAAATTGCTGAAGAGAGAGAAAATGAGTTTTTAAAATGATTTATAGATAAAAATATTTAGTTCACACTTTTAATGGAAACAATTTCTGCATTTAAAATATGGATAATTATTTTCCAATTTTTTTGGCAAATTAATTTTCACTCACAAAGAGCGCGAAAAGTCGACTCCCATATTTAATAACCGCTCCTAAATCCAGTAATATAGTTTAATAACATTTATGATGCCCGTGAAGCAAATCAACACCGAGGAATAAACCCGGGGATTTCAAATATCAAGCTTAAGGTTATTATATTCACAACTGCGAGGTGATAGTCATGAAATGAAACCTGAGTCGTGTTTCAATTCTCGTGGCGGTTTATGCAAATAGATGCTCAAGAGCAGTGGAACTGTCACCGAAAGTTTCTTCGGAATCATGCACTCCTTAAGCCTAAAGCTATTCAACCGTCCTAAGAGGGCATTTGGATGAAATTATTATGTTGGTATCGATTCCAAATCATGGCAACATCTTTTATGTGTTTAGACCCATAAGCATTGGATAATTACGGTCGCTATTCTGGATAAAATCGCCTAAGATATAGTATTTTTACTGCTCTTGCTATCGCCACTATTCAAACTCACAAAATCGATCGCATTTCAATACCTCGACCTCTCTCTGAATAGGATATGAAATTTGAATAACAAGAGCCCTTCCGTGAATCTTATGTGGTTTTTCTATGAAGTCGCGTTTGAAAAGGGTGCTGAAAACTATCGTCTGCTAAAGTAATCATTATAAGACGCATTATTGAACTAAACGTTAAATGGTCACATCCAAGAGAAACTGGTAAGCTGGGATGGAATACAACATAGAATTTGACTTTGAATTGCGAAAAATTATAGTATGAAATATTTGCGGAAAATCTGGCTGAGACCAAAAAGTGGGATTAAGTCATTGAGAAATTGTAAGATTAGTCATGAGAATATGCTGAGTATTGCAGACTCAATTGCACTGTGTGGTTTTCGTTAAAAATTATCGTTATCATAGTCTTAAGTTAAGTGATTTTTGACCAAATGAATGGATTGATGGACTTGTGAAATATTTGTCAATTCCTAACAGGCTCTATTGAAAAATTATTTATTGACTTATTGGTGTTTCCATACGACCTTAGTTTTCTATAAATGTTGTTATTAACCTTTTATTAGAGTATATTCTGAACACGGCAGGAAGAAATTACGAATACCGTTCTTATATTTGAAATTATTGCCATTAATAAAATCGGTATACGAAGACATAGCTCACTTGAGCATATTACTGCAAGCGTTTTAGTGCATAGGCATCCAGTTAAGGCAAAAACACTATGGACACTCTTTCATGAAGTTGCATGAAGACGCGAATTTGTTCCGAATCTAGACGAAAATGGAGACCTCTAGGGAATCAGTATCGAAATAAACGCCTATCTGCCGTTCGGCCTTTGGGGTACCAGAGATTTGTTTTCGGTGGAGCTCCGTTTTTATTATATATAGCGGTACCAGGTTGAGAGGAAACCATATTTCCGATATTCCTTGCAGATTTTTGTGCTAGAAGCTCTAGCGATAATGAAAATTCGGTATAATGGCCGCGGTAAATGCGAATTTTAGTTGCAAATCGAGAAAATGTATAATTGAGGAAATATAAGGGCAAATTCCATGAAAATATTCTCTAAGAAGCTAAGTACTCCGTAAGGGATGTCGCATATTTATTAGTTTTTGGGTATTCCATAGAATATTTCCCAATCAGAGGACTGTGATAAATGACCATTTAGGAAGAGATACTTCAGCACCAAAGAATTACAGTTGTGCTCCCCCTCGTCATGCTAGTACTTCAGTAAACAAGATCATTGTACCGACACCTTCCAAAAAGAAAGACTTCATTAAAATTACCTCTTTCAATTAAAAAAAAGCGACCCCTATAAACAAAGGTTTCTAAATGTATGTTATTTCGTTTACATTCAGCGAATTTATTATTTAGTGGTTAAGCAGGACGCGCCTTCAGAGATCGTTTGTATATCACTCACTACTCTATTGGGAATAATTTCTTGACTCCTGCCAGTAATGCATTGGGACTAAATATAATGTTTACTCATTATATGAATAAAAAAGTAGGTGCATTTATGGTTTTAGAAAATTTAACGCCTATTGTGTCCCATAATATCCTATTTCATTAATGAGATAAGTTTTGTTTGCATTTATAAAAACCGCTGAAAGTTCAAAAGATTTAAATTTCAGTTCTCGAAGTGGAGAAGGTGTTTTCATTTTAAAA
Source organism: Ceriagrion tenellum (assembly GCA_963169105.1). Classification (NCBI taxonomy): domain Eukaryota; kingdom Metazoa; phylum Arthropoda; class Insecta; order Odonata; family Coenagrionidae; genus Ceriagrion; species Ceriagrion tenellum. The sequence goes on along the minus strand of OY720644.1, from coordinate 112,339,067 downwards.
CCTTTGGGTTTTTGGGATTCGCCATGTTTGAATGCATGCAATAATTCGAACACGAATCTATAAGATTCGAATATTTCGAATCATTCGGTTTCGAAGCATCCCGATTCGCAGGCGAATCGAATCAAGCCTGATTCGAGTCGATTCGAATCGATTTCGAAACATTCGCACAGCTCTAGATATAGAGCAACTTCCTAGAGCTCTTCAAGTTAAGAATGTGAACAGCAGTTATCAAAATCTATAATATGCAGTTTCAGCTTTCTGATAAATATGTCACCTCATAAAAACCTACCCAGATTTTAATTCACTGCAGTTTTCAATTGGAACCTATTTCCCAAATGCAGTTACAATATCTTTGATAGAGCCCTTACACTGCAGTCAAGGGTAACTTTCCTCGAGAGATTCGTATCTCCTGACGCGAGCTGTTTCCTCATTATTTATTGCCTCGCAGCCGCTCTCAAAGAAAGTCAAAGTGGCCGGAGCTCTGATCGTGAGTCATTGAGTGCACATTTCAATAACTTTTTCAAGTCAGTCGACGAGAATTATCGAACCTCATTTCACATGATTATATACACATGCATAAATATAACTGTCTACTTAGTGGAAATTGCATTGCATCTCGCAACATAAGTTATGGAAGAGTTATATTTTAAAACCTTTGTCTAAATTTTCTATGAATTTGATTTACGGCGCGGAATTCGAAATAAATGTGAAATTTCTATGCAAATACGTGTCTTTAACTCAGCATGACCCATTTAAATTTATTATTCATCATTAAAATGATTTGAAACGCATTATTTTGCGTTTAGAAAAGCACTTGTATGGATGATGTTGAATGATTCCGACATTTATGCGATGTTCCATTAGGCTATATGTTAACATTGATTAAAATTGCCAAGAAACCAAAACGGTAACATGCAGTTCATTCAATTTTATCTGCACGTGATCTTAATTTGAACTCAAGTGCATAATTCCTCGCATATGTGTGCATAAGCGGCAATTTCTCCAACCAACTTAATTGTGCGGATGATTGTACTCAGACTGACTGACACGTACGTTTGATGTGTGAATAGCAAAGCGTGACTTTAAAGGTTGGCTGGGCAGTATTATGATCAATTGGGCCAAAACCGCAAGCTATTCCACCCGCAGTGTATTCTGCAAGATATTTTCTTATGAAATTACGTAAGGAATTTAATTTTTACTATAAATAAATCCCAGAAGACCACAGCGTAGAAGAACACAGGATAAAGATAGTGCTGTGTGATTCAGGGATTTTCATTTCGAATCGAACCGAATCGAATCTCCCAAAAGGTATTTCGAATCGAATCAAAACGAACTTTTTTTAAATTTGGTAGCGAATTGAATCACCCTAAAAACATTGGCTTGCGAATCAAATTCGAATTAAAATAAAATAAAAAAAGCAAATATTCGTGCTTATGAGCAGTTAAAGTAATAAATATTTTCATAATATTTAAGGGCCTTACATTAGCTTATGTATCTATAGCGGCACAAAGAATAACACAGAATAACATGTGGTCGTTTAAATTTTCGTTTCGCGTGAGGAAAACATCGTCTAAACGGACGGCGTATCATTTTTGGAATGAGCGCTATGTTTGAATGCATGCAATAATGCGAAGACGAATCTATCAGATTCGAATATTTCGAATCATTCGGTTTCGAAGCATCCCGATTCGCAGGCGAATCGAATCGAATTAAGCCTGATTCGAGTCGATTCGAATCGATTTCGAAACATTCGCACAGCTCTAGATATAGAGCAACTTCCTAGAGTTCTTCAAGTTAAGAATACGAACAGTAGTTATCAAATACTGAAGAATATTGAGTTGAGAGACATAATGGACGCGTTCAATCCGAAGAGGTATTTCGGGTGGAGACATCCCACGCAACTTAGGGAAGCCGAACATACAGGAGAAAAGCCGTACAAGAGGCACACGATTTTCGCATCAATAGCCATGACTTTTGGCCAACAATTATTTGTATATAAAAAAAACTCTGCCTCTTAAGATGCTGCCGCGGCTTAGCGTATTATAATGTAACACCTTTTAATATCCTTTTTGATATCGATGAATTGGGATACCAATGATAGCTTATCGTTAAATCTTAAATCTCTTCATTGTCTATATTTGCTGTAAAACGTTTGAAACGACTTTCCCGCGAAATCATATCATAGTTTTTATTTGGGAAAATTATTTATCTAATTCCTGAAATTTTTTATTATTTTGAAGCGAAAGTACACATGGTTCTTCCTCTTCTACTCCCCTATAAACTTCTTCATTTTAGATTTTCTCCCTCCAACCGGTGTTCAGCATCCTCCTCCCAAACCAGACTAATTTTAAAGGAAATTCTGTGTTACTTGTGGGAAGAAAGAATTCCAATGCACCGTCTATTGAGGATGAAAGGGTCTTCCGGGGAGGGCCCCTGATAGTTGACGCAATGATTTCATTTTCGTCGAGACCCGAGTGAGTGCCGAGGGACTCCAATACGCACTTGTCCCCTTTGGACGAGAACAACCCCATCCTCCCCGTCTGCCTCCTCCCCTTGCCCCCGCTCATCCCTCGTCTTGCTCCACCCCATCATCCCCCGCGCGATTCGAGAGTGGCGGAATTCCTGCCTTTTATCCACACTCGGTGAGAATTAATTTTTCCACTTGAGGAGGTGAAAGGAAGAAGAGTCGGCGCTGCTCAGTGAGGGCCCATTGTTACGCGAGGGCCCGCGGGGCGAGTGCGTTAAGGGGTGGGTTCACCCCCTCCCCCTTCCTCTCTATCCCTATCTCTCACTCCCTATTTTGCTTTCCTCCCCTCTCCCTCTACTCCTTCCTCTCCCTCTCTCTCCTTGCCCATCTCCTCCATTTCCCCTCCCTCACATTCTCCTCCATTTCCCCTCCCTCACATTCTCCTCCACTCGCACTTCCCAAAGTCACTGAAAAATATATATATACATCTCTACATCTACATCTACGTCATACCCTGCAAGCCACCCAAAGGGTGTGTGGTAGGGAGTGCTTCCACACCAGGCATGCATGAATTATACGGCAGAACACCGAAACTACATTGAAACTAGCGTACCACACATGCAATGCGCCAATTAAAAATCTTCTAACCAAGAAACATTCCATCGTCAATCGTACCAACATGCAATGGTTACAAGGACTACTACTACAGATAAAAATATCATGCATAAATAAGAACATCAATATTTACATCATGCATAAATAAGAACGTAGAGAATATAAAGAGAATGATCTACTGTCTGCCTATTGTCACTATTCGAACTATTCATGACGACGATCACAGCTGTTATGGTCCCGAATGATAGGCGGAAAAAATGACATTTTTTACCTATCGGTTCCACAATCTATCTCTCTAATTTTATTGCCACGATCTAATCTGCCGTAGTACGAGGGGGTTAATAGTATGTTTTTTACGTCGTCAGAGAAATGATTTTCCTAAAATTTAGTTAGGAGGTTAAGCCTATAATTTAATATACGCTGTGATAGCGATTGCCATCCTAATTCTTCTAACAAACCAGACACACTAGCAAACTTATCGTAGCATCGTTTCACAAACCTAGCTCCTCTTCTCTGCACGCGATCAAATTCTGATATCAACCCCGCTTCATATGGATCCCATACACTAACAGCATATTCCAGATGAGGCCTAACGATTGAAAAATAACAACGTTATTTCTCTTTCTCATAACATTTTCCAAGCATTCTCTTGATAAAGCCTAGCTTCCTGTATGATTGACCGCATATTTCCCGGAAGGGAAATAGGCTTTTAATAGGAAGGGAAATAGGAATAATATAGGAAGATTAAAAAAGATTCATGGGATTTCCAAGCGGCATATTTCATAATGTATTGCTTGCACTATGCATGGAGTGCAATTTTAAACGGCACATGATGACTGGAAAATAACCTCTCCAAGTTTAGAAATTAATGTTCACCAACGATATCTATGTGTCCTTCTTTTGCCTCGTGACGCACATATATTCGTTGACCTAGTTTGGTTCATAGATGCGATAATATGTCCTCTTCGATGATTATTTGAGCGACAGTTGATGCAGTCCCGGAGTTCAACCATTGCCTCTAGCAAAGACAGCATTTAAACAATTTCTTTGTAGTTTCCTCATAGGATGAAGTCATGCACTGTCAGATCCGGACATCTGATCTGAAAAGTGCCCAGTCTATAGTAGTACAATTTATTTACACTTCTCATACTGTGGAACACTAAACACATTCTCTTAAATAGTCGCCATTTTTCAATTTGAAGCCTCCCCGCCACCAGGTGGGTCGCAAAAGTTTAGTTCACGCGCGGGTATAAACGTTAGTATCTAATCTTTTGACATCTCATTATTAAAAATGATTTAATTTATTTCTTTAGAGTTATAAAATGTAAAACTTGATGAATCTTTCTAAATATGCCTTTATATTTTACATTTTTCATAACGTTCTACGGCATTTTCCGATTCTCAATCTCTATTTTTTCGGTCATTCCACCGCTCATCTTGAAGACCTTTCTCTCTCTCACTCTCATTTATCTTTCAATCCCTTTCATCAGTCTCTTCCTCGGTCTTCCTCTTTTCCCTTTTCCAATTGGGATGCACAGCAGGGCTTGTTTTATTTTCCTGTCATTTTCCATTCATTGGAGGTGTCCATATCATTCCAGCTGCTTTCCTCTTACTCCCCCCATATTTTTTGACATGCCGGGTGACTATTTCTTCTCTAATTCTGCCGATTGGAATTTTAATCCGTCAAGATGTTCCGGCAGTTCTTCTCCAAAAGCCCATCTCTATCGCTCTAAGAGTTCTTACTTATTTTTCTTGTAATGACCAGATTTTTCTTATGTACATTGTTATAGACTTGACTTTGGTTACCTTAAAATATCATTTACATAATACCTGTATCCAAAGCAGAGAATATTCCCTTAGATTCACGAATTAATAGAGTTGGTTTTTTCTATGGCAGCAACATCATTTATGACACGAACAGATCGAAACACCGATGCCTATGGTTCACAGTCTCATCTGCATTTTTATTCACTATCGCATGTCTTTATCACTCCTCTTCTAACTTCCGATTTACGTATATTCTATTTGAAATTTATTTTTTATTAATTTCCACCGAACAACGCACTTGGCCTCTTATATCGACTGTATTAAAGGTAGCAACAGGCAAACACAAACACCTATGCCTTTTTTTCGAATTTTTGAATTAAATAATCCATCAGTAAAGTAATGCTTACTGGGGTTGGAGGTTGGTGCGATGGAGGTAGGTGACGAGGGTTGTCATTTTTGGTGACCCGGCCAACCGTCCACCTCAAGCGAGTTACAAAGTGCATCGGCGTACGTGCCTATTGGTTATATATATATTGCCCAATATTATTATTATTATCATCATTACTTGTTTCTATGTAATGTAGCACTTGAGAGAGTGAAACTATTATTTTTTATTTTTTTCTTTCTTTTTGCCATTCTGTTGTTTTTTCATTCCGTAGATTATCCACAGTGTTAATATTCTTAAATTTTTGTAATTGTTTTTCTGTAATTTATGCAAAAGTAACTGGGAGAGTGTGTTTCTTTCTAAAAATGTAATTTTGTTGAACCTAGAGTCCGAAGGACTAGGTTCTTGAAATAAATTCTATTCTATGTCTTTGGAGATAAAAATCCACCCAGGCGGGACTCAAACCCGCCACCCTCGGACTAGCATGCAAGGACTTTATTCCGTTGCCCTCCAGTTCGAAAAATCCATTGTCCTGTCATCTTTTGTCTCGCTCTCTTTGCGATGGCTCATAATATTAATAATGATATGTATGCGTTTGACTACCAATTCCAACTCATCCGTCTAACTTCCTCTCTCACCAGACACTCGCGTCATATCTCATCCGTCCCTTTAATCCGTCTCCGCTCCCCCTCTCGCGCACAACTCGAAATACGAATCCGCGGTGGATCCACTTCCAATTAAACTCACTCTCTCTCTCTCTCTCTCTCTCTCTCGCCCAATGGAGTCTGGTCCTTCCTTCCTTCCTTCAATGTCGGAAACGTGTCCCTTCGAGGGTCACTTCCCCCCTCTCCCACGACTCCACCCCCCCTTCCTTCCTCATCCCCCTCGACCGCCAACCCAACTCAATATTCCTTCATGCCAAAGCGTCTTCCCCACCACCTCGGATGCAAGTTCTGCAATTTTCCTCAATGAAAAAAAATGTCACTCATTGGCCATTCAAGCAAATCATTGTTAGGACTATACTTAAACTGTGGCTTGCAAAATACAAATAATTATCATGGCAGAAAAGGATGCGATCCTATAAGTTTCTCGCATTTTCATTTTTGCACAAATTATGCTAAATATTCACACTACCGCTGGAATTATTCTATTTCTGCACGAGTGGCATTGATCTGGCTTAAAATCCAATCAGCTCTAGGGTGCAACGGAATATGTCTTCCCTGCAACTTCCTTACATTGCCAAAATTTTCTTGAACTAATTCTCTTTTATTGTCATCAAACTATTTATTGTTTGCGGATACCTGCTCGAAAAGAGCGGTTTAATTTACATGATTTTTTTATCATCGATGAAAGAAGAGCAGTGATAAACTAAATTTTTAGATGAAGTAATCATGCATGATGCCATGTGAATAATTCATTATTTTTCACAAAAAACTGGCTCTGAGAAAACATGACGAAGTATTTGGTATTTTTTACGGCCAATTTTGAAAGGGCATGGATGGTGAAAATGTGACTGTCATAGTTTTAGGTTCACTCGATTAAACATTTGATCTTTCGTGAACATGGATTCGTCACCACGAGACAAAATAAATATGAAGTTACACCTTTACTTCGATCATCATATCTTCCTGAGGATATCTATCTAACCTGCTCCATAAACTCTACTTCCTCCGATATTGTGCCTCGAATGTGGGCGTCAGTTATAAAAACCTTTGGTGGATGACTTCCCCAAGTTGAAAAAATTTGCTATTGACTATTTTTTAGCTTTTGATCCTTTGCTTCTGACTCAAATGAATAAATAAATAAGCAATGCAACTTGGAAAAAAATAATGATAGATTCTCATGAAAATTGTGCAGCCAATAATGTGAAATATAAAACAAACAGCAGAGATTTTTTATTGATAAAACACGTCTTTATGCGCTGTTACGTTGAAAATTTATTCAAGTTATCAACCAAAATAATGTTATTAATTTGAAGATTATAGACCAATTAAAAGATCGGTACTTTGTAAATTTTATTCAGGATGGAGAAGTTTTGCTTTCATTCAAAGGTCATTTTCTTAAACGGCAATATTATTTCGTGGACTTTTGTCCGCTAAATACAAGTTTCACTGTATTTTACTTCCCTGGAATTCAGCACGATAAATCTTACGAAGAAAATCAAGAAGGCTAAATATTGCTTGAATAAGTAGTTACGATGTTACCTGAATGAAATTGATGAGCATTATTCCAAAAAATCTAGTTTAATCACTTCAGATTCCACGAGGTTCACAAAGAGATACGCATTAAGAATTAATGTAAGCAATTTAATTAGTAAATGAGGAAATGAACGACATGGAGATTTTGTTTCCCATGTTCCGTCTGACATTCCAATGTAATTTCCTCGTTTTTTTCCTAGTTTGCGATCGAACGGATTGTTCCATGTTTTGAGCGAGCGAGAAACAAAAGAGCAGCTGGCAAATTTAACTTGTGTCGTGTTTTCATCTCACTCAAATACCTCAATTCATTCCTCCCCGTTCCACAAAAAAGGGTCACATCTACCCCTCTCACCTCCACCCACCCACGAATCCACCTCTCCCATCCACTCCCACCATCCCCTCTTGAAATCCATGGCATCGTCACCCTTTGTTGGGAGTCGGAGCGTTTTTCGAGTCGACCCGCATTGCATGTCCATTCAACGGGAGAATGGCGTCCCAGCGGATGTGCCCGCGCTTCTCGCGGAATTTGAATCAATTAACATAATTCCGCCCTCTCGTAGCAATATGAAAAGAGAGCGGGGTGATGGGCCGCGGTGCAGAGTTTAGGTATTTATCTGCTCGGCCGGCCATGAGCGGAGACTCGTCCCTCAAATCCCGTCCGTATTCGTTCAAGTAGGTCATTTTGTGACAGGATTATTATTTTAGCCATTGGCTTGCCGGACATTTAAACGAAAACACTCTTTTTGTGTGCCGAACTCAAAAAGCGTTAATCCTGTACAGTCTTTTGCCGTTTTCCTTGAGAGTAGTGATAGTTCTTGCGACGAAGAGGATTAACATCACCCTTCCCGACATATCCTCCACTAAGCAACGGATAAGAACTTTGCGATGGGTTTTCTGCCGCAACCTCTACTCTCACGTGCTACTATAGCTCTCGCCTTCTATCGGAGCTCACAATGAATATTTACAAAGATGAAACTGTCAAAATTAATAACCAGTATTTAAATAATACCTATAAATTTACTCTGTTTATATTCTAAAGAGAGAGAATCCAAAATGAGAATGCTGGTTTGGATCTTTCATCTCAGCGCTTTACGCTCTGCGCAGCGCATTCACAAAACTTTGCTCGTGAACTCTTCAAACGTGGAATGGATTGACCATTGGCGTAGCATTGAAGGAGAGAAAGCTAAAATCTTGATTATCTGCTGGTTAAAGTAAAACTAAGGGGAATTAAAGTGAAATTTCTCTAGATCTTTATGAGTGCAATCTCACATCTCCTGACACAGTTTCTTTCTCCATTATAGCCTTCGTCCTGCATTCATCATTCGTGTTTCCCTCAATTAAGTCTATTTTCTCTCTTCCTATTGCCCGCTTACCCGATAGCCGCTCCTTTATCATGGAGTTGAGCACCCCTCAGCCTCTCATTACCTGTTCCTACCACATACTCCGCCGTCTCCTAATTTTCTCCCGTGATTCCCTTTCCTCATGCACCATACCAAGATCTAAACAACCCCTCTGCTACACACCGCACTTCTTCATTACTTTTACTCCTGCAACTCAGACACTAGCAGACTCTTCACTTTCTCTTTCTTCAAGAGTCCCAGTTTTGACTCCATAAAATGCAACACTTCAAATTAAACTATTGGCCAAACTTCTCCTAACATTCTCGCGTAAGGTCATCAGCTCCCACTGCTCTACTAATGAACGCCTCTTTCGCCATCGTATTTCACCTTCCCATCTTTGCTGCTCTGCCCATTTTCTTCCAACATTACACCCAAGTAACTAATACTCTATTTACTACAGTTTGTTTTCCCCCAGTATTATGATCAGCCTTGCATTCTTTGTCCAATAATCACCTTTTTTCTTAATGTTTTCTTTTTAATTCCATATTACACTAATTATTCACAAAAATTTACACTAATTCCACTAGTTTTCCACTATTTTTTACAAGAGTCTATACTATTCCTTGACAAATTTTCAAACCATTACGTGGTTCTCAGTATCTGCAACCGAATTTTTCAGTTTACCTCTCACTTTTACTCCAATATCTTCTTGGATGACACATTAAAAAATGATATTAACTTATAATTTATTGAATTTACATTTAGGTGTGATTCCATGTCATCTACTAAGTATGGTTTTATCAAATCATCCGAAGGAACGATTCGAATGTCTCAAAAATCCTCATAGTAACATGGCTTGCAATTCTTAATATATTTACTAGTACACTATTTCCTCATGTTCTATTTCTTGCGTATTTTTTCTTAAGTCAGAGTCTTACAAAAAGTTATGAGTTAAGGTAGTTCTCAACCATTGGAATTGAATAATTATTATATTTAAGTCTCGGGAATATATTTCTCTTGACTAAAATACCACTCCTCCATGTAACTCTACAGATGAGGGACATCAGAAAGTACCTACCATTCAGACTAGAATTCTTTAGACCAATCCTCTCCCTCCCTCCCCCCCTTTTTAAGTGCTGGAGGACCAGGAAAACTTCTTCAAATTGCTAGCTCCTCGAAAATGGTGAGAATAATATTTGATTTTGGAATGCTTTTTGCAAATCCAGCTCAAATCTCATGGTTTTATTAGAGCGAGAAGCAATTTTAAGAATTTTTGTGGTCATTTTGTATTTTCATGAACATGTTAACTATTGCAGGAATTCTTCTCGAATTTTCCACTACATTAAATTTCCATAGTATGGGAAATTGAATCCAGTAGAAGAAACGTGAAGAATTCCTGCATTCCTAGGAAAGCACTAACTTAATTACACTCTTCACTTCGTGATAGCTATTGTTTACATCTTCACTGGTGCATCATACTCCCTTGTGTCGAATTAAAAATTCGTTACCATGTCCTATATTTTCTTATTTCCGCTTTTCACTAGTTTTTAATTATTATTTCATTTAATTTTAAGCTTGTATATTAACATTTAAGCCTCTAAATATATTAGCCTCAGCTTTCAGCTCATATTTTGCACAGTAGCACACAATTGCGCGAATTGAGCGCGCGTCGCGTCGTTACCAATTCAATGCAGTGACGGAAAACTGAGATAATTTTTCTGATTTGGAGATTTCGTACTTCGTATTTCCTTTTGCACTCTTTTGAATGTCTCTAAGCCATATTCACTGAAGGGATAAATATTGTCATTAAAAATCATTTGACTTTACTGGAATTCGAACTTGGGACTTCTAGAAAAATTACTTTTATCCTTCTGGCATATGGTCAGAGCCCAGTGTATTTTACCACGCTTGCAAAAACTAATTCCAGAGTTAAACTCACGGCATGGAAGAGTGATAGTGGATAGGGCTCTATTGGTTATCAGTGAGGAGATTTTCCTCTCCTAAGGGCATGTTTAGATACCCTTGGATTGCGGGCAGTTGCAGACCTCTTCCAATAGAATCCCGATTTTGTATGTGGTTCAACGTGGATAACACAAGCAGCGCACTACCTCGACCATCGTCTAACTGTTGATCTCTTGGAGTGTTATCATTACAATCAGGCTGTTTCAGATCTTAGGTTCAACTTTAAACCTCCAACTTAACAAACTCATGGAAAGAACGAAAATCAGTGGGGAATTTAAGGCAGATTGTTTTATTTTAAGAATTTAAAATGCTATAACATACAATGAAAACTGTATAAATTGGTTTAAATTGCGCGAGAAGAGTGAAAGTATATTTTTCTTGTTTTGATTTGGGCTTCCAAGTCTATAACAATAGATTGTTGAGATGATTCACATTATTATGGTGTTTTAATAGCCCTTTTCAATATTGACTCCAAACTATTATGTTTGTTTATTTTCGGGAATTTAGAGAGCACGTTAGTTCTCGTCTTACTTTTGACATGCGTTAAAACATTTCAGGTGCAAGATTTTAATCCTAAAAGTACATCATTTCGAGGAAGAATATGTTAATCTGTATCGACGCATTCAAGAAGACTTTGAGCAAAGACATATATTAATAGCGCCATCAGCTTTATGATCGATGGCCAAGATTGTGTATTGCATTCATCAAGAAAGGAAAATTTTGGACTTCCAAATGTGTGTCTGAATCCAGTGCATTGAAGTTTTAAAAATTTTCTGTCTTTTAAAATTTCTTGAATCTTTGTTTTCTTTTAGAATTCTTGTAGAATTTCTTGAATAGATTGTTTCAAGCTTATTTGTAAGGCTTTCCCCTTTTCTTTGACACATGAATTCATTTTATCTTTGATAGGTTGATAAGTGTGTCTCTTTAATGGCCATGCAAAGGACGTTTGCCATTCACATTTCTGAGTAATTTATGGCTCTGTTTGCAATGCTATTGTGCAGAATTGTCTTTGAACATGTGTTTCTAGAAAACTTTTACAAAAACTCCTTAAATCATCATTTAGTTGAAACATAAATAAACTGATGGAAATTTCTCATTTCCGACTCAGTAATGATATTATTTCACATATTCGATTATTCTTTAGTAGTGTTTGAATGTGAGAAACGTTGAAATTCAAAAGGAAACTAAACTTTTAAAATCACCGCAAAAGGGGTGATTTTAAATTTATTTTTGTTTAGGATTGTTTAGGATTATTTTTTAGGATTTAGCTATTATTTCCTTTTCTTAATTTGTTGTCTTCGGTGTCTCCACCGTAAGTATTTCTCTTCGTAGCTACCGACCTTTCGACGGATAGTCGTCCATCATCTCTAGGGTGGAATGAATTATTTCTAATGCTTGTTTCATCTTTTATTACTTTTTATATATAAATTGGATTCAACTGGTTGTATGTGGACCACTCGTAAGCTTAAATGCCAATTTTTCTGTTCCCGAGTTCTTTCAGCATTCCAAGTGGTCTGCTCACTTGTGCAATTGACCGACAGGAGAAAGAGAGCGTGTAAATGCCGCTTTACACGGTACATTTTATTGTACAAACGAATGTATCATAGAATGTGCAAGAAACTAAATGTAATTAGAGCAGGTTCTATTTCCCTTTAAGTCATTCAGACAATCATACAATTTGCCGCTTTACACGGCACAATTTCATTCATGAAGGAATTCGTACATTCGTTTGTACAATAAAATGTACCGTGTAATGCAGCCTTGAAAATTGCCCCTTAGAGATGCATATCTCTCTCTCACTCTCTCTCTCTTGCCCCTCCCACCGCAATGTATTGTGGGGAATCACTTTCCCTAGCCAGAGTCCTTCCGCGCGCGGCGCAAGTCGCAGGAGTTCACGAGCACCGTCGTCACTTCCTGCATTTCCCTCCACTCCACTCTCCATATCCGCGCTCACCTCTCGTGCACCGCTCTTCCATCTCTCCTTCTCTTGTATCTCGTTGGAAAGAGACAGCGGTGGACGAATAGCCGCGTGCACGCAATCCCGCGATTAGGGGTGGCGATCGGGTGAGGGGTGGTTGGCCGGGGATTGGAAGATGACGAGAGAGAGAACGGGGGTAGGCGAGGAGGATAGGGTGGGGGATGCATGCGAGCGGGCGAGGGGAAAATGGTTTACGCAAAAAGCGCCTTTTTCGTGTGCTCTATGACTCTCCGGGTATCCTCCTTCAGTTACATCAATATCGACTGTCACAAGTTCAAGAAACTTAAGGTAGTGCGAGCAAGATAATTCCCTAACCATAATAGAGGCCATGTTCAATAAATACATTTAAATTTCACCAGCTGTGAGACACACGAATTAAATATTGCATTATTATTGGTGCAAAAATATAGTTTTACATGACAGAAATTGTAAGTAATCAAATGAAAATATTTAAATAAGACATTAACTTGACTCATTTTTCTCACGCGGTACGCTTGAAACTCCTTCAAAACGGAAGGTTTATTGTGATCCCGAAGAATTTACTGCGGTGAGTTTATGATTAATTTTTTAAATTAGTTGAGAAAACATACAAACTGCACACTGTTGATTTTTTTGACGAGATCTAAGTGTAGGGAATACCTCATTTTTAATACAAGGTCTCTCTGTAGTTCATACACGTACCATTTTCCATATAAAAGGGATGTTATTTTTTATCAAGTGTCTCGTAAAGTAATGTGGTAAGGTGTTGAATTTTTTATGTCAATGGAAGGGTGATACATTTTTTTAATGAGACAAAATTCATGGATTTATAGGTAAAATGATATTTCGCCCAAACTACCTTAAGTCATTACTGGTCGTTTAATCCTTCGAATGGTTGACCACAGCACTCCACCCTTTCCCATCTAATGCTTGTTCCCTTGCTTCCTAGCTAGCTCTTCTTATGTTCTTTCTTCATTAGTCGGTCTACTTATTTATCCCTCTCTCTCTCTCTCTCTCTCTTGGGACTTTTCCCTCTACCTTCCCTTCAGTTATATTCCTCACCAACCAATTGTACCCTAGAGTATACCTTGTATCCAATCCATTTGGTTCTTCTTCTCTGTAGAGTGATTCGTATAGTCCTTTTCTCTTCTGCTCTTCTGTAAACCTCATCATTTAAATATTTTTCGCGTCCCAATCATTTCTATTGGTTCTTCTCAATTGCCTCTATCACCGCTTTTAAAAGTATACTGTCTCATAAAGTTTTCCGTGCGCCTTAGGTTAGTCTCTTTTTTCTCTCACAATCGGAGCTAACTATACACGTTTTTTCTCCCCAACTCCCCGTGTGTCAACTTCATTCCGCAATTTCCTGTATCTGTTTTATCTTGGTCAATTTTCAATAAAACCATATTTCTCTTGCCTTCAAAATCCCTTGCTATAGAGCAGTCATAGTCAGAGATGTGAAAAACCCAGGAGCAAAAATTTAGCAAACCTGTGTGTATTTATTTTATTGAATATTTTTGGATTTCATTACATATTTTTGTCATTATGTAGTTTGTTCTTTACTCAAATTTTGGTTCGCATTCTTGTTCTATCATCTTTGCCATAACGTACTGAAGAATAATAACCTTTTTCCTACGTTTTAAAAATTCATTTCATTGCTCCGTTTCTGCTTATCTATTATTTCATTAGAAGTGGAGCTCAGTGTTATCGGACACAGTATTATTTGAGCATTGTTATATTGCGATAGAAATTTCAATGAAAGATTATACATTAAATTTTAAAGTACTTTTCATTTCTACACTTTCATTTAATTTGAAATAAATGATACAGTCGGTTGGCTGCAAAGAAAGAAAAATTTTCAGGTATGTAACATCTCCTATATTAAAGCGATCGGTGCGTAAATTTTGTTTTGTAATTTCGTGATTTCGATGTCATGAATTTCTTTATTTTTTAAATGAGACTGAAGTAAATCTTAGACAATTACATTTTAACCATGGAATCATTGGCAAGAAATACGCTGCGACGTGAAATATTTATATGTAATAAACGTAAAAAGGGAAATACATGAAATTTAAATATATAGAACTTCTACCAGACTCGAATAACCATTATTGCTTTTGTCAGAGCCAATTATTATAAATAAATTCCGTTTTCAGCGCAGAAGGGAGATTAGATAATTTCCTATTGAAGGAGTATTTTTGAATGAATCACTGTTCATCACAACTTGAATTATCGAAGTGAGGCACGTTTATTTGGGCTAACATATGTATTAATTCATGCAACAAAACATTTATGGCGGTACAGCATGTGCATAGAAAGTTAGCTAGTGGCTAGATTTTATAACACATTGGTTAAATATATCTGAAGCATTTGCTCATGAAAGTATTCCAATGATACGGAGCAGAATCACCAGCAAAAGAGTGATATATTTTCCAATTTGGGAAAAAAGATATTCATTTCAATAAGTACGTCCTATAACGTTTTAATCGTATGTCAGGTATTTTAAAGAGTCGTCAGATGACTGAATTTTGGAACTTTTGCATAATCTTAACAATAAATATTTTTTTAGTTTTTCATGTTTAACGGTACATTTGAGGTATATTTTCACTACACTGGCTATTGAAGACCGTCTGAATCCCTGCGCTACATCGAACATCAAAGTCAAGGGCATCATTTTTGCAAAGGCCCTTAACTAAATTGAATTAAATTAAAATGTCTCACGGTAGTTAGCAGTTAACACACCTGATGGGCAATTTGAGATTTGGGGTCAACCAGCGGTCAAGTTAGAGATTTTTTTCTCGGCTCAATACCGCATCTGAGTGCTGAAAATACCTTAGCAGCTGCCAATTGACTTGTTAAATACCAGGTTTTAGGAGATTCCCATCAGCAAAATTGTTTTTTTTTTAATTGAGAGTGTTGTGTAAAATGAAAGAAAATCACAAATTTAGACAAAGGACCTGGAAAAACTTTACAGAAAACAGCGGTAAAGCAGTGAATATCACCGGAGGAAAGTTACAGGTGTGAAGGTATTCCTTTATTTATTTTTTATCGCCCTAATGTAGTCCTCATTGTGTACCACTTCCTTCTTCATCGGCGCTTCATAAGCTCCCCCTCTCCTTCAACCTTTTCAGTGTGTCAACTTCTTTCGACACCTCCTACAACCAATTTACTATCTACTCTCCGCCACTAATTTCTTTTTCTTTCCGACTATATATCGCATTAATCTTTTCGTATCCCTTGACAAATATGTCATCCTCTCCTTTATTGTCATGCCAAGCCTCATGCCTGCTCATAGCATAAACTTAGGATTTTATCTGGACGAAAATCACCCCTGAGTGTAATTAATATTACCTCCGCCCGGACCATGTTATAGTCTCAAACAAAAAACCATGCTCTACGGCTGAGCTACGTAAAACATAAAAAAAGGAAAAAAAATAGTACTTTAATCACAATTTTGGAGTTTTTCTTCTGATAATATCATGAAAATTTACGTGATATAGCCAGAATCTAACAAAGATAAAGACAGTTAGTGACCTAATTGACCTCTGTTTTTGTTCAATGTCCCCGTTTATTCGTCTCTCTTACATTTGCAATGCTTCCTTGAAAAATACAAATCCGCTCTTTATGGGCATGTTTCTGTAAGAGAGAATACGGAAAATTTTTTAAAAGCTGGAAAATATTATTTCTTCTGCAAATGAGGGCAACATATGGTAAAATTTTCATTCCCGTACCTTTCAGTAAAGTTATAAAAATTAGTCAACCATTGACTCAACCAAACCGAAAGACATGGACAAAAAAATGATATGTGTGAAAAACATCCAAAAACAGGCTTTAGACGTGATTGCACAGTTACACCTCGGGTTTTCATCGACAACCCGTCCAAAACCAGAGGCAATAATTTTCTAATGAATCAATATCAATCCAATAATTCGAACTAGACATTCTAAAATACATCCTAAAACATATTTGCTAGAGAATAAATATAGTTCTTAATGCTATAAACAATAGACAGTAACATAAAGTTTATGCAAAGGACTAATTTATGAAAGACGGCGAGAAGGGGGGAGAGAGAGAGAGAGAGAGAGGTGGATATTACACTTTGGAATCCCCTTCCACAAAGACTTAAAGGCATCATCTGGGGTCACTTTCTTTGTTTGATATTTTGGAACTAGGACCAAGTTCAGAGTTATTGGACCCATTTTGCACAAAAACACATACGTTTCTGCTGAGATGATGATCATACAACGAAAAACAACACCTCACTGAACAGGAGAACGCGTGAGTCACCCTTGGTTTTCGCAAAATCATCAGCAAGGTCACGAGGGCACGCCGACGAAATCCGTGACGAATTTTTCGCAGAATTAATAGACAAAAACCAACGATAACCGAAGTCAACGAAAACGAAGGTATTTGATTTATGTTTTAAAATCCGTGCTCGGATACGAATCTGTTAAGACGCTTATTCTCTGGGAGAGTGGGTCATGTTTCACGGTCAATGGAGACTAATGTCAAGGGTGCCGGCATTGCACCTCGTGTGGAGAAATGGCAGACGACCTGCTCTGGAAATTCCGAGCAGATCTTTCGTTGGCTGGTGAACCGGGCGCCGGCAGGACGTCCATCGCGCGAACTAAATGCGCTTGTGTGAAGTCTTGCGATAGCCCCGCCACCTGCATTGTGGGTTGCGAAGGTTTCAGGCGGAGACTTGAGTGACACGAAAATCTCAAAACGTCAAAGAAAGATCTTTTAGAATGATCAAATTAGATGAGTGAGGGAAAATGCTTTCATTGTGAGGTGATATATATGTTAGTGGTACACACATTACCTTCATATGAGCAACAAAAGCCGTAGGGGCAGAATATAGATCTGTACGAGGTTTTTTATTGTCCAAAGAGCAATCGGTGACATAGAGCTCTGAGATACCTTGCTGTATTTTCAGCATACCTGTCTTCAAATCCACGAGATATTTTTAATTTTATCTTATAGGCCATAAATTTGGAAAGGGGTTTTATCAATTACCTGATTGCCTTATAGATTGAATACTGTTTAGCGATAAATAGTTGGCTAAGTAAATTAAAGTACGTTAATGAAATAAATTAAATTTAACTTAAAATAATTTAAGTAAGTAAATTAATGACTGCTATTTCATTCGCATAGCCACATTGTACCACCCTACACTTTTTGTTACAGAGTTCAGATTTATCCGAACTGATATTTCTACTCACTGCATGCGGAAATTGACTTCACTTTCTAGCTGAAATAAAGTTGTCCCCTATGCCGAGACGAAATATTATATACCCACATAACACATGGAATATTTACTACCATAAATTTATGGGTTTAAATCACATTTATTTTTACCTGCTTTAAACAGCAAACTTTGTTTCTTTTTAATTCATAAGCAGGTGAAAATACTTTTTCTTGCTGTTAAATATCGACACATATTATAAAAAAAGCTCGTATTAAGTTTAAACCCCCTTACGGTAAAGTTTCAAGCGTAATAATACAATGTGTTGTGTCATAAATACGTTCTCTGGTTCTGCTCTGGATCTGGTGGTACTACTGTCAGTGCAAAAATTATGTAGACTCGAGTTTGGACGCTGATTAAAAATGAGCCGTGATACTCACGTGAATGCGAGTTAAATCAAATTTTAGCTTTGTTTTACTTTCACTGCTGAGCGCTGTTGCAATTTGCAGATTGCGGGCCGTCCATGTATTGAAATCTCTTTGGGCGCATTGAAGAAATTCAGTGCATCGAGAAAAGGTGATGGAAAATGGTTGGATACTAAAAAGAGCACAATTGCTACCTAAAATAAAATTCATGAAAAGAGCGTGTGCAGCGATTGTTTTTGCCCTTTGAGGCAATGCACAGATGAGCGTATGAGTAACGGGTTCGGCCCGCTACCCGCAAGTGGCAACAGGGCTCAACCTTTAACCATCCCTCTCGCGAAAGCGGCAGCCTTACCGCTGGCTTGAGCCTGCTAAAATACTCGGTTGTTTATTAACTCGTTAAAAATTGATATAACAATGTGAGTTTACGATGGTAATTGTTATTAAATACTGCTGTAAAGAGCTTCAAAACAAGAAAAAGATCTTGCTTCTACTACTTTTCATAACCAAGAAAAAGTTGTTTCATAAACTTGTTAATAACTTTTTTATGGCATAATAAAAGAACTGAACATTAAAATACATTTTAATATGTTTTTCCTAAACAATACTACAGGTTCATTACGATTAAACTTCAATTTTCTTCACTATTAAATATGAAAGAGAGCGCTCCGTTCGAAACCGGCAAAAAACCGGCACTTTATTTGTTCTCACCGGAATAAAGAGAGTGTTATGTAAAAATAATCGGCAACCATAGGTAAATGAAAAATAAAACGAGCTAAAACTTAATGTAACTCACATTCATGTGGGTATCGTAGCTTTTTTTAGTCAGTGTCCAAACTGGAGTGTACATAATTTTTGCACCGAAATTACATATGGTCATAATATCTAGTTACCAATTAGCGACTTGAGTGACACGAGAGACATTTCAGGTAACATATCTATTCTCTGAGTGATGCCCAGCAGTGCTTTCTCTGAGGGAAAATAAGGATTTTACAGAGAATACATTCTACATAACTCCGCAAAGCCAATAATTTTCTATCAAGCACAATTTTCTAATAAGCGTCCATTGATGCAAAAAGTAATTGTACATATTAATTTCCTTTGCAAATGATCATGTTTCAAGCTCCCACAGTTATATCAATTTCAAACAAAATAATAAAAATTGTTTGAAAATCCGTTTTTAATATACTTGTGTATTTTAGAGACGGTAAAATTGATGTTGTTTTGCATGAAAACAAATGAGAATGATCTTTTATCAAAGTTGGGCTTGTAATGTGAATAAAATTAAGCGCAAAGCCAGCAGCAGTCTGGCCTACTTCCAGCAAAATTCATTCATTTTGTACAATGAAGATGAAAATGATTAGCACTTTATATTAGTTGAGTCGTTTATTTTAGAAAAATTCTGCATGAAAGATGAGGCATAGCAGTTAGGAGAAATGAAAGGAACCTAAAAATAACTGAGGTGATATACACAAACACCTTCATTATAAGCAAATCTTTCCGATGAGCATTTGGAAACAATGAACGTCATTAACAGTTTGTCGAAAAAGTAAAGGAATCTTTTCTAATTCCCGTGAATTTATGATCAAATTGTGCGAATAAAAGGTCACTAGTTTCTGTTTAATATACTTGCACCATTCGTTTACATATCGGGCATTATCTCTTGATTCAGCGTGAAACGTACGTACGGGCCCAGGGAGTCCCCCAAATTGTGAGTGGCTCAAAGGAAAGCAAAATAGCAAAGAAGACTCAAGAGGACGGAGAGGATAGGTTTGGTTATGCTGCTACCTTGGCTGTGGAGATAGCGGTGGTCTTCAAGAGGCGTCGTGGGTCCATCTCTCGCGAGCAGCTCCGTTGGCGTCAAACACTCGACGAGAGCCTCATCAAAAAAATGCCCCGCCGCTCGCGGATGGACACCCCTATATATATTGTGGGCCCATTCGCCCCTAGGTGTCATAGGCCCCTATTGACCGGTATATTGACCGTTTCTGTGGCGGAGGATTACATCTCCCGCCTAGCTGCTCTACCGACACCCTCTGAGTGAGGCACGGCTTAAACGTATTCGTCCAGATATTCTTATTGGTTCCGCTATTATAGCTTATATTTATATAGATATGTGAGATAAATGGTTGTCGATCGTAAGCAACGGAAATTAGAAACGGTGATGTTTGAAATGACATTCTGACGCTAATAAGAGATCAGAACTTGTGCGGATCCTCTCGTAATTGAATTCTCTCATCTTCTAGTGCCAGTGATTGAGGTGGATTCACAGGGGATGAGATCATCACACAGTAACCTCAAAACCGATGTATTCGTAACATAGCTTTCCCGTGTCCTTTCATTGCTTGTCTTTGGATATCGTCGAAGAGTGCTCACATTTACGGATAACACAGAAATATACATCTCACGTTGAAAAAGGGGACCGGGTTGGTGTGGTGGCTAGAGGACTGGCTATCCATACGGGCGGCCAGGATTCAAATCCCTGCAGAGGAGCATGTTTTTCAGAGGAAACCCGATCCCTGCTTGAGTGTCTTGTGGAGGGCACTTCAAGTACAGTGCTTTGTCTGTCGGATGAGATGTTAAGCCGTGGTCCCCTTGACGCCTTTCGTTAAGAGCAGGGTAATGCCGACGCCGGGTTTCTATCCACCCTTCCTCCCTTACCTATCCCCTATGGCGCAAAAGACCTTAGCCGCCGGTCGCCTCCCCAAAAAATCCAAATTCCCGCGTTTAAAGATGACGTAAGTAACTCTTAAAGCATACTCGTTGATTTAAGTCATGATTCTACACGACTATATTATAATTTTATGGGGTAATGCGGATTATAACTAGTGAAAAATATATCTGAAGAATGCATTTCAAAATAGAAAATGCATGCTGACGAAGACAATCGATTGGCCACGGCAAACGTTACAGCTCCAAGTATTGGCCAACTTAGCTGAGTGACCTCTCTCAATATACCTCAAGGGGTTGGTTCAAGTTAGTGGCCCAACTAAATTTATATTCAAAAGGCATGGAATAAATATCTATTCCAGTTTCCGTAGAACCTTTTGCATGAATGCAATCAGCCCCAGCTGTGATTTCTAAATAGAAATGTTCGACTTTAATTGCTCAGCCAGAAAAAGTCATCGGAGCGTCGATGAAGATGAAGAGCGTCACTTTCGGGAGCTCATAATCAAAGCCATCGTTTTCGGGGGCTCGTCCTTGACCCCTCCTCCCCAAACCCACCTCCCGCGTGTCCTTTCCCAAGTTAGTTTACTCTCTCGCGTACTCCGGGACTTGCCTCGTGACCTTTCCTTCCTCACCCACTCCACCCCTCCGCTTTATGTTTCGTGACGGAAAGAAAAACCATATGGATCGAATAATTCGTGTCTTCGCGTATCGATCGGCAGCTAGGTTGAGCGACAGCGGGGGAAAGATGGAAGTCCACAGGTCTCTTAATTATTTACGGACTTTTGTGTGCGTCCTTCTATTTCCTCTTGCTCCTCCCCACCCCCCAAACGGCGACAGCCCCCCCCCCACCGTATCTACCCCCCACCTTCTCTAGAGAAAAACAGGAAGGGGAAGGCTATATCGGAACCCTAGCCATCCTAGCGAGTAGCCCGTCGTCGCACGACGCCACGTAAATGCGGCCGGGAGAGGCACGGGCGCCGGTCGCGGGGCAAGGAGGCGGAGGAGGAACACGAGATCACGCAAGTATACACGCGCACGCCTAAGAGGGGCGGAATAGGGGAATTGGAGAGAGGGGGCGGGGGGAGGGGAACAGAGTCCCGTGCTCGCTCTCTGCTGCCCCCGATCGATCCGCGACGGCCTCTCCCACTCTCTCTCGCGTGTTTAGGGGCACGGGGGTGGGGCACGGGGGATGGGAGAGGTCAGGGCTAAGAGCGGATAGTCGGAGGAAGAGGGACACACGACGCGGCTGACATCTCGCACACTCTCTGCCGCCTCTTCCTTTTCCTCATCTGCCCTCCCCCTCTCTTGGGGACCATTCCGCAGGTGCGCTAGCGGCCTCCCGTCGTCCGCGGCTGTGGACGGCGTGGTCGGAGCCGTGGGTCGCGGCGGTGCCCTGGGCTGCCCCTCGCTGCAGATGGTCGAGGAGAAGGCCCGACGAGTGCTCCGGAAGTCTGAGTTCGCCACCTTGGCCTACTACATGCGGGAGTACGCCGCCCGGAGGATGGCCATCGACGCATTCCTGGCCGTGCTGCTCGAGATGCTGAGCACGCCGGAGAAGGTAAGCGGAATAAGGTGTTGTTAAGTCTTTTTGTCGGTTGCACTCCACCGGCACCCAGCCTCTCATCATCTCCACGCTCTCCTTCGGAGGTTGGGAAGAAGGAGGAGAAGGGGTGGCGAGGGGGAGGAGAGGGGAGGGTGATTCGAGGGACAAAGGGGGTGTTTGGGACCTTAGGTTGTGAGCGCAGTCGACAACAACACCGCCACGACGCGACCCCTGGCGGTGTAATCGAGAATCGCGGGGTGAAATGCAGCGCAAGTTCGCGACTGGCGCCGTCTCTTACCCGCAAAGATTATTCCCTTCGATTGGGCACCTCATGCTTCATTCTAATTGCTAAAGGTGGTCGAAGGGATTTTTGTTGATGTACACTTTCGCGCGAATCTTTGAATACATTAAGCGCGCGGAACTTTGCATTTTAAATCATTAATAGCATGCATAAATGAAAGTGAAAAGGTTACATGTTCCCAATTTGGTCTATCAGCACTTTAATGCTGTTTCAACACATAGTCCTGTGGCAATCGACATATATTTCGGAACAATTTGATATAATATGTGCGTATTTTCCAATTAACGCAAAATTATACGTTTCATTAACTAATAATGGTGACCAGCAAATATTGAGGCATTATGCTGCGAAAAAAATCATTCTGATATGATTGTCGCTTAAATTTCGTATTCCGCGCCGTAAAATCAAGTCATGGCAGAACAAGTCTTGACCCGTAGGAAGGGTCGTGAACCATTCGTCCTATTGATGCGCCCATAAAGGCTCAGTTCTCAGAAATAATTTTTAGCTCCTTGTCCGTTGAGCTTGCGAATGAATTTGCAAAATTTTCCAAAGCATTGGGAAGTCCTTCGGCCGATGCACACCTCTTGAGTTTGAGTGGTGACTGCCTCAATGCATCGTCCGACTGACCGTTAATGTCTTTCAAAACATGTTTCCATTGAAGAATTACTTGGATTTTGATAGTGAGAGGCAATGTTTCCACATGTTGTGGCAACATGTAGTGTCAGAATATCAGTGGAAATATTAGTAGGTAATTGAGTAGTTTTCTTTCTACTTCAGCCACAATACTTTATTTAGCCATTTCACCTGAGATGAAATGAACGAAATGATTAAATAAAAAGGGACGAAACGTACAGTTAAATATTATGCGTCAATTAATTTCTATATATTCATGAAGCGGATGCAGCTGAGGTAGTATCCGTCTTTGTCAGTCTTAATTATCTGACCGAATCAGTATTTGACGGCCAAATTTGACTGATATCAACTCTCAGAGTTATCCATTAATCGCTGATATAAAATGGCCCGAATATACCCGAATTCTGGCCCGAATTCTCAATACATTATGCATCACTCTACGGCTACATCAGTCATTTACTAGTTCTCGGCTAACGGAGTCCTGAATGGGTATCCTAAGATGTAGTCCCTCAACTTTCGAACTTTTCTCTCCTCAAAAGAGGAAGCTCAAATGTACCTAGTCAGCAAAAACATGATTCGGAAACAAGTAGGCTGTTGAACAGAGAGAAATGGTCTATTTTAAACAGCCTTATTTGGTTCACCGTGATGAAACTAACTCACTGGATGTTCAAACAAATGCTTTGAAGAAACGGCATCTGGTACTTCAGGAATTATAAGCAGTAGTTTGCGCTTGCCGATGATAGAACAGAGCATGGTTAGTTAGCTTCCTTTTAATGGTAAAATTAAGAATCTAACATAAGAAACGTAAAACTGCTATACAAACGAGTATTCTAGCGTGAAAGCCATAGCAATGTTGTTATATTTTAAATGCAGAATTATCTAAAACTGTACGGAGAGGTACGTTCCTTATTTAAAAATTTCAATAGTCAACGTTTGTTAATTTCTAAATTAAGCAAATAATAAAAATTTCTTACTTAAAATTACAGTGCTAATCTAAATGACTGCAGAAGTAGGAAATAACTAAACTTGATAATTAGATGTACCATCAGCAAACGCTTTGAAATAGTGTTCTATTCTATTTATGGAGACTATTCCTTTCACTTAAGATGGGAAAAGGGAGTCAGCTTCCGTTCCAAAGACATAAAAACAATCAGATTATATAAATCAAAGGCTATATTATGGCAATCCTTGAAATGACTGCAAGCCTCCAAAATGTTATAACGGGCATCTTAAAGGTCAACTATTACCACATAATAGTCGTCGTTGGATAATAGATTACTGGCTCTTCCATCAATCAATGTTGAATATGCGGTCGTATGAAGCTGTACAAACAGTGGAAATGATCAGTTGTTCACTGTCGCTCAGATCGTGCTGGATGAGTAAGATTAAATAAATAATCAGCAGGTAACATCGAATTAAATAGGAGTCATAGAATACAGGAATAGATATCATTATTTACCACAAAGATTATTGTCATTTAAAGATCACTTTCTGACTTCCCATCCCACTTCAAATGCACATCTTTATTAACTACAATAATTTTGGACTAATTGACTCTCTAGATTAGTGTTTTTCAAGTTTATAGCATTTTATGGCGCACAGCTTCATAAAATCTATACATATTTTATAAAACAGTATCTTTGTTAATTTGGTGGTATGTCTATATATTTTATGTCAATGAATGGATCTGTAATAGTATTCTCATGCCGTAAGCCGGTGCTACTTCGTGTACTACCGCGGGTACAACTTTGTCATATATATTCCTCGCAACACTATTTTAAACTTTCCGAGAATTCAAAATAATTGGTTAGGGTAGAAAATATGTTGGCAGTGTGTTCCCAGAAGTTTCTGCCATTTATTGGTGTATCTAATGCTCAGTGGCGGAAACAGTCCGGGTAAGCCGTTTCAGACTATGCGCTCTCAGTGGTTTGCAGTGTTGATACTTCGTGCTGGTGAACGAAATGTAGAATATAGAAATATAGGGCTTTGAATTTCAAAATTAATTCACTTAAATCCATAAATAATTATAAAATTCAGTCAAAGGAGTATTTTGGTAAGAAATAATTTTGTTGCATTTTTCAACAAAATGTGTGAATTGCATAAGTGTGGTTCGGCAATGTGATATAATAAGTCATTGTCACAGTTGCCCCAAGATATCTAGTCATTCAATTTTTATTTTAGGATTTACGAGAGTTGCCCAAAAAGTAATGCCCCACATTTATTTTTAGAGACTCCCTTATAACAGAAATCAGTGCGTTTGAACAGTCAGAGAGACACTTATTCATCGGTCGTTGAGCCTCATCAGGTAATCACGACGCAACCGTATCTTACATCTGAGTGTTCAGACCAATATCGTGGACTCTGCAAGATTAGGCTCGCAAATACCAGTCTGGCACTAACTTAAGACGAGAAATAATATAGAATCTTCATAGTATCTTTTCAATTCTGATTTATTTTGATTGCTGTACTTTTCCACACTGCTGCTTTGGACGACGAAGCGGTGATTGGCGCAGTGAAAACCTGCCTCCATGATAACCAGAGCAAGGAGTGGTACCGACGGGGCATTGACACACCCGAGTGAATCGCTGGAGGAAGGCAATCGAATTTGAAGGAGATCCTGGGGGAAAATATATTGAGTAGATAAAACGTCATTTTTGAACGTATGTAAGTTTCATTTATGTAAAATAATGAGGAAAATGTGGGACATTACTTTTTGGGCAACCGTCATAGAATGCTTAGAATGAATGGAAGTTATTTTGTATCGCCTCGATACTGCAATTATACAAACTGTCTAGCAAAATGAGGGCCAACAAGAACTCTCGTTGGATGACTCAAACCTTTGATTTTTGGCGTGAAAGTGATGTAGAGTCTGTTGTGTATGAAGAATCAAATAACAGTTTGTATGAAGCACTCTTAATCAGTAGTAAACGTCACTCTTGCGATCACAGAAAGAAAGAAAGAAAAAACTTATGGTCAATGTTTTTGTTTCGAGGGGGAATGTTATCTGTAAATGGTCGCCAAAATTAATAAATAAGGCAAATCAGTGAAAGTGACTGAGCGATCAGGCAAAGGCCCAGGCAACGCCTAGATGAGTCAAACGCTCCATTGAGATGGCATAATGAGAAGGATGAATTCTACCACCAAGACGAAGAAATAATGAGCCGTGTGCGCCTGATCAAAGAGGTAATGGAAACTTAAATAATACTTTAATTAATTAACATTTGTTTTCTTTTGTCCTTCAGAGTCCTATGGTAACCACATGTAAACTAGACTTTGTCACTCGTGTCAAATTATAAACTATAATATAGGAAAATCCTACTCACAACGTTATACTTTAAGAAGTAGTAACTTAGTGACAGTTTTAGGGAAATGTTACTTGTCTAAATAATGTTTAGTTATAAGACTCTTCGGCAATAAAAATATGAGTGATAATTATGGCCAATAACATAATATTTATAAACATATTCATATATTCATTTAGAGATTTTGGAAAGCATCAACAGTGACAAAGTAGCCCTTGTTAACTAGCCTTGTTTTGTACGGTATGCCATTATTTCATGAAACATATAATTGCGCCAAATATTTAACAAACCTCATAACTCCAAAAACTAAGATTTTTATTTTTTTATGCAAATAGTGTTGGTTTATAGTCCTTGAACAGTTCTATTAAACCTTTTATAACGGAGATAGAAAGATAAAGATAGACGGTTTTGTTTTTATTTAAATATAAATGGTAATAAAATTCCTCTCATGTAAAAAATAATCGTTTTTATCTTTCTTCTGTAAGCAATAAGAAATGTGATTTACGTTGTTTGTTAATTTGGCCGACGATATAGTGAATATATCGCTTTTGATAAGGAGATCTGATTTTTCGACTTAAGTAGTTGCTTTCGTGCTCTCCACAGTACACCTTGCTTACGGAACTAAGGGAGGTTGTGGCGCTGGAGGACCGGGCTCGATTCGATGAGCTGGTTTACCGGCGGGAGGCGGAGGGCCAGCGGTGTCGGGAGCTGCGACAAATGCTCATGGCCGGCAGCCCGTCCAACGCCGCAGCTGCCGCCGCCGCAGCCGCCAGGGTGAGTATGAGTCCAACAATATGACGAACGAGAGGCGAATAAATCGCCCGTTTGAATGACGAGCCATCAGGCTGGCGCGATTTCATTCCACGACTATCAGGCGACCGACATGTATGACGGTTCACCTGGAACATAGCTGGGTGAATTGATTAAGTGAAGCAGTTACTCTTGCCTTGCGTTGTGATGGCCCAATTGCGACTGGATGTACGAATAAGTATGAGAGTAAAATACGTCCACAAAAATAATATTAATCTCGTCATTTATAATGGAACTAACCTAAGTTCATTGGAGTATAGATTTTTCCTCGTCCGGGTTTTCAGGGAGGGTATTGAAGCTCTTTCACGAGTAGCATCACATTTTTAAAATAATTTTCCTTCTAAATGTGGAACTTTGCTCTGCTTTGGAAAGTTCATAGCCACTGGTTGAATGGATTTTAATGGAAATTTTTTCATTGCTTGCCTCTGTATTGAAATTGAGGTGCCTATCCTGGCTACTAATGCTGCTCGTGTTATACTGACCTCATTTTCAGATATCGGTTATTTTTTCAACTTTTTTCGTTTCTTGCCATGTTCTCCAAAATAGAATGGCGATATGTAATTCCGGGAGTCATTTGCTCAAGTTGAAGTATTTTAGTCTCTAACCAAATGAACTTTATATCCGTTCATGCAGATCAGAGATATTTATTCCGGAAGCAAATATTTTGGACAGTATTTAAAAATTGTATCAGTTGTCAATTTCATTGTTTTAAAAGCATACAACAATATTCTTGCCCGGGGCCATCTTTCGTAATCCATAAATGGCAGAGAGCTCAATTGCTAGAGAGATAACTCAATATTTTTTTTTCATCGATCAAAATTATTGATATTGTGAAAAACTTATATTGAGGACTTCTATCACAATAAACACATGTAAATAGTTTGTCAATGATTTGAAAAGTTTTTAATGTTTTCCCTCTGTTTATAGTATCTAGTCAAAATACCTCTAAGATGCATGTAAAATATTTTAGCATAGAAAATTCTTGTAAATTTTTAGAAGTCTCTTTAATGACCTTTTATCAGCACTCTTCAAATTCACATAGTATAATTTATGCAATAACTGAACGATATATTCACAAAACTTGCAGCACCCTTAAACAGAATGTTTATAAACTTGAAATTATTTAAATATAATTTTTAAATTATTTATGTACTCATAAATTATTTGGTCGCATGCTTGACCAACTGACACTGTGGGTTTAATAAAACATGCACTTTGAAACTGCAAATAACTTCGATGATTTTAAATGGACTCTCTCATTAACTCGAACTAAGATAATATTTTTCTCGATAAAAGAATTCGGATTAAAAAGAGATGTAAGGACGCGTCTTAAGCCTCGCTCTCGCACCCATTCAATTGTTTCCCCCAACACGATGGAGGCAATGTGTGTCTCCATGTCGATCTAAGGCGTTGCGTGAGGATCCGTCGCGGCAACTGTCTCTCAGGGAGACATCGACAAAGGGGATTGCTCTTCCAATGGTTGTCGCGTATTGGAGACACCGACCGATGTGTCGCGGGTAGGATGAGGCTGTGAGTGCCTGATTGTTCCCCCGATGAATGGAGAGAAGAGGACGGGAAGGAGGCCGATCTGATTGGAGAGTGAGCAAAGGAATTGTGATTGAATTGGTGCTGATTTAAATGGTTCTGGGCGACGGTAAGAGGACAGTCGTGATTCGCCGGAGCTGCACCCGCACCTTTAGTCAGAAGGAGGAAACGGCACGGATGACTCGAAGGAAGGAAGTGAATCTGAAATAGTTTTCCGGTGGCATCCCTGGACGAGGCTGCAGGAGAGTGGACGATGTAACTCGGAAGAGTGGGATTATGCAATGAAGTGCTCTGTACTCTCTCTATGATTGGCCTAGTAATCGGCAAAACAGTCTCCCCCCCTTTCACCTCTTGTTTATCTCTATGCACCTCTGGTGGTGCTCTTGAGATGGGGAGGATTTGGACGACCAAGGAAGGCGAATGTGCTCCACGATGGCACTCTCGAGGCACCGATCGGCCACCTTGTGTTGCGTGCGCAGCGGAACGAAGACCTCCTCCCACTCTTGGAGCCTCGATTGTGGAGCCCCTCCCCCCTCCCGCCCGCCGGGACCCCTCGACTATTGACCCCGAATGAGCGATCGAGTCCACTTCCTTCGATGAGAAGACAGGAGCACGTGAGGCGAGTATTTCATTCGGTGGAGATAACACGTGGGAATGGCGTTTCTCGTGAGAGGGCTGGCTGGTGCCGAGAAATGCCCCGCGGATGGAATGAAAGATGGAGAGGAGTTTTGGAAATGGCAAAGGAGAACCATCGTGACGAAACTGGGATGAATTTTATCAACTTTTTCAGATGTAGATAACTTTTTTTTATTGTCGCTATTTTTTCTTACGTAATGTTAAATCTTTCACTGACCTTGGAGAGGCGAGGAATAATATAAGAAGGCGAATTAAATTGTGTGCAACCATTCTTTTTAGAAACGGTGATGATTCTTTTTATTTCTGTTTCGTTAGAAAATATAGAAAAATTATTGAATATCTGCAGTTTCGATTGGAAATATTTGTATCGTTGCCTTTCCCGTGAGTGTTTGTTTCCGGGAAGAATGTGTTCGGAAAATTGGGAATGGTAAACCTGTACACCTGACAAAAAGAATATATGTTTCCCTTGCCAGCCCTCGAATTTTAGAATTTGAGCTGAAAGGGCCAGAAAAAACATACTATTCTAAAGTCGGCAGAATCGGTAAAATATTTGTGGATTTAGCAATACGCATCTCAGATTATCCACATTACAAAACATTCTCAAGCGTTTAAAGAATTTTGGCGGTGAATCTATGATAACACTCTGCGGTAATGAACGTGTTCGTTTGATTCCTGGTGGCAGAGAGACGGAAGAAAGGAGGCATTTTCGTTTTACAGCAACCACTTAAAGAGACACACATTAGATTGAGCGATGCATTTCTTGATTCCGACATACCTGTTTTAAATAACATATTTTCTTACGGTTCGGACGCCAGTGGCTCACCAGTGTGTTCCTTGTTCGATTCTCAGTTGCATGGGGATTATCTTATGCCAGTCTTAGTAGCGGCGGGCTCAAGTCCTTGCCTACTGGTTGATCACACGTTCGAGTTCCGCCTGACTGGCATTTGCTCTACTTGGAGCGCGGGTAATAATGCTCATGCAATGAATTATATGCATGAGAAAGACCCTCGTGGACCAAATTTAGCTCAATGTTTATCATATAGACATAAATTACTCCATAATTATTAGCTTTATCGAGAATGCGTCGAATTTCAAGTTTGTTTGTCTTTTCCAACATTTCGGAATATATTCTACAGCTACAAAATACCCTGCGAGCCTCCGCATGGGAGTGTGGCAGGGGGTTTTCGAACACGGGCCGTGTTAAGATGTAAGGGATAAGGATTTAAGAGGTGAAATGGTGACGTGTTATGGGAATGTATTAGGGGGAGCTCAGTTTTTTAATATAGTCACTTATTGTGGGCGGAAAAAACAAATTTTTGGGAACAAAACAAACAATTTTTGTACTTATCTGTTTGGCAATGTATTTCTCTTATTTTATCGCATCTGTTGGACCTAGAGATATAGTGAGGAGTCAAAATAATATAAACTGTGTAGCTCTGAAACATACCTGTTCTGAAATTCTCAAGCCAACAGTGTCTTGCGCGCAGCCTCCGAGTCTCTTGCGGCTCCCACCTCAATAAGCGAAGCTCCCTTATTAGTTCCCTTATAGGAGGCTCCCACCTCCTATAAGCGAAGAAAACTCAAGAGTTCGCTCATAATAGTTTTTAACGAAGCCTTCAGCTTTATTTTGAATTTATTTTGTTAAATCTCTCTGTCCAGGGTCCCAGACTCTCGCGTCATATTTGAGGTGTGGCTTTATCGGAGCAAACAAGGACCTCTTTTTTACTTTCTTATCCGACGACCTTCCTACTATATGCTTGATAAATTCTGGTTTCATTAGCGCTCTACCGAATATGTTTTGTATGTGTCTTCCCCACGATCTGTCTGAAGTTAATGTAATCCCAAGGTAGTAATTTTATATCTGATACTCATGGTTTAAATAGTATGTAGTAAGACATGAGAGTCAACGAATATACTCTGCCATGACATATATCGAACCTGCTGCCAATTGCTATTTCGTAAAACTTCATGTAAACAATTTAAGTTACCAGTCCCATATTTTCAAAAAGTGAGATCACCCCAAATAATATTCGGAGACCTCTCGGGGCATTATATGTAAATGTTTAGTCTTTAGTTCAAGATTCCGTCCTTTTTTGATCCTTGATTTGAAAAAAAGACGTGGATGTAATTAAGGTTCTAGTTTTTGTCGTCCCGTCCATGGTACAGGATACCAATGGACTTGTATTGATCTGAAAACTTGGGATATTTAAGATGAAACTCGGTTCGAGCTTATTGGTTTCTTATTGATCATGTACGGGTAGGAAGAAAATATATTTGGATAAGTTCATGAAAATACGAGTATCATGTGAAAATATCTTGAC
Source organism: Ceriagrion tenellum (assembly GCA_963169105.1). Classification (NCBI taxonomy): domain Eukaryota; kingdom Metazoa; phylum Arthropoda; class Insecta; order Odonata; family Coenagrionidae; genus Ceriagrion; species Ceriagrion tenellum. The sequence continues at coordinate 112,307,008 of OY720644.1, read as the reverse complement.
TTCGATCAGAGTTTCTTGTCTTTCCTTGATATTAACTCTTGACAAAGTTATACGTCCCTCACTAGTTACGCAATGAACTATTTTGTACGCTTTCTATTCCGAGAGTGCAACGGAATTTCGCAGATAATTGGAAATTGGTCGCGTGAGGGAGAAACGAGAGGGGTGAGAAGCAGATAAGGGTTCGGTGTGGATTAAGTGGAGTCGGAAAACTGTAGACCACCCGGGCGGGAAGGTGTGGTCGCTGAATAATGAAAGAAATTTGGTAATGTCCACTTAGTTTATTTATTGGTACTACGCGTTTCAAAGATTACATCGTCATCATCAGGTACAAACAAATTTCATTTTCCACCCGACAGCCTTAGTATATACGAGGAGGGTAGAGGAGGGGGGGTGGGGGACGGAAAGGTTTTGGAATGGTAAGGGAGGGTGGGGGGGGGAAGGGAAGGTGAAGGGTTGGGAGTGGGAAGGTTAAGTTGAAGGTTTTTTGGGTGGGAGATCGTGGAGGTGGGAGAGAGAGAGAGATAGGGTAGGATTTTTGGGGTAAAATTGCAAATATGACCTTCAGTTATGAGATATTTTTCTAACTGCGATTTAGTGTCTTTATTTTCAAAGCATCTTTTGTGTTCTGCTGCTCGTATCTTGAAATTTTGACCAGTCTGCCCCACATACGTTGAGTCACCGGCGTGAACGCGCATGATGGAGTGTTTCTATTCCCTCCTCTCTCTCTCGTTCGCGAGAGGGAGCCACAGCCACAAGGAAAGGCATATGAATCCCGCCCCCTCCCCTTTTCCCCACTCTCCCTTGTCCTACCTCCCACTCCCCAAAGTCCCTTCAAGGGGGACCAATGTTCGCACGAACACTTGTAATTCCAAAAGGCAACTGCACACTCTTCTCGGTGTTGGTGTATCTGCGGAGGATGAGGCTAAGGGGGGGAAGGGGTCGTCCGCTCTGATTCCCTCCCTCCCTCTCGCTCATTGGGCGGAGGACTTCAAGCAAGGATCCACGTCTACTTACCACCCTGGGGGCCGCCGCGTGGGCTTGTGGCAGGGGGTGCCAGGGACACTAGTCGCTCAAAGGAGATATGTATAGGGAGGTGAAATGGTGAAGAGTATTTTGGGAGTGTTTTAAGTGGAGCTCAATTATTTTAAGGTCACTTGTTGTGCGTGGAAAGAAAAAAATTCTGTACCTGTCTGTACCTGTCTGTACCTGTCTGTACTGCAATTTATCTCTCTTAGGCCGGTATTCATAGTCCTCAATAATTACAGATTCGTTTCAATCTATGATTATATCTCTAATTAATTACTGTTTCTTATTCATAGTCGTCAAAGAATGAGTGATTCGTCAATCGATGATTCTTGAATCAGAGATTCATCAATCTCTGATTATTATGTATTCATAGTCGTCAAATAATCATTGTTTATAGTTCTAGTATTCATAGTCAAGCAAACTGTAATTATTTGGCCAAATAATCATTGATTCGTGAATTAAGCTCTCGACCGTAATTAATTAGAGTTTTTCTTTGTGGGACGTCGGTAGTTCTGTGATTGTTTACGACATATTCGTGTCTTTACGTTCCAAATTTACAATTTTATACGGTGCTAAAGGCATAGAATACTCTATATGAACGTCTTGAATTGATTAGGATTATTGATTACCTTGAATTGATTAGGATTCCCGTGCAATGGAAATTCGTTCGGATATATTGGCGTATGTGATTGCCGATGACGATGTACCAGCGTATCACTAAAAGCTGCGAAAAACACACATTAGGGATCCAACAAATCCAAATTACTCACATGGGGAGACTACGTACCCTGACTCGCCGATTTGAATGCCGTATTTACTATGTCGTACACGAGGACAAAGGCTAGTTCGCCTTGGACTTTGTCAAACGTAACCTAGTTGTATTGTAATTAATCGGTTTATAGTCAGAAATATCCGCCCTTAGTATAAAAAAGCTGGGAAAAGTTACTCTCGCTAGGTTTTTCCGGAGCCTCACATCACCCGTCTCAGCCTCAAAGCGGCTTTGGATATTAGTATTATTATCGCCCAGTTGCAACAGAGGTTCGTTTGGTGTAGTGGTGAGAGTCGCGGGTTCGTGAGGGTATGGCGGTTCGAGACTCTAGGCGGCTGTTTTTTTTTCCATCTCTATATTCACGACTAGAGAGAATTTTTTCCTCCGAGTTACATGTCATATCATATGACTTCACCTCGCCTTTTTTACGTGATACTTTCCATGAAATTCGTACTCCAGGGTGAATCTTTAATGTCAATGGCCTCACTGGGGTCTGGTGATGGACCGCTTATTATATACGTCAATCTCTGTTTAAAATCCGTAATCTAACTTGCTGTAACAATAGACTTGAGTGTTGACAGACGAAGAGTTTAATAGAGGATACCGATTCTCAAAACACGTAGTGTTCGAGTATATTCTTCTTAGAACTAATGTTCATATATCGACACTTTCCGCGAGGACTGACAGTTCCTCTTGTGCTACTGTGGCTCATTGCTTTGAGATTTTACGCTTAGGCATCAATATTGAATTGTTTAAATCATATTACAAATTTAAAAAAATATGTCGCAGCGGTTTTTAATCACTCAGTATTTTAAAAAATCTTCATGCTGAATTTAACCTCGGCCGAAATTTCCATGAATTTTTTACTCGTAAGCTATCATCAATTGCTACTAATAACTTATTACAAATTTTCTTTATCGGTAATGATCAGTTATAAATACAGCTACTGCTACTCTTCGTCTTCTTTGGTGATTTACGTACATATGTAGGGATTTCTAATTCTGTTTCGCAGCGAACGGTGTCCAGAACTGTGAAACATATAACTAATCTTTTGGCCTCCCAAATAGCTGACACCATCAGGCCGCCTGTTTCTTATGATGTTCAGGCGACGAATAGGTGCCTCAGTTGTCTCTTTGTGAGAATAGAAAAAAGAGGAGACCACACTTATGGTCGGAAAATTCCTGACGTTAAACAGCACAGGTTACATCATCAACACTTGCCGGAATACGAGATTACTGTTTGTTGATTTTCCCTAGCAACGCCTTCATTAACGTTGAATAATCATAAGAAATAATTCTAATGTAGGCACGGCTAATTCATTTTTGTCAAAAAAACATTGCCGATCCATTTTTTATTTTCTTTTTCAATATGCAATTAATAAAACTATATACTCAACTTGAATAAAAATTTAACGATACCCACAAAATGTTTTGCCTCTTCAATTTCTCATACCACTCAAAAATAAACATACATCCAATCTGTAATTCACCAATTACAGATTGTCCCAAATAATTAGAGATTCATGAATCAGTGATTCATGAATTGGAGATTGTTTTCTGTCTATGAATACATAAATCAAATAATCAATGATTGACGAATAATCGTTGATTCAGCAATCATTGATTATTCATCCCGTCTATGAATACCGGCCTTACATTGTCGCTTATCTCGGTCCTAGATGTCTCATCATTAGTCGTTCAATCCTAGTATTGGTTGACTATAACCCTCCGCTCTTTCCTATCTAATGCTAGTTCCATTACTTCTTCGTAGCTCTTCATACGTAATTTCCTCTTTATTTGGTCCATGAGCTTATTCTTGAGTCTTCCTCTGAGGACTTTCTCCCGAATTATACCTTTGATAACGTTATTCACAAACCCATTGTGTCTCAAGGTGTGTGCTATCAACTCGGTTTTTCTATTCAGTAAGGTGTCCCATGTGGTTCTTTCCTCTTCTACTATTCTGTAAATTTCATCCTTTCTTATTTTGTCCGTCCATTTTATCTTCAGCACCCTCCTCCAACAGCAGTTATCGAAGACTTCTAGTCTATTCTGGTCAGCTTTTCCAATGGTCCATGATTCCGATCCGTAGAGAGCTACGCTCCACACGATGTTTCCACATACTGTTTCCTAGTTTGTAGTCCTATTTCTTCGAGTACAGCAGCTGTCTTTTTCCCATGAACGCTTTCAAAGGCTGGGATATTCTTTGCTTGATATCCGTCGTACTTCTTCTGTTCCTCGTGACGGCACTTCCGAGATAGGTGAAGGAATCCACTTCCTCTAATATATCTTCTTTCAGTGTGACTTATGCATTCAGCTCTTCTCTTCTGCATACTTTTGACCTCGCATTATTTATTTTCATGTTATTTTCCTACCTAGATAAGCAGAGCTATTCAAATTATATCCTCCATGTCACACTGAAACGCACCTGTTCTGAATTTCTCAAGCAAACAAAGCCTAGCCAGCGAGTCCCAAGCGGCTGCGAACCTAATCCCTCTAAAAGCTGTGAATCACTGTATGTTTGCTCATAGCAGATTGTAGCAAAACGCGCAGCTTTTCTTTGTGCTCTATTTACTTTCTCGCTTAAATCATTCTTTCCAGGGTCCTAAATGCTCGTAGCGTATCTGGTCCTGACTAGATCGAAGTAGCATCTCTCCTTATTTTTTTCACACTTCCTACTATACACTGTAAGGGATATGCTATAAAGTAAGCGTATTTAGAGTAGGCTGTTATAACAAACGAAAGACAGTTTCATAGATACTGTTTTTTTGTCGAAAAATGATTGATTCTCCCCTATCGCAATGTGGATGTCTACCTGTGCCCTAGCTGGAATCAGAAAAATTGAATTTCCCAAAATTCCAGAAAGTTATGCACATAAATTCATGAAATAATTGCTGAATTCCATGCAAGATAATTTTTCCAACGGTTTTAATACAAGAGATAAGCCAAATACTACGAATTTTTCCGCTTTTCTTGAATCGCTTAAATTCTTGAATGTTTCATTTCTGGTTGAAGGAACAAAATGTGGAAAAACATGATAGCCGAGTACTTTTTGGAACCAATTCTCCTTTAGCATTGATCCAATTATGGGGAATCTTCAACTTCGAGATTAAGAATGATACTGAGAGAATTGTGTTTGAGCGGAAATGCATGGTAAACGATGCCCACCTACCACAGCAGTCTATTCGTCTTAACGCTTGGTGACAGCGATCGAGCGTAGACGCCCTTGGATGTAAACGCGTTTTGAACGCGGGAGTGGCCAAGCGCCATTTTAATCAGCAAAGCACCGAATGAGGAGAGCATTTTGGTGAAATGCGTCTCCACTTCCACTAATGTTTCACATGAGTGGGAGATTTTATATGTTACTACATAGAAAATGTCCATTGTCGATGGAAATGGGACAGTAAAGAAATCATCTATTTCTAAACGTGAAGTTCAATCGCTGACACCGGCATTAAAGCCTTATTAAACCGAATACTACGGCTTTTTTATCACTTTATACTAAGGTGGTCATAAATGAATGTAGTGGAAGACATTCCAAAAAAGAAGAAACATTGTGAGCCTTAATGCATGAGTGTGCGCATTGCATGAGAGTCGATGAAGCAAAAGAGGTGGGGAAGGGAGAAGAAAGGAGAAGATGAGGAAATTATCGACACAAGAGCTTGCCCAGACTCAGAATGTAGAATCAACTTGCCACATCTATTACTCAGCAGTTCTTATTCTTGAAGGGAGATTTTCAAGATGCTAACTCTCTATTAGAAAAAATTACTCCAGAATGTCAGGTATGTAAGGATAAATATTACACATCTAAGTATAAACAGTTAACTTTTAATGGTTGATATTATAGCAACAGATTGTGCAATATACACTATTATTTCTTTGATTTTACTCAAAATATTCACTTTTTTCACTAATAAAATGGGAATGTATGAAACTTACCTACTTACCACAAAAATTATTTAATTCAGTACAAATCACTTACTCCTTAAATATGTATGTACTTATTCCATACAATTTCTGAGTAAGTGCCAGATGTGGAAAAAGTTTTCCCAGATATATTTCTAGCCAATCTATCTCTATTGATCTGTAATGAAATCTACCTAGCACCTAGGAAGTCGTGTCAGTTTTGTAGTTATAGAGAATTAAAGTTTTTGTCTCTGCCCCCTGAGCGAGAGAGTGGCGTCTTGGGCAGCGATTGTTCCGGGTTTCCATCCGCGTGTATCCATTATTTCGGACAATATTTCGCCAACGTTCCAGTTGGCTTCCTCAGGTCCACTGAAGTGACGATGCAGGAATTGGTCCTCTTAATATACACGTAGTTTGGCGCCAAATTTGTGGAGGTGTGCTCTCATTGGTTGGACTCTCTGAAGACCCGTTTCCACGCGCTGGCGAGGGTGTAGCCGTCTTCGCGGTTGAAATTCGCAGGTGTTTTTGCGATTTCAATTGCTTCCCTGATGACTCTTGGGTAATAGCGGCCTTCTTTATTCAATAATGAGGCGTTGTCAAAGTCAATGCTGTGGGTCGGTCCACTCCATTGATGTTCAGCCACCGCTGACTGGCTGAATTGCCTGTTTTTTGCGGCCCTTCGGTGTTCTTGCACTCGGCATTTCAGAGCTCTTGAAGTCTGGCCGATGTAGGAATTGCCGCAACTACATTTTATTTGGTATACTCCTCCATAGATGTCTTTAGGGTGGTGGTCTTTCGAGTTGACGAGGATACTCGCCATCTTGGTAACGCATTTAAATCTGGTCATGACGTTGTGTTTCTGGAGGGCTCTTGCGATTCTTTCCGTGGTCCCGGCGACGTAAGGTAAGATGGCGTGTGCCCTCGCCTTTTCTGTAGTACGGCTCTCTTCATAGGCCCTCTTTGGGGCCATCAGTTGCTGCTTCCGTTCCATCTTGCGGATTATCTTCAGGATGTTTTCTCGCCGGAAGCCGTTCATCTGGAAAGTTTCCATTAGATGTCGTTTCTCTTTTGCGATGGAAGCAGCGTCTGAGAGCGAGCATGCTCGGTGGAATAAAGTTTTAATTACTCCGGCTTTCTGTTGAGGGTGGTGATGGGAGTTCGCATGGAGGTATCGGTCCGTGTGGGTCTTTTTCCGAAAAACGGAGTGTCCTAAAGACCCATTTTTCTTTTCTCGACGAGGACGTCTAAAAAAGGCAGGCAGTTGTCCGTTTCCGTCTCCATGGTGAATGTGATGGCTGCATTTTGTGCGTTCAGGTGGTGCAAGAACTTCTCGAGTTCATCCGTTCCATGTGGCCATACCACAAATGTGTCGTCCACATACCTCACAAAGAGTTTTGGCTTTTTGTGGAAGGACTGCAAGGCTTTCCGTTCAAAATCTTCCATCGCAAAAGAGAAACGACATCTAATGGAAACTTTCCAGATGAACGGCTTCCGGCGAGAAAACATCCTGAAGATAATCCGCAAGATGGAACGGAAGCAGCAACTGATGGCCCCAAAGAGGGCCTATGAAGAGAGCCGTACTACAGAAAAGGCGAGGGCACACGCCATCTTACCTTACGTCGCCGGGACCACGGAAAGAATCGCAAGAGCCCTCCAGAAACACAACGTCATGACCAGATTTAAATGCGTTACCAAGATGGCGAGTATCCTCGTCAACTCGAAAGACCACCACCCTAAAGACATCTATGGAGGAGTATACCAAATAAAATGTAGTTGCGGCAATTCCTACATCGGCCAGACTTCAAGAGCTCTGAAATGCCGAGTGCAAGAACACCGAAGGGCCGCAAAAAACAGGCAATTCAGCCAGTCAGCGGTGGCTGAACATCAATGGAGTGGACCGACCCACAGCATTGACTTTGACAACGCCTCATTATTGAATAAAGAAGGCCGCTATTACCCAAGAGTCATCAGGGAAGCAATTGAAATCGCAAAAACACCTGCGAATTTCAACCGCGAAGACGGCTACACCCTCGCCAGCGCGTGGAAACGGGTCTTCAGAGAGTCCAACCAATGAGAGCACACCTCCACAAATTTGGCGCCAAACTACGTGTATATTAAGAGGACCAATTCCTGCATCGTCACTTCAGTGGACCTGAGGAAGCCAACTGGAACGTTGGCGAAATATTGTCCGAAATAATGGATACACGCGGATGGAAACCCGGAACAATCGCTGCCCACAGTCAGAATCTCCGCGGAAGCCTACTGGGAAAGTGGCGTCTTGGATTTACATGTAATTTACAATTACTGTTTCCATTAACACGAGATCATGAACGTGCTTATTATAGAAGGCCGAATTATAGTTTATTTTCAGTCAGTGAGGTTAAAGTCAAAATCTGACGAATTGACGCGGATCTAGAAACGCGCTTGAATGCCAATTGATTTGCATGTGAGATACAGATCTGTCAGATCCACTCTTATAGCCACAAGAGTGCGTAATGCCTCGATGGCTTCGGCCGTAACGTTTTTCGCCCGGTTTCGCGACGCGTACTAGTTCCGTAGGTGTGGTCGCACTGTCCGGTGGCGTTATCCTTCAAATGACGCCATCCACGGTGGCTGCTCAGAAGTGAGTTCAACCTTGTGTCGTACGATTGCGAGCGATGATTAAGGAAAAATAAACGGGCAGCAGCCACAGTGGCCACATATTTTTCCCCAGGATTTCCTTCGCCGCACCCGTTGTGTGGGTAGCTCCCGTGAAACCCTTTATCGAGAGCGTCTGGGTGAAGATGAGGGAAGGTGTCGGCGGTTCTCCATCTTCCGGTCCATCGTCTCCTCTCTTCTCCCATCCACTTAATCCTTTCTTTCTCTTTGGAGAGCGATTTTTGGACCGGATGCGGAACAACCATGCACCAAAGCATCCAAATAATCAGGCAAATATGTATAATATAAAAAAAGAAACTGTGATTGTGCGGTCACTCATAACTTCCGAACCACTTCACGAAATGACGTAAAACTTAGTAACATGACTCATTATGTCACTTAAAAGGTTTATGACTACTTTTTGTTTACCTAACGGTCTCCGGTTTGACTCCAGACGAGTAAAAGCGTTTCCATAAGAAATACATGTAAAGTTCGTTATTCTGACATGCAGACTTTTTTTCTTTTGCATATTTAAATTAGAAATAATGGTTGTAAAATGTCACGACAAAAACCATTGGAAAGAAAATAAAATAAGCATTTTTATTCTTGCAATTTATTTTTGTTTTCTAATTAATTTACTTTAAATTTTGAAAAAAATAGTATTAAAATAGCTGAAAATTAAGCGTTCTTGGTACGATGTCCTTTTGACGACCGATTGCAATTGTTGAAGCCGAACCTCATATACGCCCAGAACGTATTAGTTGAAATAGAAGAATCCATATAAACCATAAGAAATACATTGTGCGCGATATATATCGATATATTTGGATTGCTATCGATAGTATAAAATAAGTTCAATGTTTTTCACACCCGTTGAATTTCAACGGATACCTTCCGCTAGTATATAAATGAGCAAAATTGGTTAAAATGGTGCCTTTGCTGACAAACGTGGAATAATTAGCCAAACTCTTTGACTTCGCACCCCAATACGAAACTGGTATATAAGTGGTGATTACCACATAAAGATAAAACTTTATTTTTTTCTGACCGCCCTTCGTGCTTCTCGAATTAAGAAACCACCACATTGCTTTCCCCTGCACCCCCTTCAGGGAGTGCTTTCTCCCTTATGCATTATTAATAATATCCCAGTGAGAGAGAGATAGGAGGTAAGGGATTTTTTGAATGAAGGAAGAAGTAAAAGCCACGTAGTCCGCCCCCCCTAACGTTCACTTGCCCCCGGCTCCCGTGGGCAGGTGAACGTGAGCGGTTTTTCGCTCGCGTCTAGAGCTCCTCTTCTCTTAAGGGGAGGGATTACTCCACAGGCTTATCGCCTCCGCTTTTACGCCCCGTCTCCTCCCTCCCCATCCCTTCGTGTCTCGCGCTCTCCGAGATAACCGCCGCTAATCCCCGAGAACAGGCGACGCTTCTTGCGCCATCTTCAGAGCCTCGAGTCCACGGATGAGACGGCGGAGAAGGAGAGACAAGAATGGAGAGAGAGAGAGAGAGATAAGAATGGAGTACGTTTAACGTGGTCTATGGCAAAGTCACGCCCCGCCCGCCTCACCCTGTTCCTTCCGTCTCAAGCGAATCCACTCCCTTTGCACACCCACGCCGCTAGTCCCCTTTTGTGCCGCCGCAGAAGTGATCCTCCGCTTCCTAATCCTCCCTCCGTCGGTAAAGCGGCTGACTGCATATTAATGTGATATCTCCCTCTTCTCTCAGCCGGATGCCTATGGTCATAATAAAAAAAACTCATTTGAATTCATGATAAATATATCTTTATTATTACGTACCATTTTTTGCTCAAGTCAGATGCACATTTTAGTAAATTTACGCAGATTAGAAGAGAAATGAGGTGAAAGACGGGAGTACCTCAGAGCTGCCCTTGTTTCCAAAACTTATTAGAGCCATACTCACCTTTGAGTTCAGTTTATTTGGGTTTTTCCCGCGTTGCTTCATTTTAACGGAGTCACCTTTGCTCCACTAAACTATACACAACGCTCAACGACCGGAAGCTTTAAAATCATAGACTATATGATTAAATTGGGATGACCATCAAAATAAAAGTGTAATTTTTTATTAATTTTGTTTATCTTCAAAGCAATAGGGAGATAGTTGATTCATCCCCGGAAATTATGCGCGATAATGCTTGGTCAATATTTCCCTCTAGCGGCCCTTTGACGCCCCCAGTTTCCTTTCACCCTCCTACATTAAAGCATCCATGGGTGATACCGCCCACTTTGGGAACCTCTGAACCAACTAGTCTCAATAAAACCGCCTGTCCAGAAATCTACTTATGAATGCATGTACATAGTGCCTATCCGGGCGGATGACCACAACCTGTGCTCGCCTCGAGACCACGAGATGAGGAAAGATCTGAAGGAAATGGGGTTTCTCGAAGACAAGAGAGAGATGGCTCTCCTTCTTTCTCTCTCTCTCGGAGGGGGGCAAGGTGCGGACGTTTTCTCGATTCCCCATCTCTCCTTCCATCCTCTCGCCGCCGCAAAGCGCCGCCTCGGCTCACCCCATTCCACACCCAGGCACACACCCACACGAGTGTTTATCGCCAGCTCCTCCTTTGGAATCATTTCCCCCTTTTCCTCCTCTCCCGCCCTCCCCCTCCTCCATTCCTCGCCATTCTAACCTTTCTTCTTAAACATCCCATATCCATCTCCATTTCTCACTCTCTGCCACTGTGTTCCGTCGGTCGTTCGAGGGGGTGCGGCCTTCAAAGAGAGATGTGAAAGCCGAGGACGGATGCTGGACGGATGGACGGAACTCCGGCACGGCCTTGTCCTTCCGCCCGATCTCAGAGTGGTCCGAGTGATTTTCGTTTATGTAAAGATTTGCGCGAAACTTAACAAACATATACTTATTAGTGGCATGTAGAACAGATGAAAGTGAAAAAAACAGTATGTTACCGATTAGATATCTTGTGAAGAGAATAAAAGAATGGAACTCGTTAAAACTTGGCAATGTCCATTGGATGTATTGTATGTTACGCGTTTCGACGCTTATACGCCATCATCAGGTACAAACATCTTTGGAAAATTTCAGTCATATATATGTGTGCGGGGAAGGAAGGGGGAGGGGTTAAGGGGTTGAAAGTGCTTCCTTAAAGACATATACAATATAGGTTTCTACGTCCCCGACACCCTGATATCTAATTTGCAAAAAACGTTTGATAAAATTGACCCCTTGTCAAAATCTGGTGTCTACGAAATGAAGTGTGAAGGTTGTGACTGTGTGTATGTGAGGAAGACTGGGAGGAACTTAAGAGTAAGGGCAGATGAACACAAGAGGTGCTTCTTAAACAAGAACATCAGATCTCTAATCGCTAAACACCTCATCGACGAAGGCCACCACTGCAACTTCACCCCAAAGATCCTGTGGCTCGAGGGGAAAGGACGACGCCTTGATGCTCTAGAAAAATGGGAGATAATCAGAAGAAGAAAACGGAGGGACAAACTACTGAATGATATTGAATTTGTGAACCATTCCCCTATTCTTTCCCTGCCGACATAAACCTTGGTAAAAAAATCCCCCCCCACCCACTCTCACAATGAAACCTCCCTCCCTACCCTCTCCCTCCCTCTCCCTTCAACCCCTTAACACCTCCCTCTTCCTTCCCAGCACACATATATATGACTGAAATTTTCCAAAGATGTTTGTACCCGATGATGGCGCATAAGCTCCGAAACGCGTCGTACCAATAAAATATCCAGTGGACATTGCCAAGTTTTAACCAGTTTTATTCTTTTATTCTCTTAACAAAATGTATCACAACATCTCGCCGGACTTCGTTGAGTTTAGATATTTTGTGCATTTAAAGCCATTTTATCGTTGTCATATCTTTGAAATGACTCTTAGCACATCTTTGGAAACTATTCGATTTCATACCCACAGATTTTTCACTTAAACGTGAAATAACACTTCTTATAGTATTCAAATGGTGGCTAACAAATATCAAGATGTTATGCTGAGTATCCGTAACTCTTTGTGCGTGCATGTATGCGTCTTTGCAAACATTTCCAACACACGTCCGCCATTTATGTGTTAGTTGAGCATTTACTGCCGTTGCACACCCAAGGAAATCTGCAAACCGTCGCAAGTCGTCTTTTGGAGTAAAAATGCGCTGAATATTTGGCAAATAACGTTGAAAACCCTATGCTCTGCTATAAAGAATACACCAGAATAAGCGCGTCGATGGCGGACTTTAATACGTTGAGGAGACCTGTATCGAAGGAAGAGTATAATTGATATTTTGCGGCCTTTGTTTGAGCGAGGTTTTTCTCAAGTTACAATGGAGGCCATGCCCGATTTGTACTTGTCTATTTTAGAAGTTGTGAGATGCATGAGATAAATGCTGTAACATCAACGCCGCAAAAAATAGTCGTATTAGACTGAAATTGTCAGTGATTAACTAAATTTTTATTCGTAAGTCGTTAAGTTGACTCATTTTTCACGCTATACACCTAAAGCGCCTTTTAAAACAAAGAATTTGTTTGCGAGCCTATAAAAATTACTACGGTGAGCGTTTCATTTATTTTCAAAACAGTAGAGCAAACGTACAAATAAAACAATGATGAATATTTGGCGATATGTAGGAGTTAGAAATTCCAAATATTTTAAATTAATTCCTAATGGAGTGTGTAATCCTACTCCATTAGGACTAGGATTCGCATAAACTATTGAAAGCTGCCTCTTAATTTTTTAGGAAAATATTTCTAAAAGCAATGCGGTAAATATTTTGATGTATTTGGGTAGATGAGATATGTTTTTATTTAATGAGGCAAATTTCAATGAATTCTATGCAAAGTAATACTTTTGCTCAAACCACGTCGAGGAGATCGAGTTGAACTCGGGAGTTGCCTGATCATCTGTTCATCTGTAGGGTGTTGTTCCGGGTGTGGTGCATTGCCGTGGGCAGATAAAATAATTTCCGATTAGGAGTGACATTTTGAATAAAAAATGGACATTTACATGCCGGCTAATACATATGCATGGAATATGGATACACACAACGGAATATGATTGACTAATATTGATAAAAATGGGACAGTTATCGAATACATTGATTTCTCAAATTGGAATTTCACCGACAACACCGTAATTCCAAGCACATTACCTGCCTATTATTCAAATGCAATGTTATAGCTCATTGAATTAGCAATATGATTTGATGTCTTCGTCACGCGGTCGGTTGCGGTTCTCTCGGCCTTCCTGGGTGAGAGAAAAGAGAACTGCGCTATGCAACAGCGCGAGAAGGGTAAGAGGCGGAGGAACACATGACGGTCACACATTTGCGAGGGTCGAGGAGGGAGACAGAAGGAAAGGGAGGAGACTTTATAAGAAATTGAGTGATTCTGAGGGTTTTGGTGGCGACGGTCGTGCACTTTCCAACCCGATCACCTCTTCATCGAAGGGACCCATTCGAAGGGGCCGAGGGGAAGGAGAGGAAGAATGACGCAAGAAGTAGAGTAAGGAAGAGGAAAGGGAGGGAGAGGGAAGGAAGAGAAACGATTGGCGAAAAGAAATCAGAATTAAACCTAAATTAAATATGTGCCCAGAAAACACTTAAGAAAGAGAGAAATGAGAGGATAATAGCTGAGCTCTCTCTCCTACACTAACCGTTCGACCCCCGAGCAGCTGACCACGCTGACTCAGGTCCCCATTCTCCCTGCTCGACTTCCACGGCCGTCATGGGGAAGAAAAACGAGAGACAACGAAAAAAAATGCTGGTCAGACTCCCCCTCCCCCACCCTCTCGCTCCACATTCTGTCCCGATTCTCCAACTGGTGTCATCACTTTGGCCATCTTTATGGATGAGATAAATAAAATGAGGCGGAGTGGCTTTCTCCGAATGAAGAAACGCCTTTGTGACCGAATGATGTGTCAGTGATCCGATTAAATCATATTTTTGTTACTTTCGGGTGTACCATCACTCTCTAAAGCATTTCGGAAATGTTGGTAATGATGCTTTGATGCTGTATGATGCTTCGAAACTGCTGCCCGACGGATTTAATATCACGTAATTAATCAGTTAGAAAAAATAGAAAATTTAACATGATATTCAGCTCCTATGATTCTCGTATGTTAAAAATACAATGATGTTAACTATATTCATTTGATCACTATAGTCAACCTTTGTTCTATCTTATTTAACCAGAATTGAGGAATTTTATCTGTAAAGTATGTAAATTTGGAACATAAATGAGTGAGTTTTATGTGAGTAGTATTCCAAATGAATGTGGATTTACTTTGAGCCGTAAATTCATCGAAAAATATTTACTTCAAATATTTCAATATTTCACATAGTCACAGAGTGTACACAACTAAAAACTGTTAGTTTTCTACGACATCTAAGTATTATATATACCTCATTAAATAATGTCTCTTTGGAGTGTATACACTCACCATTTCCCATGTAAAAGGGCTGGTATTTTTTGGAAAATATCTCCGAAAGTAATGTGATAAGGGGGTGAATTTTTGTTGTCATTGGATAGGTGAGGTTTTTTTAATGAGACCGAAATCATTGATTTCTAAGTAAAATGATTTTTCGCTCAAACTACCTTAACCGGCAGAAGACACCTATAATTGTAATCCCAAAATATTGATACTAATTATTATACCCATGTTATACCCATGATGCGCCTTATGCATTATTCAGTATCTGAAGCAGAAGCATAATCCATTACTCTCAGCCAGCCCTTCTGGAAACAAATATATCAAATTAATCCCCGTGGTGACTCCTTATCTTTCGTTTATTCTAAAAAAATGTGGTATCGACTCATGGAAACTGTCTCATCTAAATTTATGTGGAAGGAGAAATGAAATTCACTTCCATGCCCACTTTAAACTCTTTCCATTGTTTTGCGCTTTTCGTGTTTGCTAATCCCGCTTCCGCTGGTGCTGCGCCCCGCACCGCCCTCCTCCGGCACCCACACCAACACCCGTCCCAATCTCATCCCGGAAGGATTCATGCCAAGACCATCTTCATCCCGGCTTTGAACCAAACGAAAATCCTTTCACCCTCATCGTATGACATGCAACACATCCCTCTTCACCGGACTATCCATTTGGTGCCATTCGATAGGCGACTATAGCAACACCACTTGCGGTTACTCCGTTACCTCACGCAATAAAGTTGATTACGTGTCTTATTGAACAAAAGCTATCGGCAGTTTTAATTGGGCACAAATCATTAGCGATTAACCTATGGATTTCCATATTTTCTTGCCATAACTGTCGCCCTGGACAAAGACATTCTGTCATACATGTTTTGTTCCAAATTGAGATTTTGTCCGTTACTTGCATTAGGTTCGCTGAGAAATATGTCTTATTAAAATATGCCGAAGAGGAGAACATTCCATCGGATACTCATCTTCTCCCCTCTTTCTCCGTGCGCGGGTGATGCATCTTTCGATTGCCCATTCCCCTAGTTTCGTGTCAATCACTCAGCCATACGTTACACTCGATGTCTCTCCCCTAATGCGCATGAGTTAGTTTTTCTGCGGCACTCAACTATTTATTCGCCTCATTGAAATTCACCGGAAAGCTAGATACCAATCTGGGATACTCTCGGCAGGATTTTTAGCAAATTATTACCCTCACTTTTTAAAAAACTGTGATACCAGCTGCGCAAATAATACTCTGATTCTTTTGAAATTATTGGTATTTAAACTGAGTATTATTTTGTTTTTCAAGCTGAATATCTTAACTATTTTTATCCAGTTACTATGTCGATCATACGATAAACAATACTCGCTGAGTGGACTTCAGTTTTAGAAAAAAAACTGGTAATTCTGCCTTATCGGGTTAGAAGTTTTGAAATCAAGCAATTGTCGCGTCAGGCGTTTGGCGGCACCACTGATTGACGACGTGTGACGGCAAAATAAGATGGTGATCCCTTGTTGCTGGAACATGATACTCTACCAGAAGGTATCACATTTTGTAACGCACTGTTAAATGGAAGTATTGTGGAAATTGATGTAGTAGAAATGGAATGATATGGTTGGCTGTCATGCTTTGCCCCCTCGTGAGCAGTCACACCATAAAGTTCCTTGTTTATGGCTATGTGACCAATTGACTATTGCAAAAATCCATAGTATAGATGAATTTATGAAAATAATGTCATAAAATGTATCTAAGAACTCTTGTTACAATGTCAAATTCATACATAATTATCCATTATGCCATTCCCGTCCGGGCAAGGCAATGTCAAAGAATTCAAAGATTTCCCTAATCCCGAGATCACTGGTTCCCTTTTAATAATTTCCCCCATGATGCCCTATTCTAACGCTTTCCCACTTTCGCCTCCCTTACACTCATACATTGCTTCATGCACGTTCTCATATTAATAAGACTCCTAATATTCCTCCCTTTTCGAGTCTCATCTGCCACATTCACCCGTGATTTTTGCGGTCTACCTCTTCCTCGAACACCACTTACATTGAGATTAGAAATCTGTTCAGTTATTTAACTCGTTCCATTTTCTCAACATGGCCGAAGCACTCTTTTCACACATGTTCGATGGACATCGTCCATGACTGGAGCAACCGACTCACATTCTTTCATCACCCACTCATCCCTAACCTTGACATGCTAGAAAGTTACTCAATCGTGCACTTTGGCCCAGCAATCGATAGGTCGGGGGTTCGATACCCGGTGCATGACAATTTTTATGTCAGGGAAATTTCAATATACTTTTCTCCCTGCCGCAAAAATATCTGAGGTACCTCATTCCTACCGAATTCAGACTTCTCTTTTGCTTATCCTGACATACACAGGATTTTCTGCCGTATAACAATACCAGAAAGAGAAGAGAAATTTGTGGAATCGTGCGATTGCGATAAAAAACTTCCACTGTATTACGCCTGAATCTGGTGGGATACATTTTACAGTTTGCGAAAGCGACTTAGAAGTAATTTATGATCAAAGTTCAGCATTTCACAGGATATCCCATCTACGCCTACAGCTTTCCTGTTTGTCAATATTTTCATTGCTGTAACATCCTTATTCTCCCTTTTTTCCCTATCCATACTGGCATTCTTGCTTTCCTATTCGCTCAGATCACCCTCATCGCCTGTAAAATTGTCGCACAATTCCTCAAAATATTCTCAACAACAGTCTCTGGCGTCACTTTCATCCCTTAAGATCTCGCCACTTCGTCGTTTATTACACCCATTTGTCCTGCTCTCACCTTGCTTTTCCCTCTCTACCCATGTCCAAAATCACTTTTATTGCCTTAAAACTCACTCTGCATTTTGCTAGCCTCGTCCGCATGCACTCTTCCCTTCCTCTCCTTTTCAGTTTATTCTTTCTACATTCATCACTTGCCTTCTTTTGCTCTGTCTCAGATTTGGTAGCAATCAGTCTCTTGTCTCGCTTCTTTCCTTCCACTCAAATTTTCACTTCTTCATTCCACCATGCATCACTTATCATTTTCCTCACCCTTCCTTTTCCATATACACTTACTAATTATCTAAATCTCTCATCATTAATGCTGAAATCAATCATGCTCTTAAAATTGCCCCTTAACTATGTAAACATATGGATTTTCTTACATTTCAATAATTTATTCGTGACTAACAATCCTTTTTCGAAGCAAACCCTCATTAAGTTTTCACCATTATCATTTACTCAAGGGTCACCAAAAGGCCCAGCCACTCTCTCAGATGCATCCTCTCGATAACCAAACCAGCCATTCAATTCGCCTGGAATGATTATCCTCTCCCTATGGTCACATTTATTCAGAGCCTCTCTACATTTTACCCGAAACTTATGTTTCACATTTTCACTCTCTCCATCAACTGGTGCATAGCACGCCACATTCACATCTCTTCGAATACCTTCTTTCATTTGAATCCTAAGCAATGTAGGTGGCACTAACACGTATTTCCTTACTAGCATCGCAACTCTCTCGTTGACGACCAAGCCTACACCTTGACTGGCATGCATACTATTTATATACTCCTCAGCAAAATGCTAACCAACCGTTATCAGTTGTAACAGCTTGGTTTGGTTCCACAACTGGTCAGCAACGTTTGGTTCCACAACTCCCAATGCATCTGTTACCAAGGCTTCCGCGGTTTTCTCGTCAATTGCAATTTTTCGGTACCTCACCACGTTGCAGCATTTATGTGGATGACCGTTTCGCTAGCGTTCCATTTGGCATCATCAGGAACTGGGACATTCTGAATTATCCCGCATGGAGATCCCGAATGAAGGTCCTGATCATGCCGAATAAAATGCTGGCGAAACGGTCGTCCACAAAAATGCTGCAGCGCGGGGAGATACCGAAAAATTGTAATACACAATGCATTTATTGGGCTCATTTTCATTTCACTCATAAATTAATTCCCCATTTCAAACGCATCTCTCACATACGAAGAATGAATTGTTTTCAGTTCGTTTTGGCGTATCTCTCGAGGGGGCAACTTAACACACTTTTTGTCGCTCCTCGTAGTTTAAACCGTCCAAGGCCATTCGTTGATTTTTTGCAGTTCGTTTGCATAGAGTATGCTAATTTACCAGCCTTTGCGCCTGGTGCAGTTTTTAGTGCTTACGGTTACGTACAGTTTGGCACATATTCGCCTGTATGCCACAAAAAAAACCGAATCCTAGCAATTTCGCGGTTAGGCCCGCTTCCACTCTTCTAGTAAAGCTTGGATCTCTTCTTAAGTATACTGCCTTAAAATCCAGCAAACGGTTGTCCACGACCCACCGCTACGAAGTACATGCTAACACACCTGGACGCAACAGTGTTACATACCGGAAAAATTCAAGCATTAGTTGTTAAGTCAATCAGAAGTTAAGTCAAGCGAATTAACAACTTTTCATCCATTTCAGTAAGATTTTATGTGTTCATAAAACACACATCTGCTGCTGCTTATGTCAAATAGGGATGAATACTTCAACACAATACTGTGCGCCTCCTAACTGACCGATGAAAAAATCCTTTCAATTGTATAAATATCTTCATATTTCAAATCAGTATTGATATCCTCATCCAGCTCTGCAGTAAAATCTGGAAAACGTGACTTGGCAACTTCTGATTTGAAGTGCTTCACATATTTATAAATTATTAATTTGTCTGATTGTGTATTGAAAAAATTTTTGTGACATTTTGACGTTCATCATCATGAGGAAAAGATGCTGTCCCACTCTTCGGGAAGAATGCACGCCAATTCAAGCGCATTCAGTAATCTGCTTTCCACTGAGGGAGCGCGTGACTAGTGCGAACAATGCGAACATGCCGTGGTCTATAAAGTAATAAAGTTCATTTGCTCCGGGGACACGACTCCTAAGAGCAACATTAATACAACATGTGGTGAGCACATTTGATATGTGAAAATACAATGCATCGACGTAGAATGAAATATAACCAAGTATTTCACATAAATTTATAACAGCAAAACTTCAATAAAGTGGTTCAACATAGTATTAATAATATATTACACATTTCATGCGAGTTTAAATTTAAAAAATAATTAAGATATTTAAACACACTTGGGTATTACAAAGCAATTATAAACACAACACATATTATTGAACCTTGACATAGAATATGTGACAGTGATATACATTGACAAAGCGAATTCGAATTTCATTTCTGTGTGTTGGAGGTAGAGATAAAGTTTAATGATTGTGGGAATATATCTGGTAGGAGAAGAGATGATGCAGGGAAAGATTAGAATAGAGCTGTACTGCTCTAGTGCGCATTTTTAACCGGTTATTGCGGTCGTGGATAGTGCGTGAAAAAATGACCTTTGCCCATTCACTCGACGGCCCATATCTCTCTCTCTCTCTCTCTCTCTTTCACTCCCTCCCACACACTCTCTCTCTCTCTCTCCTTCTCTTTTCGCTGTTCTCGCTCTCTCTCTCTCTCTCTCACTTATGTCAGACCAACGGACGCATTGTCGCGGCGGGAATCCATTCTCTGCCTCGAGCTAGCTCGTGGACGCGATTTTTTTAAATTCGCTTAGCTGTCGCGTTCACTCTCACGTGAATATTTCGAGCGGGGGAACACTTCCCATCCCCACCCATTCCAACCCCTACTACCCCAGCCTCCAGCCATCCCAGTTCCCCCCCTACCAGTGATATTTGACGAGGGACGACTCATCGCTCAGACTAAATCGTCGATGTTAAACAGCAAATTTGTTTTTATTGAAAATGCACTCTCATATAGTGTGTTTCCCATTGCCATTCGTTTTGTCATGGCTATTCTGATTAAGGTAGCTGAGCGAGATAGTGTCCTAGTCATAATAGAGACCATATTCGAATTATACGTTTTAATTTCACCAGCTGTGAGACACATCAATTAAATATTGCTTTATTAATGGTGCAATAATATAGTTTTGTATGACAGAAATGGTAAGTAATTAAATGAAAATATCTAAATAAGTCTTTAACTTGACTCATTTTTTCGCGCGGTGCGTTTGAAACTCCTTCAAAATGGAAGGTTTCTTGTGCTACCCAAGAACTTAATTGCGGTGACAGTATGATTAATTTTCAAATATAGTTGAAAAACATACAAACTACACGCTGTTAGTTTTTTTTAGGACATCTAAGTGGTAGAAATTCCTTATTTTGTAAATTATGTCTCTCTGGAGTGCATGCTCGTACCATTTCCCATGTAAAAGGGCTTTTTGTATTTTTTGGAAAATATCTCTGAAAGTGTAAGGGGTAGAGTTTTTGAAGTCATTGGATAGATGAGATATTTTTCTTTAAAATGAGACCAAATTCATCGATTACTAAGTATAATGATATTTCGCTCAAACTACCATAAATGGTGAAAACCAACGATAACCGAAGTCAACGAAAACGATGGTATTTGAGTTTTGTGACCAAATTCATTGATTTCTAAGTAAAATGATATTCCACTCGAATAACTTATGTTACATTGCAGCATTGATTTCCGTTATTTCAGTCGTTCATTTAATAATCAGAACACGTTAATATTTGTATAGTTATTTACTTTCAAATTAAAACAAGGTTTGGTGGGAAGGCTTCCGTAACTAGGCCCTGTATATTTGATGGCCACGAAGGGGTGTAACCGAGTGTAATGGCGGGTGCTTTTTTCTTTCATTCCTTCTCTGTCTCTGCCTCCCGAGGTGAGGTCACGCAGAAGGGACAAGGGCGAGGATGAACCGGCGGGCGCTTTACTTTAGCACGAGAAGGGGGCGTGATGCGATTGGGGGGTGTGTCTCGAATCCCAGGGAAGAGGCCAGCGCGGTAAGAGCGGAGTCATGAGAGGAGCGCGCGATTGGCGAACGAGAAGATGGGTACTCGATGTATAAGGCTTTCATTTCCCGCAATGCACTGCAACTCATCCAAATGTAGAAAAATATTGAAAAACTGTTACGGAGAGGGTATTGTCTTCGCTGAAGGGCAAAAAGGGCGACTTTCAGGGCCTCGCGATGATGGGTCTCGCTCGCTGTGTTTCGGCTACCAGGCTCAGATTACATTCCCGGATAACTTCCGGTTTAATTGGCACACCACTATGGTAGGCTTTATTTTGAAATTTAGTATGCATACGAGTAATATGAACAGCTTCCACGAGATGAGCGCCTCATGTGGGAAAGTAGGCCATTATTGGTAGGTATTCACGATAAAATATAACTTTCTTTATACTCACCTGGTTCAGTTTCGAGGTAGGAATGAGAGCTCTTTTCAATCCCCTAATAACCTACAATTTGCGGTCAGTAGTCACGACCCAAATGTATTTGTGCGCATTGATTTTTTATCGGTCAAGTAATTAACAACCACCATTAGAAGCAATCTCCGATCTATCCGGTATTCCTTCTTTGTATCGTAGATTTATTGTCAAACTTCATGAATGCACCGTCGCCAAATGCCGAAAGTAAAATAATGGAATTGATTTGAATAATAAACATGTTTCTGAAAAGTTAATTTTTTCGTTTATTGATCCGATTTCCTGTTTCCTACGTGAGCGTATATGGCAGAGACCTGCAACCCAGGCCCGATTTTTAAGGGAGCCCGACCCGATTATGGATGAGCCCGACAGAACTGGGGCCCGATTTTACCAGATGGAGTTAAAGCCCAACGCGTAGACCCAACTTGGCCCGACTCCCTCAAGGCACGAGACGCCCTACCCAGACATATGAACCGGAGAGAAATTAGGAAGATATCATTTTAACACGCGATATTTTGTTATCGTTCCCGCCGAGAGCAAACAAATCTCTTGTCCAAATTGTTCTTGGATATGGAACTATAAGATTATGACTCATTTTTATTCAAGATATTTGCATAGTAGCAGTGTAAAAAATGAGATTCCTTATTGTATTCCCACAGAGTAAGCTTTAACGAAGACCAACAACGTGACCCTCATATATCTCAAATTCGAAATTCTTTCGATATATGACTTACAACCTTTAGCCACTAGCATGCAAAACAAATAACAATAATGTAAACTGTAATAATATCTAATATGGAAAGCAGAAACATATTTCAAATTATAGCTCCATTTAGGCGCAACAAGGAAAGCTCCTGATCTGAGTAATTGTTCGTGATGACAATGGTGTTGAATGAAAGGACTAAAAATATGGATAGCCCACTATATTTATTCGATTTCTTTTAAGATTTATTTAATACTTATTACAGTGGTGACAATAAATTGTCATGGGTTTAATTGATAGAAATAATAAACGTATGCCATAATTGACTGATTTTCTATTTTGTCATAGTAAAAAAACGGCCATTTTTTATATCAGCAACTTTTTGTGCTGCAGCTTATTTATCCCATTCGAATAACGATTCATACACACCTACCTTCTTAATTAAATTAAAGAACAATGCTTTTTATTTATGAGAAAGATACTGGTTTTGAGATTATTCAATAGAATATCTCTATTATTTCTTATTCTTTTTCAATTTTTAAAGAATGAGCGATCTATTGCTCTCGGCCTCCATCACGGTACTACCAATTTTTTTTAACAAAGTCCTCAAAACCAACGCTTACGTGATCTTCTTTTCCCCTCAGATTAAATGATTTGTACGTATGTTTCCAATGCATTCTTCATTCTTTGTTAGCCACTTAATTCGCGTAATATCGATTTCATCTCCACATCCATGTCTTGGAATATGTGTACTGAATAATGCTCAAAGCTATCTAGAGATTTAGAATTTTACAGCATTCATGTAATGAGAATTCATTCTGATAGATATCGCGTATCGCAAACGATAAGGAATTTCCCAGCTGTTAAATATTTTATTAAGTGAATTTCAAAAGAATTTTAATAATAGTTATGGGCTATCAATAATTTATTCTTTTTATTCAACTCCATTCTCATTGAAAATCATTACTCAGATCAGGAGCTTTCCTTAATATTGCGCTTAAATGTAACTACTGATTTGAAATTTTATTCTGGTGTCCTTAGAAGCAATTATTATAACGTACATGCCCCGATCTGTGCAGTCGGACACACCTCGCTTTCCCAGGGCCGATAGCTGGGGCCATGGGAGTTGAATCGGGCCGAAGCCCTTCCCTACTCATGCTGCCGGGCCAAGTCGGACCGTGCTCTGTCGGACATGCCTTCCGTTGGGTCGGGCCTATCACTCGTCAGACAGAGTCGCTCCCTCGGAAATCGGAGTCGGGCCCTAGTTGCAGGACTCAGGTGTTTGGGCACATGGTGATATTTGTCAATCATTCCCATTCAATGCAATCCATAAAACCTATTCCACACTAAAACAAGAATTACATGACAAACCATAAAAAAAGTTAAAACTATATGTGAATGCACGATGGATTAGATCCCACTATCTAATTATTCAATTGTCTTTCTAAATATTTTTCCTATCTAGTGAACTAAATTTTTAAATGAAGAATGAGTAAAACTGCGAATGATTTAAATCTAAAACAAACTTGTAAATGCCCATATTTGGCAAGATAGCCGATTGAAGCTTTCAGCTCTCAAAGGCAGCTCGCTGCATTTCCCATAAAAATAAAACTTTAATCGATTCAAAGTTTGGAATGAAATCATACACCGGGATTCTCTGAGAGACTGGGCCTATTTAGAAAGTTTATGCGGATGAGGCTGGAAAGCAGGACATCAGGACGTAATGGCGTTGAAGTAAGTAGACTCTGGGAATAGTCTCACATTGATAGTTTACAGAGTTTACGTCCTCGAAACGTTGAATGAAATTCAATGTGTAGAGAAAATCGGTAGCAATTTCTTAGCATCAAAATATTTCTTTTTTGTAATTTTCATTCACCACTATCTTAAAACATTAAATAGCTTGAAATGTGTGCTATCTTTGAAACAATCATTCAAGAACAATAATCCTTCCTCCATTGCGTAAAGACTATTCCGCAAAACTTGTAGTTCTTGAAGAAATATCGACGAATCTGACTTTTATGGGTCACTTATGTATAAACTATGCTGAGAAAAATTTCGAATGAATTGCAATTATTCGGGTCGTTTTGTGGTAAGATCTTAGTTTCAATGAGAAATGTAATAATGCCACGTTGAAATCTCTATCTAAATAATGAATGCCTTGCAGTTACCTTTCAAAAATTATCTTCTGTTGCAGTGCAGTCTGTTACATATGGGCTTAAGTCCGCTAAGGGGATGGAAAGAAAGGAGGGTAAATTTTTAAGAGTGCGTGCCGTTCTTTCTACCCAGAATACATAGACTTAGAGGAAACGTTTTATTACTTTGAGGCCTAGATTATCGACATATGGGGGTAAAAAAGTGGTTTCCACTTAAATTGAGAGGCACTTGTTTACTAACATCAAGTAAATGGTCATTTTTGTTCCTAAAAATAATATTATTGGGGGAACCGACACAGTTCCAATTTGATGTTCTAAAATATATGCTTGCAAATGAGATGACTGTTACCGCAACTCTCAACGTATTAAAACCCCACTCTCATTCTATCAGGAGCTAACTGCGGAGTGACTATGAATGTCATCTCTAGTACCAAAGTAGAGTTCGAAAGCTTTAACTTCGTCATTCAATGCATATTATAATTAAATGATGGTTAAATTAACCTGCTAAGTAAAATTTTGTCTCTGCATTAGAAAAAAATTAGTAAAAAACGCTGCCTCAAAGGAGAAAATGACGTTAGTATTATGCGATGAAGTTCTATTCTTCTATTATAAGAAGAAATTCTATTGATTGATGAATGACCACCTTACTCTTGTTGCCTTGAGGAAGTCATCGCAACTTAATCAATGCTTGGAAGTGCAAATAGAGGATAAAAGTAATCTAATAAGTAAGGTGCAAAAGCTCTCCTTTAAAAAGAGTAGGGACGTTTCTTTATGTGTGTAGCTGATGGTTGGTTAGGTCAGCTAGCGACTGAAGAGACTTATGTTAAGTTTCACTGTTGTTATTGTTCCGATGTCGATACAAGACTGACTCGGAGGGCCAAGGGCTTCAGCGTTTATACCTACTGAGAGCGACCATCCTAAATTATGCTATATAATTTCAGGAAAATGCCAAAACAATGTTGTAGAACAGTCGAAAAAGTGAAATATATCAGTATTAACAAATAGTAAACTCCGGTATCGGGAATCAAACCCGGGCCGCCCGCTTAGCATGCGAGCTCGCTATCCCTGAGCCACCTCGGCCGGTCGGCTAGGAAGGAAGCGAGAGCGCTATTTGTATCGTTGGCACGTAGGTGGTGTGGAAGAACACCTACCTGGAATCCATCAGTTATTACTAGTTAAAGCACAATGGAATCCATCAGTTATTACTAGTTAAAGCACAACGATGCAAAATCTTGGAGGAGGACAATGCAATTCCCTAAAATCAATCCATTCATTTTTGTCACAAATAGATGAAACTATTGCTTATAAAAACATTGCTGATGGTGATGATCGTTGTATTCGCATGTTCGGCTAGGGAAGGGAAATAAGCGTATAATTGGATCGTAGGGCGGATATCGGTCGCAAAACTGAGACCGCGAAAAACTTACCCTGAAACTTGTCGGCAGACAGTCGCAATAATTAGAAAGGGAGGAAGGGAAATGATTAGGGGGGAGAGGGTTTGAGGGAGGGAGGTAAATGGGAGGAATAGAGGGACGATTAGGAGGAGGGAGTGGATGGGATTGAAGAAACAAGGGAGGGGCAAAAGGAGGGGTTCAACAATCCTCTACAAACTATTCCTTTTGCGTTTGACATAGGAGTGTGACAGGACACTAGCCATTCAAAAGGCAGGACGGGTGAAGAAAAAAGGAATTGTAAGAAGGAAAGGAAGAGAAATTACATTCGTGTCCGAAGAGTTACTTACTGCCTGAGATCTGTTTTCCTCGTAGTCACTAATGGTGGGGATTTTTACGACAGTTAGTTTGGGAGTGCACCACGCTCATTTTTCCTACTTTTAGTGATGGAATTTTTAGTTCAAGGGAGTAGTTCACTGAGTTATATTTAACCTAACTGCACTCTTCAAATTAACCAATAAATGCAGGGCCGGTTGCCTCATACGAATGGTAAATGTTTGCCGGGGAGTTCTAAGAGAAATAAAGTTCCCGTTTGTCTTCATCGCTTTTGCGAGGCATGAACTGTATGAATTTTACGGCATTGAATGCAATTTTCCTTTTGAAAATACCCCAAACTATGAGTGCTGCCAACTGTAAACGAACTACAGAGTCTCATAGTTTGCGAACTGTTCTCTGTCGCCGAGCGAAATGAATGCGATGACGCCGACAGTAGATAATGGATGAAGCACCGAATAGTTAATTTAGTTCACAAAAGTGAATAGTTCGTTTTGAATCGTTCGTTCGCAAACTATAATTCTGTACCCTGCTCTCTTCAGTGCCAAAGATCAAGCGCATCATTGAAACAATATCCTCCATGTAATCTTGAAAATTTCCTAATGCGATTTTTTTTAGCAATTGAAGCGCAGCCTCCCGATTCGCTAGCGGCTCTCGTGTTTTTAAAACAGTCGTGCGAATTTTGTTTTGATTTTTTTTGTGTCGTGGTGAGGGATGGGCGGGGGGGGAGAGGTCAAAGAGGGTGAGCGTGTGCTTAGGTGTAAAAATGTACATGGGCCCCGTCTCCCTTGTTTCAACTTTAACTGTCGCATCCTCCTCTCGTTATTCGGTATTGACCAGTCATTCCAAACCGGCGATGAAAGGAGAGACACACTGTCGTCGGTGGGCAGAGGAGGTGGAGAGGGATGCAACCCCTACGGGGAGGGTTGCAGCGGAGATGGAAAAGCAAATCGCGTTTGTTGGTGGGGGTTGGCGCGGGAAATGGGGAAGGGAGGGATGGAGAGAGGGCATGTAAATGAGAGGAGAATGGTTGGTTTGATGTAGACCCCCAGTGCATTTTGGGAAATGGAGCGTAATGATTGCACACCTCTTTTTGGTCATTTTAAGTTTAATTTGCTATTCTTTTTGTTTCCTCTTTGTCTGGGATAAAGGAAGATCTGGTACGCTCAGCTTGACCCGGGGACGAGAGAGAGAGTTAGGAAGAGAGAAGGAATGGGCAGAGAGACTTTGTCATGTTGTCCTTTTGACATGTCTAAAAAAATATTCATTTGAAAGGGATTAATTTCGACATTTGGCGAGATTAGCTCGTCGAAGATGTGAGCGTGTGTACGTGTAGAAAGGCAGGAGGTTTGAAATGAAGCGAATGGCTTTATTTAGAATATTGAATTGTCCCACGATTTTCCCGTCCCAGTGGACAACATGCACTCGCTTTCTTACGAGTTTATCCGATCGAAGTGAGAAATATTTTCATATTGTTATTGTTGTACAAGGGGCCGGTTACTGTTACTGAGTGTCTGGCTAGCGCCGAGGAGCGAGCGTGGAATAGGCTCCCTTTTGGTAAAACACGCTAAACGGCGAGCATGATGTGCACTCGAAGAGAATCGTAGTGACAAATGAAGAAAGAACATTTTGCGTTATTCAACAAATTACGAGTCATAATTCTCATTTGCGTGAAAGCCCACTTTTTGTGCATACGTAATTGAACCGATACTCTACAAAAAATGATAACTTTGGTGGAAAAAAGTGAACGTAAGGAAGTATTCAGACTGGTATCGCCTGCCGTAAGCAGTAAGGAAACAGACACTTACTGATGTTTACCCCATTTACCACTGCCACTTAATAATTCTTACCACTTTAGACAAAACAGTAGGGAGAACTTTTATTCTTGACCTTGGGAGTGATTTTAATGAGGGATGAGGAATGATAGAAAACGGGGGATGGCCCAGGCTCACGAGAGCACGGTGGTGTCCCAGAAATACTTGTAGGAAGTTATCTCCCTTCATTGGTGCCAAGCCGGACACCTGCATATCTCTGCTCCACTGCTCTCAGTACTCAAAAGGCTGTCGACGTTCATCGGAGCCGCTTGGTCCGCGTACTGGAAGCTTTTAGCGATACGATCGCTTTCCGGGCTCAGTTGATAAATTACCGGTAAAGGCTTTCCGAGCTCCGAAGCCTAAGTCCCTTGAATAATGTCCAAAGTTACTGCTGAATCCAAGGCCACCGACACAGGATGCTGTCATGAGAGCTGCTGAGGTATGAGCCAACGTCATTCCTCTTTTCTCCTTCCCCTTTCGCCCCCTCCTTCGATAGGGCCACAAGGAAAACGGAGGATTGATTTAGGGGTCAAAGTGGAGTAGATAAGTGCCATTGGCCGTCATATATACTGGGAGCAAGTCATACACTTGAGGACCCACATGTAAAAAACATCTTTTAAAGAAAATAAAAAGCAAAAATTCAACCTCTGGCCTGTTATGTTGGTGTCAAAATACCCGTCGGTCATCGAGTGTATGAGGATTACGTGACGATTGACAAGGGGGTTGAGGAAACTCCCCCCCCCCACCCCAACAAAGAAGGAGAGAAGGGGTGTGTGGAGAAGACGGCAGGGGTCACGAATTTGTTGATTGGAGGTGGAGTGGGAGGTTGAAAGTGGAGCGGGGGGAGGAGGAGAGGGCGTTGTTGATGGAAAGACGAGCAAACAGAACGACAGCAAACACGCCATCTCTGATTGATGGGTGCGTCGCCCATCTGCGTTTTTCCAGGCGTCGCGTCGTGCGTAAAAATACTAATTTCAGTCCTTGAGCGGTCCTCTTGCTATCTAAACGCACAAGCGTCAAAATCCCTGGGCTGCTCACTCGTCCAAGCATTCAACCGCAGTAGAATTCATCGGATTTCCTCGGAGTCAATCATTTCATTCTGTTTTGGAGTGTTTATGTCTCGGTGACAACGGCAAAACTGACTTGTATTAAGGCCATTGTTTGGTCAAATATCAAAATTAAAATGGTCTTTTACACGTATGCTCCTCACGTTAGTATTAGCTCATGGTTGCCTCAAGTATTGGCGGTGGTTGTTCACATCGACTTTCTTCCAAATTATGAGAACGATGTATTGCTTCATATTCCTCCAGTTATCCTAGCTCAACTGCATCAGTAAATAATTATTTTTTTCTAGTAGTATACAGGATTGTATCGCGGAATAAAACATAATAACTTGAATTCAAATTGATGTCTTTATAGCGAACGAAACAGAATCAGAAACTACGGATCTTTTAGGTGAATTATCCACATAATTTACCCATAAAATAGAAACGTTCCATTTGGCTGAGTTCTCTAGATTTCAAGTGTAATTAAAACAGTAGTTTTACGTTTGGAGAGAGAAAATGGTCAATTAATTGCCGCAGAAGCATAAAAGCAGCATTTAAGGCCGACTTTATAGCCGTGGCCGTTGCCGGTCCTTGGATCAACTTGGTTCAGATCAACGTCGCCTCCCATTCACAATTAATGGCCAAACGATTTTTGAAACAGTTAACTTAATTTCAGCTGGAATACTTATCCATCTTCTACAAATGTTTTGTACTATAATAAGGGAATTTCGAGTGAATGGTTGCTAAGGAATCTAAACACTGATTGTTCCTCTTTCAATGCCATTGAAGGATGTATTTTAAACTAATGCGTAATACCTGGCTGTGAAAAGAAATCACAATTGTGTATTGATCTAGTGTCTGTTGTTGGAATATTTTGCTAGGAAACTGTTATATTTAAATCTCATTACCTCCATGACAATTGTTTCATCTTATTGTAACTGGCTATTTAAGGGAATACCTCTCTACCTAGCAATTTATCTAAGCTAATCGTCCACAACATTTTTTTTTCTAATTCATTTGGATATTTCTAAAAAGGACAGAGGATGAAAAGGTCTGCGATTTTTGTCTCGAGCGAGGGTCGGAGATTGATATTTTGAAAGTATTTTTAAGGCCCTGTTTGGAAACAGGGAGTGACCGAGGAGCTCAGGGTGATTGGAATTAATTGAAAGGTTATTTTTCGGCAAGCGAAATATTTTTTCTTGTTCTAAAAATATGTGTTAATGGGAGAGAAAACTTAACGGATGCATCCACCTTATTCCACGAAGAATACCGTGGTTACAGGCGCTCCTTTTCATGCTATATACGCATAGTGGTCTACAGGACTGGGGCGATGTTGTGCACTTAACTTTCTTTAATTATTTCCATAGATGATGGGAAGCCGTTTGTGGCTATCTTTCAAGTAGTCCGTTAAAATAGTGGGAATTTTTTTACAATGGTACTATTAATTGCTTGCAGCTCTGTGAAATTGCTTTTTTACTCTCTTTAATTAAATGCAAGTGCAAGATATCAATCAGAGTTCAAAAGGTTTCCAGCAGTTGCTCTTTAAGTATTTGATTTTATCCAAATACATCGCTGGCCTCAGATGATATAATTTTTTAAGGAGCGACTCAATGAATAGTCAGGAATTTGCAGACGTTATATATTTTTTAATAGTCTGAAATTTTCCATTTTTATTGTGGTACTATACAATCGAGAAAACGTAATTTCGTGATCGCATGCTCATTATGCACCGTTAGCAGGGTCATTGATTGGTCAAAGAATGGAAGAATCGATAAAAGGACGAAAGCCAATGAAATATTAATTTCGCGAAAGGGAGTGACTCTGAATATTTCAGTAGGATTGTCTGGCTTCTTAGGAGATCTAAAAATTCTCTCTGTTTTCATGGATCAATCCGCTGAATCGCTTCGACGAGCTTCCTTTCAGCGGCAGGAACGCAGAAATATTTACCCCTTTGCTGGTGTGTTGTCGAGTAAACTGGACTGGAACCCTTCGCCAGGGTTCACTTCTTTCATACCCCGAACGCGACTTAAGACGCTTTTCGTTTATGCATGTGAACTCGACTTAAGGCGGATTTCATTTTCATTTCATAATGGCTTTTCATTTATGAACAGATTTGCGTGATTCTTTGCATACGTGTACTTACTAGTCATATGTAGAGATGCGAGCAAAAAAAGAGTAACTCACCGGTTTAGTTTCTTGGCAATTTCATGCTGTTTTAACACGTGGCATTATGGCACTGTATATATTCATTTCAAAATTATTCGATTCTACATATTCAGATCATTCGAAAAATATTACATTTTATTTTATTTTAGTGGACGCTAATAGTCACAAAGTTACCATTCCAAGATAATTTAAGTATAATCATTTATGTTTACATCCACCGTATAAATATATTTACTTAGTAAAGTGTGTTCCTAGAATTTATTTTCAACTTGCTTGAAAAGTTATCAAAATGTGCGCTCAATGACTCACTACTACCGCTTTAGGCAACTCGATTGGCATAAAATGAAGTGAAAGACGGACAGTTTTTGTGATATGTGATGTCGGGAGTCAGAGGGAATGATGTGGTCCAGTGGTGGTGGGTTTGCGGAAGATTGCCAAATCAAATTTATTGTCTATTTTCGCTATTGTCATATCTAGGAAATTCAGTTTTCCCTCTTTTTCTTTCTCACTAGTAAACTTTATGCTTTTGCACTGGGTATTCAGAATCGTCAGAAAGTTATCCAATTGTCTGTCCGTGCCGGTCCATACTGCAAAAATATCGTCAACGTAACGGAACCAGCAATGAATATTCTTGGTGCACACTGAGTTACCACTGAATTATTCGTTCACTAAAGTGAAATTCAACTTCCACATAGTTGAGCCTCAAACTATGGAACGTCTTATACCAGCATATTCAGTTCATTACCGGGGATCTTAGTCTTATAAAACAGTATTTTCGCGCGATTAGCGTAAAAATATTTACTTTAAGTTTCTCACGGCTAAACTTAATGGTTGAAGGTGTAACTTTTTGGAATGTTACCGCTAATATTTTTCTAAGGTTTCAATTTTTTGACTTTGAAAATGATTGCAAGGCAATCGAAACCTAGGCCGGGAATAAAAGCTTTAAGTGTGGAATTTACTAAGAGATTTTTTTTTCGTCATGTCTTCTCACGGCTGTTGAAATGTAAAAAAAAATAAATTTTGATATTGTAACGTTCCTCCCGGAAGGGCTCAGCTGAGGTCGGATATAATAGGCGCCAGTACGGGATTTAGATTCCGCCCGCACTCGGAAGAGGGAAAGGTAGAAGGATGAAAAAGATTAATTAAAAATTTAGGAATTCTCTCAGTGCTGGCAGTGTCGGTCAACCACTCGTTGACTCGAACACCTGTTCATCATCGAGAATGGGGTCGGGTGGGAGTAAGGATAAGGTGAAGAAAAAAAAGGAACAACCTCCAGAAAACGGAACACACAGACTGCCAATACGAAGGGGAGTCCAAACCTAACGAAAGCCAGAAAAGACGAGAGACAGCGAAACCTCTCGCAACGGAGCTCACGGACGATCTGCCTCACTCTCCCTCAATCCGAGACGCAGCTCACACCTCCCCTCTCCACCAACAGCGGCCTCCGCGGCTGCCCAGGTAAACACAAAGACAAAAGAAAAGCAGTGGGCGCACTGGAGCGCCAGCATTTAAACGTTACAATATGGTCTCCATTACGATTAGGGGGAAAATCTCGCTCTCAAACTTCCTTTAAGGTAGTTTGAACGAAATATCATTTTACTTAGAAATCAATGAATTTTGTCTCATTTTAAAGAAAAACATCTCACCTATCCAATAGCGCCAAAAATTCAACCCCTTACCACATTACTTCCAGAGATATTTGCCAAAAAATACCAGCCCTTTTACATGGAAAGTGGTATGTGTATGCACTCCAGAGAGACATTATTTACAAGATAAGGCATCTGTAACACTTAGATGTCGTAAAAAACTTACAGCGTGTAGTTTGTGTGTTTTCTCAACTCTTTTTGAAAATTAATCATATTTTCACCGCATTAAATTCTTCGGGATCACAAAAATCTTCCATTTTGAAGGAATTTCAAACGCACCGTGCGAAAGAATTAAGTTAGACTAATTTAGATATTTTCGTTTCATTACCTACTTACAATTTCTGTTAATTAAAACTATATTATTGCACCATTAATAATGCACTATTTGATTGATGTGCCCCACAGCTGTTGAAATTAAATCGTTTAATTCGAATGTGGTCTCTATTATGACTAGGGAACTATCTCGCTCGGACTACCTTAAGGTTCTCACGGCTGGTGAAGTCAAAAATTTAAATTTTGATATGGTCTCCATTATGATTAGGGGAAAACTCTCGCTCTCAAATTTCCTTTAACGGCGGTCCTTAACCTCTTGACCAGAGGAGGTCATCGTTGCGTGTGTCTCCCAGGGGGAGGAATGGGAGCGAGAAAGGGGGGGAAGGGAGAGACTGCGGGGAGGTGGGGGGACTCGAGTCAAACCTCTCGTGGGGGGAGGGGGTGGGAGAGGGGTGTGCAACAAATCTCGCCTCTTCAGCGAACCCCCACCCACTCTATTCCTCGCACATAACGGCCCTCGCTCTCTGCTCACATTCTTCCGTCTCTCTTCCTCTCTCTTTCGCTTTCTCTCTCTCTCGTATCCACACTCCTCATCTGCAGATGTCTGATGAAGACGACCGTTTCCATTCGCAACGACCTGTGCCTCCAGTTCTCCTCACCGCTAGTTATTTCGTAGAACGCATCGAAACGGAAAATGCGTCCCGCGCGGCAGTCATTTGTTGAGCGCGACTCCTTCCCGTTATTATCCGATGCGGATCGATTTTCCACTTTTGGTCGAGCCTGTCGATTGACCCGATGTCTCTGCACTAACCACCCATTGGAATAAAATCTGTATTATATACTCAGTCGAGTGATCAATGTGCACTGACATCACGTCAACCTCGAGCACGCTCGTAATTCTCCCCGTTGGACGACACCATTGACTGGTAGGCGGTAGCGGGACTTGCATCTATTTACCCCGAATTGGACCATACAGAAGTCGTCTCGTGCTTGCATACCTCTCTCCTGTTACTATATTCACTCGGGTCTCTGGAAATGAAGGAATCGGTCTTTATTCTGGTTACTAACTCGGTTACTGGGAGCAGACTTTGCCAAATTGGTCGCGGGAGTTTGTCCATGAATTTTCAATGCGATAAGAGGAGAGATTTGGGCTTCATTTCTGTCTAATCGTCGCATTGATAGAAAAAAATCATCCCATGAAAATCTGTTATTGATCTTTGGATGACAAAGTATTTCTTGAGAGAAATAATAAGCCACGCATGTCTGAGTAGGATAATAAACAAAGCACTTAACTCGCGGCCTGGGAGTTGTCTTTAGTTGGCCTTCGATACATAAAATAAATACCCTTACCTCTTTTTGCATCACACATCGTGTCTATACTACGTCCGCCTCCAGTTATAAATATACATCCCTACCTCATTATTTTCCTCTATCATAGCTTGTGATCTACGAAGTATCAGGACATTAATATTATTATCTACATTTCCTGAGGGTTCTCTCCTGGAGTTCCAATATTCCCACTTGAATAATTAGATATATATGGTTACGTATGACTCTGGTATTAAAATAAGACAGGAAGGGAAAATGAAAACCCAGATTCGAACTTAATACACTACAGGTGAAGAAAATCAAATATTTCTGAAATTTTGAATTTCCCGAATCGGAATAGTGTTTGATTGTGCTCGAAGGAATGGATACTCGTGATGCAGCCAACTAGAACCTACCAGGAAACGTCACTTGCCCTCTCAAAATGCTGAACGCCGCCTGAGGATGTAATCATGGAGATTGTGGGATTAATGAGAGGCGTCGTGGACAGAGGACGTCGCTATATTGAAGTCTCGCCGCCGCGGAGAGCACTGCCGTCGCCTTGGGCCCATCTTCGGGAGGTTTCTCCTCACCGTGTCATCGCTTCCCCACATCCGATTGTGCCTCCATTAACTGTCTCGGGAAACTCAATAGACGAACGCTTTGCCCATCGCCGTTGATCGGCCAGGCTCCGGTATGAGCCCGATTCGCACCATCAAATTCTTCATCAAATCCCATTCAAGAATGATTGGCAGAGGTTTCTCGAATGCAAATGACGTTATTGACACGCCATGACAGCAGATATGTTGCATTAAAAGGTCTTTGACAGTTCGTCGTCATCAAATCCCTCTCGTCTTGAACTGTTTTAAAAACTCCTGAATCGGTTTGAAGCGTCTCAGCCGAAAGCGGGAGCCCACTTAGCCTCTCAAGATTCCGCCCGCTTCTCAAGAGGAACGGGAAGAAAACACGTCTCAAGATTACCTCCTGGGGGAAGAGGAGCAGAAATTTTACCGGAATCGTATTACGTCGCTATTTTATTTCTGTCGCGATTTTATTTCGGCTCCAACGCTTCAAAATCGTCTTTTACGCCTGTGACCGTGTGAAGTTTCTTTCGATTATTCTTGATCAAGCATTCGTGAATTGCTGTCTTGAATCACCTTTGACACGGTTGGACGTTAAATGTTTTTTGTTTGCCGTTTCTTGCCCAGGAAAATCAAGTGGCGTTAAGCTGGCTCCACAAATCGGAACATGAAACGTCAGGTCCACCCAATGAGGACCGGGGTCAAAGCATTGAACGGCAAACGCTGTATCTTTCATCTCCTCCTTTCTTCTCTCTCGACTGACTCAGAAAATTAAAATATGAGTATAAAACCAATGCCTTATAGAATAGCCTATATCATGGCGTCATTTACTATTAATATGAATGAAAAAAGGAAATTGTGGTTTGTTTTATACTTTTTTAAATGGATCCTCTTCGAGTAAAAAAACCATTGAAGCGAAATCTTCTTAAAACCTCGCGGGCATTTTTCCCGCGAGATGCATAATACTCGGCAGCATTAAAAATTTTTATAAAATTATAAAATGATTGCGTGAGAGCAATGAATAACTTTTTTCTTTAAATTATCGACCTAAAACCACCCATCTGTGTAAAAATGTACATCTTTCGGAAAAATTAAATTTGAAATCATCATTCCTATGTGAATATATTACTATTCTAATCAATTTTCTTTCTTGTGTAGCACCTGAGCAAAGTTTTATATCTGCATGTCTTACGCTTCTCTAGTTATGTTCTATATCTTGGATATTTGAAATGTAGACTCTCATTGAAAGTGCACTGTCTCTCTCTTTTCCTTTGTTATCTCGTCTTCTTCGAACCTCGAAACTTTAACTCTATCCACACCCCCGCACCCCGTCTCACCTCTGTGTGCTCACCACTACCACTTCTTCCACGATGTGTGTGTTTTATGCTATTGGATTTTTACTTCACACCCAAGACATGATCTGAGCGTCTCGCATTACCGCATCGTTCTCCACAGTCCTCACATATCCGCGTCCATCAGTTGGGCGCCGTATTCTCTAATACGTGCGTGCGACTTCCGAATGCATTGCAACCACGTGACCACCTGTTTCAGACGCGGATCACTGACCTCGCGTCCTTTATCTCACACTGCTTATGGAGTGGATGACCCCTTAGGATTCAAAGTCATTACATTCAATTGCAATCTCCAACATTTTCGCATAAACGTCTTCATTTCCCACTGAAATCGGACGATTGATGAAAGCGCAACATTTGACTCTACGGCTTCGACTAGAATCAATAGAATCGTGTGATATCGTCATCTAGCTGTCAAACCATGGGTTGAGATTTCTCTGTCATCTTATGACGCAGACTGCAAAGGAAGGTAATAGCCTATGTGTAGGTGAGGACTATATCTTCTTCACGGATTGCATCGTATTGGTGCTAGTGATTCCCAAGAACTTCAGTTGTAATATGAGAAATATATAAACACTGTTTGATTCAAAAAACTATTGGAAATTGCGGTTTATTTCTTTTGCTACTTGATATACTTGTCAAAAAGTCAATTGCTTACCTATTGCAATCATTTTTTTCTTGCTCATTTACAGATTTGCTTAGAGGAATCTTATATTTCACAGAGATGACTCCTTAGTTGTATATGTTTTTTGATTTCTTTGACAACCTCTATTATTATGAAGATAATTATATTTCATCGAACATTACTATTCTATGTTTAAGGAATTTGATTTAATAATTTTGTTCACTTAACTTTCAATGTCTACCAGGGTGAAACAACACTTATAGCCCTTTCTTCTAAATCAACAATCTCTGCCTGCAATCAGCATTTTTGGGAGGCATCCAGTGCACAGCGTCCGATAACCCCTCGCCGATTTGCTCCGGCGAAGCCGCACGGATTCCATGAGACAGAATCCGAGGCGACGATGTCATAGCTAGCCAAGGCACGCGTTGATTCACCGCTCGAAAAGGGACAGTGCTTCGCAATCCAATTACTGCCCTGGCATGAAATTCAGGAGAGTAGAATGGCCGAAGTCGGTTTAAGATTAAGCCAGAGCTGCGATGGCGTTCTCTGTGAGTCTATTGGTTTTGAAATGGGCAGACTTACTTAGCACTCTGATGATGGGGTTTAGCCTCTGATGACGATTTTGTGGAGCCTCCTAAGTTCAATCGTTACAATCATTTTTAAGTATAGATAGGGAATTATCGATTCATGTAATACGTCGGGAGATTCGAATACTGTTACGAGTAATGGGCCGAAGTATTCGCAATAATTTGAGAATGTTTGAGATCCCACGTTCTATTATTTGAATGACATCATTATATTACAACTCTTGACTACCATATCATATTTGCCAATAGGCTTTTTATTCGACTGCCAATGATTTTTATTTTAGAATCTGCTGGTTTGAAAAATATTAAAAAATTACCCAAAGAACGTGAAGAAAATAATGTCATGAACAATGGGTTACCAAGGTTGAACACTAAATTCAAGAATTAATACGAAGTCAATGTTAATTTTACGGTAGCATATTATTTGGAAGGAAAAGATGTCAGAACTTCATCAGTCTCTTTGTCATCTGCGCTATTAAAACATTTTTATGTCAGATATTTGAAATCTGTTACAAAGGGATCCTAGAATTTTTAAAGATGATGCCTCTGCAACAGAAGTTGAAGAGAATGTTCAGAGTGCCTTTATTGCAAGGTGTAAATTTGAATTCCACACTTTATGCTGATTATGGAAATAAATCACCATTTTAAAGACTAATTGCCGTCTCTTAGTGCTTGATTCATTCTTAAAGTTTTACATCAATTAATAAGGAAGCTAAATTTCTATACAATATGGTGAAATCAATATTGATTATTTATATTTTTGATAAGAACATTCATTATTTATTCTGTTCCGATTTAGCAATACCAATAATGAGACCTTTGAGTTGAGATATCCGTTCCTAACTCCATCCGGTTTAAAGGAGCGCCAAGAAATGCTCCTCAAACGACGCCTTCTTTGATGTTACATAGTCTGAACTGTCAGCTCTTATGTCATTAAAACAAATTATTGCGACATTTCTAATTGCTCCTTTCCAAAATTGGAATGCAAACGCTTAAAATATTTCCCTCTTGCAATGGCATTAGGAACTCTAAAGAGGCCGACAAAAGATAAACCCTCTCTTTGAATGTCATCATTTAATCGGAGGAAGTTGAAACTATTTATCTCTCTTGCTTTCGCCCCTCGTCTTATCTCCAACAGTCGGCGATACCGGGTGTATTTCCTTTTCGTGAGCATCGTAGCCAATGCCAACTTTTTGGTAATTTTAGCAATATATCATTTCTCCAAAAATTTAGTGAAATTGGTTGCATATTAAAGAAAAGTATAAGCGATACTGACTGAATTGCTTTTCTAGTTATATGCCCACAGACATCAGCCATTTTACATTGGCAATGTTACAGGTATGTACTTTAGAGAGACTTTATTACAAGGAAATTTTACGCCTAGATCTTGTCATAAATTTAACAGAGTGTAGTTTTTATACATTTGCAACTGTTTTTAAATTTAAATCGTATATTTACTGCAGTACTTTTTTGAAGAATCATAAAGAACCTTCCGTTGTGAAGATGTTTTAAACATACCACTTGGAAAAAATGAGTCAAATTGAAGGCTCGTAGAGATAAATTTATTTTTTATTGCTGAGAATTCAGTCATATTAAAGTACAGTATTGCACCATTAATATTTCAATATTTACTTTACTCTCCCTACAGCTTCTGAAATTATGACGTAAAATCCGAATGTGATCTCCGTTGTGACAAGAGGTAAAACAAATCTCGCTCAATCTACCATAGAGTAGTTTGCGCGAAATATTAACTTACCTAGAAATCAATGAATTTGGTCTCATTTTAAAGAAAAATATCTCATCCTTTTAATGACACCAAAAACTCAA
Source organism: Ceriagrion tenellum (assembly GCA_963169105.1). Classification (NCBI taxonomy): domain Eukaryota; kingdom Metazoa; phylum Arthropoda; class Insecta; order Odonata; family Coenagrionidae; genus Ceriagrion; species Ceriagrion tenellum. The sequence goes on along the minus strand of OY720644.1, from coordinate 112,267,215 downwards.
CCCCTAAAAACATTACTTTCGGAGACATTTTCCAAAATATACATCAGCCCTTTCACATGGGAAATGGTACGTGTATGCACTCCAGGGAGACATTATTTACAAAATGAGGTATTTCTAGCACTTGGATGTCGTAAACAACTAACAGTGCGTAGTTTGTATGTTTTCTCAACTATATTTAAAAATTAATCATATTGTCACCGCAGTACGCTCTTGGGTATCACAAAAAAACTTTCGTTTTGAAGGAGTTTCAAACGTACTGCCTGAAAAATATGAGTCAAATCAAAGACTTATTTAGATATTTTCATTTAAATACTTCCAATATCTGTCATATAAAACTATATTATTGCACCATTAAGAATGCAATATATAATTGATATGTCTTACAGCTGGTGAAATTAAAACGTATAATTGGAACATGGTCTCTATTATGACTAGGGAACTATCTCGCTCGGACTACCTTAAGTAACTATAAAATGATCGATGGTGACTTCGCCAAATCACGTGTCCTCCAACCTTGTTCTCCTTCTTCCTTTCCGCTGCCTCCCTTTTACTAACCCCAACTGCCCGCTCCCTCAGCCACGGGACGTGCATTTTGGACGCACGTTCGAATTTCGCGCGAGCCATCCGCGCACAGTTGCTCACTTTTTATTCCTCCGACCTCCTCCTCCTCCGGCCACCAATAGGGCCTCTCCTCTCGCGACGCCGCCGTGTCGTCTTTACTGTTCCAATCCTCAGATAGATTGCCGCGCCGTCCCACTCCTCCCTCTCTTCTCTCGTGTTTCACTCTCAGGCTTCGATAATATCGAATCGTTCAAACGTATCGCTGAAGCGAGCAGAACACAAGTCGTCAATACTAGAAAGTCGCGGTCCTGGGAGAACCCGAGCCGGGCCTGAAGTATCTACATCTACGTCATACCCTGCGAGCCACCCTAAGGGTGTGTGGCAGGGAGTGCTTCCACACCAGGAATGCATGAATTATAAGGCAGAACACCGAAACTACATTGAAACCATCGTACCACACATGCAATGCGCCAATTAAAAATCTACTAACCAAGAAATATTCCATCGTCAATCGTTCCAACATGCAAGGAAATACAAAGACTACTACTACAGATTCAAAATATTATGCATAAATAAGAACATCAATATTTACATCATGCATAAATAAGAACGTAGAGGATATAAAGAGAAAGATCTACAATCTACCTAATCTCACTATCCTCACTATTCATGACGACGATCACAGCTGTTATGGTCCCGAGTGATAGGCGGAAAAAATGACATTTTTTACCTATCGGTTCCACAATCTATCTCTCTAATTTTATGTGCGCGATCTAATCTTCCGTAGTACGAGGGGGTTAATAGTATGTCTTTTACGTCGTCAGAGTAATGTTTTTCCTGAACTTTAGTTAAGAGGTTAAGCCTAAAATTTAATCTAACCTGTGATAGCGATTCCCATCCCAATTCTTCTAACAATCCAGACACACTACTAACCTTATCGTAGCATCGTTTAACAAACCTAGCTCCTCTTCGCTGCATGCGATCTAATTCCGATATCAACTCCGCTTTATATGGATCCCATACACTGGAAGCATATTCCAGATGAGGCCTAACGATTGAAAAATAACAACGTTCTTTCTAATAAACTCCACTTTCTCAGGCGAGATATCGTAGAACAGCATAATGAGTAATGAAGCTCAAATGATTTCGTACTGTCTACAAATTTTATTTCCACCTCTTGCTACACGTGTTTCCACTGACTAGCAGTCATCATCAGGCAAGACAGTCTTGCCTAATGATGACTGCTAGTCAGTCGAAACACGTGTAGCAAGAGGTGGAAATAAAATTTGTAGACAGTACGAAATCATTTGAGCTTCATTACCGTTCTTTCTCATCACATTTTCCGAGTATTCTCTTGATAAAGCCTAGCTTCCTGCATCAAGTTTCTCTTGCAGATCAGACAATTCAGGACTGTGCAGCTACTTAAGTGGTGTTTTCATTATCATTATAGAGGGAAGTAATCTGTTTGATGAGAAAAATGTTTGAATTTTATTGTGTTCGATCCCAATTGTTAGCTTCGTGATTTAAACTGAGATATTCATCTACATTGAACAGTCATAATCTGTTCTGCGAACATGAACTCTCTCAATCTCATGCGAGGCTAAACATGTGATTGGGTCATCGATGACCGATGAGTCTCATTCCTAATGTTACTGTGGATTTATTCAGTAAAACGCAACGCTTTTCGACGTTATGACGTCATCCTCAGGTGGACACTGCCTGAGATGAGAGCCCTACCTGAGGATTACAAGAAAACGACGAACTGCGCTCTATGATATTATAAATAAATCTGACGCACATTTCATCTACATCTACGAAACACCGTGCAAACCACCACTAGGGTGTGTGGCACGGGGTGATTCCACACCAGGCATGCAGCACTCATCCCAGTTCAATCAGAACCGCGCGCGTTCCCCCGAATGCCAGGCGCAGGCCAAAGCAGTCAGGACAACGGTACGTAGTCAGACCACAAACCAGGAGAGTCATACAAAGAAGAACATGCTACTATGAAGCATATTACTCAAGATATAACTACTTGTTAGTATTATTAATGTAGCAAATAAATAGCACTACAAGGTACTAAGACATGCAGGAGTATATCATGCCGGAGATTGCATGCGAGGTTAGTATCTACAATTCATGTTAAGATATTCAGCACTACTGAAAAAACCTATTCAACTTAGTCAGTATCCTAGAACTGATCTATGACAACTACATTATACATAACAATATGATTGAGACCATGACAATCAATAACGATTATCACCACATCTTTCCTGAAAACGTAAAATCTATTTGGGTCATTGACCCATGCATAACTGACGTCATTTGTTACCATTGATTTTCCTTTAAATGAAACTTCGTCCCGTTCCAAACATGTTTAGTCGTTTCATTCCTCACTCCTACGGCCCGCCGTCAGCACATGGGCGTGATGACTCATACTTCCCGGAGAAACCGTTGTCATAATCCCGGAACACAGCATATCGCCCACACCCGCTTGAGCCATAGGACGCTCACTCACGCCTCGCCCAAGTGGAGCACCTGATCAAGCAACGGGTTATTTGAGGCGCATGGGGAGGCGAAGCGAAGGTGAGGGAGGCGGGCAGGGGGGGGTGAGGTAAGGAGGGGATGGCCGGAAGAGGGGAAGGAAGAGTCGGTCATAGGGTTTGTAGTTCGACAACCGCCGCAGCGTCTGCAAACCGAAGGGATAGCCTCGAAACGAGAGGCTGAGGACAAGAATCCCATCTCCATCTAGAGTGCCTCGTTGAATCCTGACCAATGTCCGCGTGTGTGCGATTGTTTGGGCGGTCTCGAAGCCTTGATTGAAATAAATGTAAGAACTCGGCCGTTTTAGGGAGTTTATTTTTAGCAGAAGGATAGCAAAAGCGCCTGATCACACGTTCCCCATGGCAATGCGGGTCAACGTCGACTGTGACAATATCGCAAGCAGAGGTGTATCTACAGAGGAAATAATATCCAATGGACCTTCACAATTAGAAGTCCGAGGCGGGCGAACACAGGAGTTGATAATCGGATGAGTATCCCTCTGCTCAACTACACGCATGGAACTCTATTCCACTTAATGTAATCTATTACTACGTATCTAGCACGCTCATCGATGGTGCTTTAGTTCCGCTCTTACGCGCTTCTCCCTCGATAACACAAAAAACGCAGTTGATTTCCATTTATTTAGTTCCGGAGCACTATTAGGCCTTGCACGCTTCAGAAAATATCTGATTAGCATATTTAATGTTCTCTGGGGTGCGACTGTGGACAGTTTGTTGATTTACACCTAAGGCATCAGACTTGGATAATGCAAGGTTTTGAATTAATCCTTGAAAAAAACCTTACCCTTCAAGCAATTAATTTAAATAATTTAGTTCACTATTCTCAAAATCTGGAATCCAATCCATTATACAGACAGAATATTACCTTCCGGCAGGTTACCCACAATTTCCCCAGCGCATATCGTCATCGATTCAGAGCGATGAAGTGCGTTGTTGTGTTTTGGTCTTCAACAGTTTTGATCTCAACATCTGAAATGGATAGCTCCCTTCATTTTCATGCGCGTGATCAATTAATTCTGAAAATCGTCGAAAAATGCTATCACTGGATTCGATTGAGTTTAGCCGTTCATAAACGGCACGTATTGAATGAATGGAAAATATAACTGGAGCTAACCACATACCTTTTCATGTAAGGTGCTGCAGTCTGTAAAATTATCAGAGCCATGAACAATGCAAACAGCAGCGTATGAAAACAATTATTGTCGATGGTAGGCTTCTGTATTTTTATTTTTTGGGATAATTTGAAATATTTTTGAGCGATTTCTGTCAGTTCATTATGCTAAAGTATTCAAGGTTCGAAGTATACGGCTGTATATTGCTCCTGTATACATTTTTACCACCTCGTATCAATAACCTGGTATATATAAGTACCGTCTATCAAGCTGCAAAATCAGAAACAAGCATTCATCTTGCGCTTCATCTGTAAAAACCTTTCTCAAACCTTTGACACTCTAAAGAAACATCTTGCAAATACATCGCTCGTAGCATCAGGGCCCTCGCATGGCAAATGTCTTTGGGACGATTTTAGCGGTCGAAAGCGCGATAAATTACCACCAGCGAGAAACACTGAATCAAAAGAGGTCCCTGCTCAGGTTTGCACGTCAAACCCCCTCTCACACGTCGACAAGGGGTACGTGCCATTGACTACTGCCAAAACCCCGCCCTCCCCTCCCCCTCAATTCCCACCCTCCCACCCAACTCTCGCATCCAACCACTTTGGTTCTTGTGCAAGTGCTCACTCTTTTTACCCCATCCATCTGTAGAAATGAGAACCTGAAGAGTTTGTCGCGTGCGCCAATCCAGTAGGCTCTGTTTTGTGGACTGCCGGTTTGACTCTTGACATGATTTATTGCATGATGATGAAATGTGCGCCCCCACCTACCCCCTCCTACACCTCCTCCCTCTCCTCCCTTCCACCCTCCCATCCCTCCCCTACCCTTCTTCCCTCCTTCCATTCCTCCGTTCGTGTTTGTCTTTTCTGTTGGGTGACGTCTTACTGTGTACAGGTTTTGGCACGGATTTTGTCCAGAGTTTCCTCTTTTTCTCTTGTTCTTCATTCTTCTTCCTCTACTCTCTCACTCTCTCCCTATGACGATCTCTTCCTAATTCTGTGGTTTCTTGTCGTTTTCTTTCTACTTGAATGGATGAAATTTCCTTTCTCAGGTTTTAAAAAGGCTTGCTTTTCAGTTCTGTAGTATAGTACTGGTGAGTCCGTCCTTTCTATGGTTGAAAAACTGCTGTTGCTTTTGGAACTTCCTTAACCTTCTATTGGATACGATGAGTTTACTTAATTCTGATGGTTGAATGATGATTTTTGTGATCAAGCGTCACATTTCTTTGAAATCATTTAAACGCATGAGTATTGTTTTCATAGTTAAACTTCCTTCTATTAGTATGAAAAAGTTTAACTGATTAATGCTGATATACTTCTAATAATTAGTTCACATCACAAGGTATTAGATGTAGTGCGATCGGAAGGGTGCCAAAACGGACAAGCCACATAGGAAGATAACTAAATTTGCTTGCCAATGTATTATTATTATCGGGTAGTTCTTGTGCAGTTCAACTTATTTTGACTCAAACCCATGGAAATGCTGTAGATATACACGTCTCCTGTGCTTGCGGTTTTTATCGATTAGGAAGTATTCTTTCTACTTAATTATTAAACAAATGTAGAAGGCTTATTAGTCTCCAAGCTTTGAATTACAGTAGTATATATTATAGATTGAGAGATAAATTCCTTTAGAAATTGTAGAAATTCAGTCAAACCAAGGGTGCTTATAATGATATCTTTTTTCTTTTTGTTTAAGTATTGTATTTAGATCATAAATAAAGAGGAACTAAATTCAGTACACTCTACTGACTTAAAAGTTCTGTTTCTATAATCATATTCTGATAACCTGTAGGACCTCAGGCTGCCTTCCACATTGCAGTTTAAAGAATTTAGTTAGGTGAATTATTCAATGATAATGTGTAAAAATTAAGTTTTATAGAGTGCTAGAAACACTATTTATACTATACTCTCATAAAAACGAACTTTTAGCGCCAACTACGCTGGAGGTATTTTAACTTTTTTTTGTGCTGTCGTATTCCCAGAACTATTTGCAATTCCGTGGAAATTTTTAGCTGTTCTAATGCTGCGACAAGGTGAACATGAATTCTTAGGTATAGACAGGAGGAAGCATGCATCACATACCACCTTTAAGACGCCTTTTTCGAAAAAATACAGTGGAGAAATTAAACAATAACTCAATTTTTTTAAAGTTAGTGATTCTAATCACAGCATCCTTAAAAGTTTCACTGAGTCTCCAACGGGATTTGATTTTTTGTGGAAAAATCACGATGTAGTAATTTTCAATAGGAAACATTATCGCCTGCAAATTTTCATAAAATATTATCAAGCCCTCGTACCTGGAATGGTAATCTATCTTTCACCACCATTTAATGCGTTTCAGAGTCGATATGCCGCATGTCTTGACAGATCTTGGAGAAATCGCGTTCTCAGGCTAAACACCCTCGATGATAGTGTTAAACAACTTAATACTGCTGGTGAGAATTCACGAAGACGTGAATATTTGCGAAACGAACATATCCCAAAATTCAGATGGGAAGGAAAGATATTTAAAATGCGAGCACAGGGGGCAGTCGGTCCATAACGCTGCTTGTTAACCGCGTAAATGGTTCTGCTCTCGCCGTTTCCATCCAAAAGTAAGTGCAGCGCCGTTGGCGTGAAATCCACTGTTGATTGTGGGCGTCAAGTGGCGAGTGAATGCACAGAACACATTGGCGCTCGCTTTTGGCCCCCTTCCACGCCGGAGGACGTGACGGAAACGTGGAAGCAAATCGTGGGCTAAGGACGCGAGTGATATTTCACTCTGGCCAATGCCTTCTCATTTCTGTCGATTATGGAGGACTTATGTCAGGCAATTGGAGTTTGTCATCTGTTGGCCGCGATATCCTCTTTGATGAAATAAATCAATATGGAATGATGGGAGTAAAATGTCTTTGGGTAATTGAGTAATAAGTTATTAAAGAGAAAAAATATTTTATGCTTCCTTTTGACTTTGAACTCCCATCACGTTTTAACTGAATATCGTGCAAGGAAATTATTCGCCAGTTTTCCTAACAATAGTTGTTAAAAATCAATTAAAGAATTTTTTCAAAGCATTACCGTCCGCCTGACGATGCTGGAATTATCCGATTAATTGTTTACTCTTCGTAATCAAACTAATTCCGACCAAATCCAGAGATGGCGCAGAAATGGGCGCGAGAGGTGCCTACGCCTCCATATGGTCACTCCGCTCACGATTTGCTTCACTTTACCCTCACACATCACAGTCACGTCGGTTTTTGAACGATGGGGAAGTATTTCAGAATCTTGGTCGAAGCAGTGAAATATCTTTAGATGGGCTGTTTTTTCTTGACAGAGCATGGGAGGACAGATTTTTTTAAATACATACAATTCAGTTCAGAAATTCTCTAAGAGGAATTTTCTCTTGTGTAGCCTAAAGTACTTTTAATATCAACACTTGAGAGTAGTATAGAGGTGGATCGCTTCTTCACCAGCCATTGCAAAAGTCAAGAAAGTTCAACGTCAATGAAATCATCGTCGAGAAAGTTCAACATCAATGAAAATTACAACCATCCCAACAGTTCTTTGATATTACCTTTGGAAGATGAGTGAGCTACCAGTTTGCGGACGGGGTAATCTTTCTACCATGACGGAAAATACAAATGCGAGCTACTGTTACATATCTCTTAGGTTGCCTTTTGCGGTGGAGTTGGGATTCTGTAAGCGCGGCGGGCCCGGGCTCTCTCGGTAGAATTGGCGAAATGGCGAGCGGCTTACCTCTTGCGGGGTCGCCCCGCGTCAAATCGTTCGAATTTAAAGCTCCCTCCTCAGTCACGTAAGGGAAGGGGTGGGTGAATGGGACCCTGGGGCAAACGCGAGAGAGGAACCACAAATAGATACAGAAGCTAACCCAAAGCGACCACTCCACGAAACCCTTTATAAACCCGTAGGCAGTTGCAGCTGAAGTAAAGAAATGAAAGTGTTGCCTTCGGAAAATGTAGGGAAAACAGGGCCTAAAAGTGAAACACAATCTTCTTTCGACAATTAAATACAGAAAAAAAACAACAGTGAATTTTTCGTTATGTTTGTATGTGATGATCATGATTATGTTTTATTTGTATTTTGTTAATGTTTTTTGGTATTGAATAGAAAGAATGGATACCAAAAAAGGGCATGAGAAAGGTAGTAGCGGTTTCGTGTTGTTACATTATTGGGGTATGAGGGAAAAATTTGTGCGCTGGTGGATTAAGTCAGCATTATACGAGTAATTTAATAGGAGTGTTATTAGTGGTGGTGTGCTAGGATTGATGAAAAGAGGACATTAAATTTCAGGTTGCACCGGGCATAGTTGGGATTATATCACGAAGGATATCAGTTATCAGACACCGCCTCTGCCTATACTTAATCGAACCGTTCCATTGTATCACAGTTAAAAATGTGCGGAAATTTATGTGGGAATTGCAAATATTATTTTTTCATTTTGTCACAAGAATATCATTGTTTCAAATGAAGCATAGAGCGCACGAAAAGAAGCGGAGAATCTAGGACTTAAATCCGGTTAAGCGGCTGAGTTGTGGTCTGCAGGCATTTCAGTCTTAACATTTAATTAATTTACCCAACACTTCCTCAGACTCGTTAAATTTAGAGAATTCACACAATCCTTCCTCAGAGTTAAATTTAGAGAATAACATTTAGCTAGACGGTCAATAGGTGCAAGTCAGTTGGTAAAACAGGTGGTACGTTACTCTGACACGGGGATGCCACCAATGAACAGACAATCACATCGGGAGGAAAACAAGGGACAGAAGAGGGCGTCCTGTGTCCTGCTCTGTGTCCGTAAGAGAAATTTCACTGCTTCCCTCCGAGAGAACTCTTCCTTTGTCCACTTTTGCTTCCTGCGCGCGAATCTCATTCTTCTCCTCTCGAAATAAGCGCTCCACTCCGCATCACTCCCCGACTGTCAAACCTCTCTCTCTCTCTCTTGAAACGTAACACGTCGACAGAAGGATTTAGGCCAATTCACCGTGCAATTTCTTCCATTCAAAAGTTTAACCTCAAAGCAATTGCCTTTTGATTTACTATAGCCATATCTCACATAACCAATTTACGTATTATGGTTTTAAATTTCTTAAGTTGGATTCAAACTTTATGGGATTAATTTTCTCCTTTGGTGCCAACTTTTTGAAAAAAATTCAAAATTCTCTGGGCTGAATGGGGGCGATACCCCTTGCCCTCTACCTCATTGGCTGCGTAATTTGGCCTTAAAAATACTGCATTTTTCCCAAGAACGTGTTTTTCTCGTGCTCCTGAATTATCAACCAACGTAAATTTCACAATTCGTCAAGTGTCCAACCAATGAGCTCCGAATTCGCGCGTTGCTTTCTCGATGTTCTGACTGGTGAGTGCATGGCCTTGGGGAGATTGGGTCAATGGTCTTATCCTCGCGATATCTATTGTCGCCTCAATCAGTTTCCTTAGGCGCCCACAGCCGAGTCCTTGACGAAAGGGACGAGGAAACCTCGCGCCGAATAATTACACTGCGTCGGTCTACCATGCTCAGAGCGCGGCTTTTCCCGTAATCTTCTCGATCTGCCGCGTGGCGGCCGAAGCTCACAACTTTCTAAACTCACGTTTTTGTTCTTGGCCTGCTATGGCAACAGTAACTCATAATCATAGTACATCACCACAAAACATTATTGTCGTAAAAAACCGTTGATCGCCAAAAAATCTGCAAGCGGATTTCAAAAATAGGAATGGAAGGAAAATAATTCACAATTTAAAAAAATAATATATATTTAGAAGATAAGTCATATAGCACATGTTGAGTCATCATTATTTTATATTCTTTATTGAAAATTTGTTTTTGATATATGAATTTAAACCCTATATGGAAGACAATCAAAGGAAATACCGTCTCTATATTACTTAAAGTGCTTCAAGACGCTAAAACAGATTTTTTTCTCCGTAAGAATTTTTCAATGATATTGCATGCGAAATTCATTTATTAATTAAGCTTTTCGAGCCGACATGCATTGCAGTCAAATCTCAAATGAGAAATTCAAATATATATGACCGTGACTTTGGAATTGGCGATGAAAATAGAAACCAGTCAATGTGAAAGAAAGATCATTAAAATTAACTGCAATATATTTTATATCGACAAATGTAACTTATCCTAATCCCTTAGGATAAAAATGAACATGCTTTTGGTGCGCTTCACCTGGCTTTTGGTGATGTTATGCTTATATTTTCCGTCATTTAGAATGACGTAGAAATCTTTAGAGAAGTCATTTGATGTGGTTTGTTGCGGCTGATAATAAAACACTTACTTTTGAACTCATTAAAAAAATCAAACTACCTGTGAAATAATCGATTCTATCGTATATCCCAAGGCTCTCCATTCCTCGAAGAACTCTATATTGTTAGCTTTAAATGAATGGTAGAGCTATGATCATTTCCGGTTGTTTTTTGATCATTTTCTTTTAAACTTTTTCAATAGGTAGAAGTACTTTCTACTCAAAACACTCGAAACAGCAATGAATACGTATTAACGTGTAGTAATTGCCATAAGCCATTGTTGAGAGGATCGTTCACTCATGAAAAGTATCGCTCTAAGACGTTCTATGTGGAATTATGTGACTCACTTGAGACAGATTTCGCAAAAACAGTCCCGGACGCTGTCGCATACCGCTTAAAGTCTCGGCTGAGAAAGTGTGCTCCGTTGGTCACTCGGCAAGATAGAAACAGAGAGAGAATATGAATTAATTGGTCTAGGAATATCATGTTCACTAAGATCATGAAATACTTTCCATTAATTCTGATAGTCAGTGTTACAAACCATGCACATATCGATTGTGACAACCTAATGAACGCAAAAGGAGTCACAGTATCTTTGCTATCATAGGTATTTGCAAATTAAATTGAAAATATTGCAAAACTTAACTGGGTTTGAAAACTATGAAAAGGTAAAATTCGAATCAATAAATAACTAAAAATAATAATAATATTCTTTATTCCATTCATATGTATGTACATTTGTTTATTTATACAAAGTATAGGAATATAGGTACCCCAGAGGAACAATCTGATTTGGGGTTACCATCATTTGAATGTTATTATACTGGTGCTGACCAGTTATCAAACACATTATCTCAAAATATACTAGTGCTTCTATACCCAATTATGCGTTCATATTATTAAAAGGAAAACTAAAGTTATTACGCGTTCACGACAACTTGAGTTTTTTCAATAACTTGAGCGATAACGATCAATCAGACAATTTAACAAAAACTCTTATATTTAGGAACAAAAAAATGCTTACACCACATATAATAGATGAATTAACTTGACAATAAACAAACACAATCTCAAATCAAACACAACCCCATTTTAGTTATTCTTGGTACATTTGTATACAACCTTTGAACAATCAATAATATGATATAAATACATTAGCAAACGTAACCGTATACAGGTAGTAATGAACAAGCAATAACAAAAATCGGGGACAAAAGTCAAGAAAAATGAGAGAGAGAGAGAGACATGGAGCGGAAAGTGATTAGGAAGAGGAGAACAAAAGATAAACTTTCTTCGAAGAGAGAGAGAGAGAGATACGTGGTGTCGAGGGACGAGTGAGTGAAGGGAAGAGATTTCTGATTGATTGGATGGGTTGGGGGAGGGGGGTTGGGATCCGGAGGCGGGGATGGGGAGCCGGGGGCTACTTGGTTGTCGGGGAGACGGAATGAATGGAAGGATTGGAGATGTGAGACAGTCGAAGGCCGACACCGAATATGAAGCCAAGTCTCCGAGTGCCAGAAGTGCAAGATCGTTGTGAGAAGTGGGATAAGAGCTCCACCTTTTCATTCAAACGCTCATCAACTCCGACTTCCTACTCTTCATGAGAGAAATATGTCGAAACATGAGCCATTTAGAGGACAGGCAGACATTTCACATTCGATTTGCGCCATCACTTACTCATCTTTTTTCCTGTTAGTAATTCATCCCTAATTTTTGCTGGGAAAGAAAAAGTCTCCTGAGTTTATTTACCACCATTTGCTTAGTTGCCAATGAAATTTTTTTTGTATCTATTCAAAATTTTGTAGAAAGATTCAAGCGATAGATAGACAGGGATAGATGGGTAGGTTGATAATGGAATAGAGATTTAATGCACTAATGGTCATCCAAAGTATTGGCACATACGCTTTAAGATGATTATTCCACAATTCTATACATTTGAAGTGAAAAATTGGACTTCAAGAATACTAGAACTTCTAAAAAACTTTTAGTCTGGATATGATTTTGATCATCATGGCATTAATGAAAATTGAGTTACACGAAGTCCAGCGCTAAAATGACTTAACCCCTTTGATAAAATCAGTTACCATTAGCTAATGTTGATAATTGTAGCTAAATCTGAAAAAATTCTTTTCTTTCGTAAAGACATTTTAGAGGAAGATGAATTTAACAACTTTTAAATTTTACTTCTGTCAGTGGGTTCCGGGATGATGTGTCTTTTGGCTGACTGAAACTAAATGACGGCAACTGAGGTTTTTTTTAGGAATCAGAATGCGTCAGAATGTACTCCTGCTCAGGTAAGTAATTACGTTGGAGATACACTTGAAATTTCATAGCCTCCAGCTAAACTCTTAGGAAATCTTTCATGTTGCTGAATTCACATGGAAACAAAATTCTTCGCCCTCCTTCATAAATCTTACTTAATGAACGTTAGTACTGCTGAATCTTTCAAACCATAGCGCTGTAGTCAGTCAGTTTTGGAAAAAATTTTACTTTTCAAATGTTACACTGCATCTTACATGATGGTAATTAAGCAAACATCTACGAAATAGTTGTGTAATTGAAATTTCCATTGGTGGCTGTAATCATCTATTATAATTGCTCATATTACGGTCGTAAATATAAATTCCACAATGGGAGATACTACGATGTATTTTTGATTTTGCAATATTAAAATTGGTAATAATTATTCTTTCTTTCTCACTCAATTCATTCGGTGCACTTCCTTTTTGTATTTGAGTGTAACAAAGCGTAATTTTCGGCAGAAAATTGGAACACTCTCAAATGTCAGAGCTAAAAGTAAATGCAATCTTTGAAAATGTACTCGCTATAACATCGCCGTTGCTGGAAATGTATAATTCAAGGAACTGAGAAGCGGTTGACCAGATGATGTTTGCACGGCAAGTAGAGAGAGAGAAAGAGGGAGATTTGTTGGCTCTTCTCTCAGCGGTAATCGGTGGAAATCGTATTAAATGTAGGGTGGCGTATGATAAGCTAATTAACAGGTGAGGTGCTTTAACCTCCTGATCGAGAGTAGAAGAGCACTCGGCACTTGATATATTCGAGGCCTTCGATTGCTTGCATTCATTCACGCCGTCCCTCGGCCCCCAACGCCCCGCCGCCCCCTCCACTCTGGCCCCTCGGGTGGGTCGCCGCCCCCCCTGTCCGTGCCCGCCCTGATTCGCCCCCAAGCTGACGAGATCACCCCCATTTTCTCTCGAACCCTTCCACCCAACCCTTCCCGACATCCCCCACTACGCGTGCGGGTGCAGCGGCCGCACCCCGGGACCCTCCACCACCACCTGCGGCGACCCTCCCCGCACCACACCGCGCACCATCCCCTGCGAAACGCGCCCGAGGGCCACGAGTCGTCTTCCATCGGCGTCGTCCGCGGCGCCGAGGAATACCGAACACCGACGAGCGACGACTCCGGCGTGGACGTGAGCGGTCCTCCGCGGGCAGTGCCCAGGGGGTCGCCCGCGAGCTTCGAACGGGCGTAAGTATCATTGTGTGTCACCACCACCATCCATTCATGCAATCAATCATGTGTGTCGCATTCGCCACAACCGCCGCCACGACAATGAATACGGTGCGCCCACTTTAGGGTGGGGGGGGGGGGAACGCGCCTAGGGGGGAGTCTGTTTACAGTTTTATTGTTCCTTAGGGCGTTGTGCTTGAGACCACTAGAAATGCTTCCGAGCGCGTAACTAAGGATTCGCGTGGTGCAATCACGGAGGGTTCGAAATTTTGATGGATTAATAGGCACTCGTTAAAATTCTCACGCAGACCTCTCGATCAAGTTGTTTTTGCAGGAATATTGTTTAGAAAATTGAATATAGCAGTTAGAGCTATCCATCTGTGTCCGTAAAACTCACCGAAATCTCAAACCGTGTGTTGTTGTGCCTCGTGACGCTTTAGTGACGTAATCGAGATCATCTTGAACGGCTCAAACGCTCAACCCCCAAGTTGTTTACCGTTTGGCAGCCTTGCCAACTCGTCAAAGTACTCGAGGTGCTCGAAGCGGCGGCAACGCGTTGATCAATGAAGAACAGACCAGCGACGCCGGAGTGAAATAAAATAGTCAATATATCTACGCCTAATTTCTTTTCCAGTCCAGATCAAATCATGGAAGATTTAAGTTAGCCTAAAGTGAGGGTTGCTTGGGAAATTGGCTCAAGCATTCATAGAATGAATAGATGAGAGATTATACTATTAAGAATCTGAGAAAAGACACGAGTTCAATTAGATATTTAACCACAGGGGAAACCACAGTGATGAATAATAAATTCCAAAGGAAATTGGTGAGGGTATAAAATGGATTAAACTTGCTGGTTGGCCATGGGTAATCTATGCATGATATCAGTAAATGTGTTGAATTTCTCTATTACAAAAATATCTTCTCATGTTTTATTTGGAGCCGGAATCTTGATATCTAGGTATGATTTGAATCCTCAAAAATAACAGGTCTAATATTATACAAGGATTTTCGCACACGATCCAAGATTTGAGAGTTGACATACGAGGTATGGCTAGAAAAAAACGGTATTTTTGGATTATGTGAATGGAATTTTTTAAACGATCGTCTGAACAATAGGCTAACAAGGATAGCGGCATTTTTTTACATAATATTTTAGAAATTCAAAGCACATGCCGTGCTTGGTGTTCGTGTTTCCACATTTCGTGTTGATTAGTTTGATGGATATGAGTATCACCGCAAATCTTTGTCCTCGTCTGGTTGAATTTTGATTTTTTTTAATGCGGCTTTCTTCTGCATTTTTATTTTTTGGACAGGGTGAGGAATATTCAATGATCTTAATCCTTTAATGCAGTCGTAAGTAATTCTTCATGAAACCCTTCTCCCGTTCGGCCATTGTATACGTTGTCAAGAGGGGAGACAAGTGACTGATTGCTCGTTCTGCGAAAATATAAATTATCTCGCAATATTAATCGCCTATTTGTGTTGTAGTCTTAACCTGCATAGTGATGGGCTATTTATGCAACTAAATAATACTCAGTGCTACGTCAAGTAATTTAATATTCGGAAGTTCCATTCTTTTTAGATACAAGAGTATTAGTTGAAGCGCTTGTAGGAATATTAATTTAGGACACATTTGTGATGAATTTAGTGCGTGGCGTCGCTGTGAAGACACTTCATCACTCTAATACTTTACTGCTTACGTTGGCGAGATCGGATCATCCGTGGCCTCGAGGAGGCGAAACTTTTAGAGTTGCCAGATGGAAATGTTAAATTGACCGCGATTTCCACGATTCAGCTCAGTGCTCTCGTGATGTCGATCCATCAAAAGGAATTGAGCGAAGCGAAATCCAGATGTGGTCCTCCGTGCCGACGTCAGTGCAATGTGTGTCGTGTATATGAGGCAACGAGCGTCCATTATGAAACCATGAGTCGGATGTCACGGTCCAATTAACAAAGCATCTTGCTTGCCTTCCTCGTCTATACGCGGGAGGGAGGAGAAGGAAGAGGGCGTCGTATGAAGCAGCGCTCAAAAATTCTCCATTAGAAGGTTTCAGAGTTCAGTCCCCACCCGGATAATTGTCCCCGTACGCCACACCCTGCGTGGACTTCCTGCGAGCATCATTTCATTTCCAGGGCTGTATCCAAAATTCAATCCGCGAGATGAGACTCGAGGATAAATTTGTTTCGCTTTTCAGTTCCCGTAAATGGAAAACTCGACCTTGAATTTGTGGCGTCTCGTTTCGGAAAATGTCACTGCCATTGATCGACTTTGTAAGAAGACAAATTGTATCATTTTTTCATGGAATTGACGGAACTTTTTATTTTTTGTAGAAGCCTCGTGTGTGAAGCCCGGTGTGGCTCCGGGTCAGGCTTTCCATCGCCAACGTTCTTAAAAGTCACTTGCTCATCTTCCTCAAAGCAAAACTGAGTCACTCGGTTATTTAGTCATTTAGTTTTAGCCCGAAAAAGGATAAGCTAGGTGCTCGCCCAAATTGAGGCTGCGGATGGCCACACCCGGTGCCGCACCCGATAAGACTACACTCTTATCATTCACCGGAAAGTTCTTCGGTCTAACTCATTTTCGTTTTCTCTGGGAATGAGTCTCTTAAGAAAAGAAGCAAAAATTAAACAACGATAAAATTTACCAAAATATGAAAGAGTTGCATTCTTTACATTCTAAAGCGCTTGTCTTTATTTTTCCCTCACATGGAGTGTAATGAAGAGGAAACGTGTATTACCGTCATAGATATTACATGATCGGTGATGGTAAATTTGTGGGTGAATGGTTAGAAACGGGATGGCAATGAATGTTTTTGGTATGCTCATTTGCGTTGAGCATGATAAGATTAAATTTTTATTGCTTCAGTTAGCGAGGCCTAATTAATTTTAATAGTGAAATAACTTATCACCCATGATAATAAAAGAATACCATTAAATCAACTAATGCAACTTGGCAAATATACTCCTTCCCACATACCTCGTTTTGTATTTGATCTATATGGTATAATATTCTGTCACTACTTACCACCCCTCTCCACTTTCCCAATGCCAATTTGGTGATGTTTTCCCACTTTTTTCTCGTTCTCATAATCTCAGTATAAAGTAAGAGTTCATTATCATTGGTCGTTCAATCCTAAGATTGGTTGACAACAGCCCTCCACCCTTCCCTATCTAATGCTATTTCTCTTACATCCTGCTATCTCTTCCAATGTACTTTCCTCTTTATTTGGTCCATGAACTTATTCCCTTGGTCTTGCTCTGGGGACTTTTCCTTCTATTTCACCTTCAATAATGTTCCTCGTGTCTCAGGGTGTGTCCAATCTAATTCTGTTCTTCATTTCTCTATGGTGTTCCATATCGTTCTTTCCTATTCTACTCTTCTTTACAATTCATCATTTCGTATTTTTTCCATCTATTTTATCTTCAACACTCTCCTCATGCGCCAGATGTCTAACGCTTCTATTTTCTGTCGTACATACTGTACTGTTTCCTGGTTTGTAGTCCTATCTTCTTTCAGCACAGCAGTTGTGTTTTTCCCATGAACGCCTTCTTGGATTGGGCTAGTCTCCACTTAACGTCCGTTCTACTTCTTCCGCCCCACGTGATGGTGCTTCCGAAATAGACAAAGGAATCCACTTACTCTAATTTCTCTCCTCTCAGGGTGAATTCTACATCCAGCTTCTGTCTTCCGCATACTATCATTCTGGTCTTTCTCTTACTTATTTTCATGTTGTATTCTTGGAGATCTTGGTCCATTACATTTGGTGAACTTTGAAAGTAATCGCGATTTCCTGCTATGACTGTGATATCGTCTGCAAAGCGCAGCATGTTTATTTCTTCTCTGTCAATCAAATTTTCGTTCATTCCGATTTCTGATGCTTCTCTTCTTGCCTCCTTCAAGTACATCTTGAACATTGCTGGTGACCTGTTGCACCTTTTTCTTATTTCATTATTGATTTCAGCTTTTATTTGTCTTCCATCTCTCATTCACTCTATGATGCTTTGGATTTTATCCAGCTGAAAGATTATTTTTATGCCGTTGTAATCCATTCGAAGTTTTTCGGCAGTCTTAACATCTTGTTCCACTCAATATTGTCGAAGGCTTTCTCCAGGTCCACGAATGCAGCATACAGTGGCTTGTTCACATGTATTATTTTCTCTACCATTACTCTAATGCAGAGTATGGCTCCCCTGGTTCCTCAATTCTTCTGAAATCCAGATTGTTATCCGAGAGGTTGCTTCAGTCTTCCTTTTCTTCGACCTATTATTCACGTAAGTATTCCGGATTTAATGAAACATTGGACTCAGGGTTCGGCGCTTCTCACATCTCTCAATCCATGTCTTCTTCGGTGACGCAGTCATTAAACTCCTTTGAAAGTCCTCTGTAAATCTTCCGTTTTGGTAACTAATTTTAATTATTTCTTAGTTCGTTAAGTGTTCTTCTCATTGTAGAATTCTACCAGTCTTTCTCCTCTGGGATTTATTTTGCCCAGTCCAAAAAATCCTACCCTATTTCCCTCTCCTACCATTGCATTCCAGTCTCCCATGGTGATGAGGTTTTCTTTCCCCTTCACTACTCCGAGGACTTCTTCAATTTGCTCGTACGCTTCTTCCATTTCTTCTTCCGTATGGCTAGAGGTCGGCATGTAGACCTGCACTATCGTAGTGTCCGTAGGCTCTCCTTCCAGTTTCTTCACCAGAAGCCTCTCGCTGTACTGCCAGACTGACTTCACTCTCCTGCCCCATTCTTTCTTCAGAATGATGCCTACACTTGCAATTCTCTGGTCGTCTACAGAATATAGCAATCTATACTCGTGGCACCAGTGGTTGTCTGACCCCGTCCTCTTGATTCCGCTGACTTCCAGTATATCTAGCCTGTCCATCTCTATCTTCAAGTTTTCCAGCTTCCCACTCACCCCTAAAGATCTCACGTTCCTTGTCCTTATCCTGCACTTGTCCTTTCTGACTGATGTACCCCTCCCAGTAGTCCCCACCCGAAGATCCGATTGCAGGACTTTTTTTTACCTCCAGAATATTTTACCAGGAGGAAAGCCATCATGTCATGTGTAGTTAGAATGCAAGGCTGCATCTTTTAAGGAGTTTCATGAGGTAGTTTCCCGTTGCCTTCCACATCGCAGCATCCCGGTCGATTCTGTGAACTTCACTCTCGCCCGAAGCTGCGGCCGTTGATACCAGCCCGAACCTCTGCTAAAACTGCTATCTCACAGTAGTTGGATCAGTAAGGGTAGCGTGTATAAGTTGGAACCCACAGCAAGGAAATTTTTTTCCATCACTTGGTTAAATTACTTGAACTTGCTACCACTGGACGAAACCTGTCCCTCGAGTAAGAGTTACTCCCTCTGTAAACGTTATGAAAACCCCTATTGTTACGAGTTCCGTTTCACCTATTATTCCAACACGTTTTGATATTTTTGCATTGCTAACATCTGGCAGTGCATCCATTTAAACATTTCATACATGGAAAGTTTACTCCCCCAGCGTCTAATCATAGAAAAGAAATAGACCTTCCGTTGAATATAAACGCAGAAAGCACCCTCACGAAAGCTCATTGCTGTCACGCAAACTGTCCCCTATATCGAGGAATAATCCCTGTCTCCCGTATTTCACCCGCACGAATACATTCCTTCTGAGGGCAATCACTCAACCCTGATCACCTCTTCCACAGAATTCTTTCGACTTAGCGAGCACTCACTTAGCATTCATTGTGAGCGAAAAACTCATTACATAAAGAACAAGATCGTCAGCAGTTCCATAAAGATGATTTGACTTATTGTCGGAACTTATTTGCACATGTTTACAATTGTCACATACCGTAAGTTGGTTGTCCAGGGTCATTAGCCCTTTAAGTTACGGGAAATTTTTTTATCCTCTGCTGATTTATTTTGCAAACTATCAGAGTTGCTGCTTTCGTATCATTGGAGAGCATGGAAAGGTACTCTCTTCTGAGGGCTGTACTGAGGTAGGGTGTTGTGGAAGAGAATATGCAGGCACAATGCAGGCGAAGTCCCCATAAACACCCTCGAAAGTTCTAACGAGATTCCGGTTACTCGGTTTCGGGGTGATTCTAGTATATCTGTTGAAATAATATATGTAGAAATAGGAAAATAATGTCTCTAGATTACCTAAATTAGCGTGGCTTAGTTCAATATGCCATTGGACAAATCTAGATGCTTCATTGTAAGAATTCTTAATTTGTCATACCTAAGTACCCATCGGCCAATCAGACAGTTCATTCTGCCCTTGTTGAAGTTAACAAAATTAAAGACTCTTAGCGTGAAAATTAGTCTTTGACGATTTGATCTACAAATTGCAAAGGAATAGCATTATTATGCTTGTTTTAGAATGGGCTATTCTGAACAGAATTCAACACTGGTGGTATTCTCCGAAAGTATTTATAACACACTGTGAGTTAATATATTGCAAAGTGTGACACAATGAGATTTTTTTATTCTAAGATTTTGATCTTCAATTTTAATATTATGTTGGAAGTAGGGCAGTAGAATTAGGCATGAATGATGTGTTCAATAGGAGTCAATTACGTGGAATTACCGAATATTGTGATTAATAGGGTAATTTGAGAATAAGAGAGAAAATTTAACAAATAGTCCTAGCCTTAAATTTTTGGAGGTTGTTGACTTTCGTATGATAAGAGAAATGGAAATAGCATTTATCCACACTTTTTATGCCAATAAATAATACATACAAAAGTTTTATTTAGAGGTAAGAGTTCGTTTAATGAAGTGATGATAAATGTTCGTGAAGATTCTCGGAAATACAAGACCGATATGACCACCTGGAGAGTACGTGCAGTACATCCTACAATAGTTGTGAAGCAAGATGGATTGGGCAAATGGACAGAAATATTTAGATAAGTTTTGATGCGCATTTTAAATGGTTGGAAAAAAGAAACTGTGGTATTCCAGTATTGAAATACATATGGAGAAATTTGGGACCACGGTGATTTTAAACCTGATATATATAGTGAATTTTTAATTTAGAGGGGATTCGCTATGTTTTTGGAAATGAGCGATATTATTCACGTACCCATAACACATTTGTGAAATGACCGCGTATTTATAAATGCATTTCCCCCGTGCAATCCGTTGCTCTTCTGTTTATTAAATTGAGTATGAGTTACTCACCCTAATTCCACCCCATTTCTTATTCTCTGCTTAGTGTCCATTTAATGGCTTGTTCTATCGTGCGCTATCTGTTTTTCTGCCTAGACTTTTGTCCTTTCCCCTTGCCTCCACCCCTGACAGAAAAAAAAAGTGTAGATACTTGCTATTTCCATTTTGCTATTCATACGGAATCGAATAAAATATTCCAAACTAATGATAAGAATAGACGCCCGTGATAGCCATGTACATGTGTCGGGTACGCGGATTTGTCTTTCCATTCGTTTCAACTAGCTCCTCGCTGATACGAACTGGATCAAAAATCCTGGATAGCTCGCGGAATTCACTTGAAAAATGGAAAATGAACGATGAAGGAAAATTGAGCGTAGTTTCAGCGCCTCTTAACGCCTTGAAAGTTCTTTTAGCCTACCATTCATGCATCGAGATGAACATTTTCTTGTTGATTGTCTTAACTTTTTTCAAAACGACCTAAATGTAAGTCTGTAATGGTGTTGAAAAATTAGACATAGTTTTCATTTCGATTGACGCCAAATTTTCTGGAGAATTACGGAGATAGTTACCTAAAAAGCAGACGTACCCTTTATCTATATTATGGCATTTGTTAGGTAGGAGATATTAGCATCGCAAAGGAACAATCCGTTTTATTGATGGCCGACAATTCAGCAATATCGCCAAGCCTGCTCTGCAACGAAGTCGCAATATCATCCCTAGGCGTTAAGCGTACGAAAAATAAAAGTTTCCGCCATCTTCATTGAGCGGAGTGGTGCCACATGCGTGGCACATACCACGTGCCAGCATGAGCTTACCCTTCCCTCATCGCTCGTTTTCCATCGTATTCCGATCGGTTATCATGGGACGTCGTTCATAATGCGATCGGCAGGCGTTTGAGATTATCATCGATTCCCTCCCCCCTACCCCCTTGCATAGCACCCGATGATTTGATGGAGGCCGGAGCAGAGTGGAGAGGGGAAACAAAGAGAGATGAAAACAAAAGTGGCTGGCCCCTCTGGCATTGCGACAGGGTCATTTGATTCGATATATATTCGAAGTTCTATCGATATGGGTCTTCCCATCCATTTCCACCACACGGCCGCCATTTAATGTGCTTCCTCGTGACATTTCCTGCCATGGCACACCCAAGTAAATGTATATACGAATGTACGGCGCAAGTTTTCATTTCGAATACAAATGCGTCGAACACACCAAATTGATCACATTAATGGCGGACTTGTTTACGTCGCGAAGACCTCTATTGATGGAGGAATACAATCGATATTGAGCGACCTTGGCATAGAGAGGGGGGCATCATCAGACGGACCGGCACGGCGATTGTTATGGCGGCGCTCCCCCCCCCCCATGCGCCCCCCTCCCATTGTCCCCCACCCCCTTCCAACACCAAGGGCAGCATGGGGATGGGGTGGGGGGCGTGGTGTTATCGTGGGCCATGTGTGGCCGCCCCCCGTTCCAGGGCCCTTCTCTCGCCGGAGTCCCGGGCGGCGACGTGGGGGGGCTCGCACTCCTCACCACCTCCTCTTCCGCTCGTGCCCCTTTCGCCCCCCGGCGGCGGCGTCGGTGGCGTCGGCCCCCGAAGCGGCGGCGGTGCCGCGTGGGCCGCCGGAGTTGCAGCGGGCGGCCGAGAGCCGCAGAGGCCCCAACAGGTACGGATCACCACCACTCACCCCGATCCACTGCACCCCACTCCTCCTCCCTCCACCTCCTCTTGCCACCCGCAACCCACTTCTTGAAGACAATGAAATGGTCTCATTGTCACACTCCCCCCCCTCCCCCTCCCCAACAACAACCCTCTTCTTCAGAAGGACACGAGAGGCCACGTTTCTCCGAGGTATTCTGTGTGACAGCACGATTGTATCCATGGAGTGAGGCGTGGACCGTGTGGACGATCACAATATTACGTATCATTAATGAAATAATTCACACCATTCTATATTTTATTGTTCGCCCGATCGATTTCAACATCTGTGCGCCATTCTCATGGTATATAGATAGACCTTTCATTTGTGTCAAAGGCCTCTGTGCCCTGACAATGACGCATTGACGTGGAAATCGATGGGGTAAGTAAAAAAATTGAATGGCAAAAAGTAATTTATTGATAATGCTTAGTAGCCTGAGATTTTTTAATTTAATTCCACATTCTCTCTGTTGTCAGCGGTTATCATTCGACGGATTGATGTTTTATTTTTATTTTATTTCGAATAAAATAGTCCGTTAACATCATCGTTGCCAATTTGAAGTGCATCGGTAACAAATACGACAATATACACTAATAAAAAATGATAACGAGAAAAATCTAACTTGGATGGAATAGAGGTGCCGATAAATGTTTATTGCTGACTAATTTTAGCTGTTTATTTACGGAAAGGTGCGTTGTGGCCCAGTTGGCAATTTTTTCAGTCGAAAGAAAATCGATCAAATCAAATAAAGAAAAGCGATCGAATTGAGTGACTCTATTAGGAAATTAGGGAGGAGAGACGGTAGAAGAGCGAACGTTTAAGTAGTGATAATCTGGGAGTGAGCATGTTTAGTAATTAGTTATCTCGCGATATGACGCGAATGCACTCTGATATTCATGAATGAGGTAAGTTCATGACTGTCAATGTAAGAATTAAGGGTATTCTGTAAAGGAGTTTTAAGTCAGCTTTAATTCTGAAATGGGAGAGACTACAAATGAATACGAAAGATTGTATGGCGTCCATAGACGAAGTGTGGAAATTTAGCATTCGAAATCTCAATATTTTAGCAAGTAAAGTCGTGAAGAAAGGTAGACATGTTAGTGGCAGTCGACATGAATCATGTTGGATTGCAACAAGTGAGCATTGAAAGAACAATGAATGAGTGGTTTGGAAGTGCTGGAGTAATTAAGATATCAGCAAAACCTAATAAAAAAATGGCCTTCCATTCAATTGCCTGTTTAAGATCGCCGAAATTGTTAGACTATTGTTAAACTATGCTGCCCAGAACTTGGATGGAGGACACGCAATTCCTTGGTATTGCTTACATGTTGTCGGCGAAATTGTTTGGGGTTTTTCTGCATGGTTATTGTCACGGCGCAACATTTTTCTTTTTGTTCTTCGATTTTAGGAAGGCACTCCTCCACTATTTCCCGCGCGGATGCCCGCAAACGTAGAGAAGGCATTTTGAAGCGCTCCCATTCGTGAAAAAGCATTTCGCCCTGTATTCCGCAAGTGATCTCAACAGCAATACAAATTAGCCGTTGGAAATATGTGAGGATTTGCACCTTCGTGAAGAAAATATGATGCAATTGATCTAATCCATTTTATTGAGTGATTTAATGAGTTATTCTGATATTGGAGCTTTTGGACCTACCGTTCTGAATACAATTACATTTCCTAGAAAACAAAAGAGCGCTGGGCTTTTCAAGACGCTGCTTAACCTCCTTTGGCTTTGCAAATCCGGACATAAAGGAGCCAAATTAGGTATGATAGAACAGAGAAACATTATATAAGCTACTCTTATTATGTATTTTCCACTCTAGGGCTAAGAACAAAATTAACTAAGGTGTAGTAAAATAACCTAACTGCTTGGGAATGTCTATATCCATATCCCAAAGATAAACCATACACCAAACATTTTCCACTTCCGTATTTTCAGTTTTTCGCTTGCCTTTTCGTATTTCCTTGATTTTCAACTCACTTCACTGCGCCCTCAATAAGAAAGAGCATTGCTCTGAATGATGAGACAAATGCACTCCAGAAACGGCTCTCAGTTTAGATGCGTTATCTGCAGTAGGGAAAATTTCAGAAGACTCTTGGATGTGAAATTCATCTGGCTCCGCCTTTTACCAATCCGGTACTCTCATGAATCAACCGTCTTTCCTATTAATCCCACAAATTCTAGCAATGCATT
Organism: Ceriagrion tenellum; assembly: GCA_963169105.1. Taxonomy (NCBI): domain Eukaryota; kingdom Metazoa; phylum Arthropoda; class Insecta; order Odonata; family Coenagrionidae; genus Ceriagrion; species Ceriagrion tenellum. Next base: position 112,242,198 of record OY720644.1, on the reverse strand, counting down.
TTCCCACGTTTCGAAAAAAAACATTCAGTGAAATTACATTTAAAGCGCTACTTGCTTGAGTTGTGTAGCCGTCAATTGTTTCAAAAACAGAGCGTGTTCCATCGTTATCTTTCCCGTTAGCAAAGCAAACATCACTGTCCGTCATTATCCGGCGCGATAAAAGGCCTTTATTTTATATATACAAATAAGCCGAGGTATAATCTTATCGTGGCCGATCGATGTGTAAACCTAAAAACAGTAACTGTCATAAGAAAGTTATTTCAGAGCTATCTTTTTTGATCCAAGAGTATTGTTGGGCTGATATGATAAAGAGTTCTTGCAATGGTGGAATCGCTTGCCTCAAGCTATAGCCAGAAGTCATCAGTTTATCTATTGCTTCAGTGTGTGCAATTGCTTAGCTGTCGTAATTAGTTCCTCTCCTATGAGAGCGTGTTACCATTTTCTGATTAGGAAGAATTCTTCACCTCAAACCCCGCGTTACGAATATTCGGGAAAATTCATTACCCTTAATTAAAATCATTTACGATTATTGAGGCAAATGCACTGTACATGTGAAGAGCGTCGGGTGAACTTCCATTTCCTCCTGTATTCCATTTTGGAGAGCATGATACCATTGCTTATTTCCTTGGATATGGTCCTGACCCACCAAAATTTCACATCTGAAAAGATTACAAAACAATGAAATGATAACTCCTTCCTTATCCATGTGAAATAAAATATAGCTTTTGCTCCAACGTTTTTCAATGAGCGTAGTATCTGCCTGGACTTTAAGGGAAAAGAATTTTGAACCAGCTTCTAAAGACGTTTTATTTTTTAATCAAGGCTTCAAATCAAACTGTAACCGTCGCTATAATATCGAGTGAGGACGATCTTTGACAAATCGCAATGGAAAGTGAATTCATAAACCTCAGTCAAAAACTACGTCTGAAATACGTAAATCCTTTTGGTTCCGCAAGTATTAACGGTTGTTTGGATTACAATACCAGATTAATCTCGACACTTTGTTTTGTTTTTGGTGTTACCATACCTTTATCTAGGGTGGATCATCCCCCAGGGGGGTGGGAAGTGTGCACCGTCATCGAGAGTTCGCAACCATGGATTGTTTACGTTTCCATATCGCGCCGCAGATGGTGATGTTATCGGTCGGCGTATCGTGTCGTTCCCGAGATAAGGTGGCCCTGGACAGGTGTCTTCGGAGGGAGAACTCGGTATCCGCTTTATCCCTTTTATACGAAACACGCGCTGATTTCGGAATCGGGGCAAACATATGCTTATCTACCGCGAACATTTTTCTCATTCATTAGCTCCAAATTTTCCATCGAGCAGCCATCGAGCAGACTTCCACGACATCCGATTAGCGCCGATGCCCGCAAATAAATCAACATTCATCACGCGCCCTCTCTCCGCGGTCTTCTAACCCTCCCGGTGCCTAGCCTTTGCTTGCTGGTCATCGGATGAAACGAGGGCCGGCCCCAAGATTCTAGATAGTCAGGGGTCCACGCTCACTCTCTTGGCCAACTCTCGGACAAGGGATTCTTTCCTCAATCGGATCCCATCTCTCACTGATTCGAGCGTCTCCGACGGAGTGGAAGAACATACGTTGGCCAAAAAAATTGGCAGAACACACTTCTCACTTGCGCTATTCGTCCATTCTGATGGAAACTTATTTTCCATCCCAAAATGGCGAAGTTCATTTGACTTTCTCAACAATTCCTATTAGTCCTTAGTTGTTTGTATTGGATCGCGGCTCGAGAAATCACACTTGAATTCCACATTTTGTGCAATAAATTTGATCGATTGAGAAGATTTTATCGAGGAGAATCACCAAAAATTTAAATCATTAAACCTCAACGCGCGTTTCTTGCTGTGCAATGCAAATTTTTTAGGTGAACGTCAGTGTTTTTTGCCATGCGTAACTTCATTGCTTGAGGCACCATGAGCACAAATATAGATACTTGGGCTCATCATTTGTATGGTACCTCATAACTCTTCCTTTAAAGACTTGATCCAATTCACAATCGAGAAACAGGTATGCTTGGGTGTCTTAACTGGGAGTACAACCCTTCGTGGCATACAAATCTACATTTGTATTCTCACCTGAACTAATAATTTTTCCACCGTGAATTTCGCCCGTGAATCCCTTATTTCAATTTCCTTAGCTAGTTACTCCTACAAAGTAATCTAGCGGAAGAGACAGCTTAATTGTTTATCATTAAATGTGACTCTTCAGCTACAGCTGCCCTCTTGTTGAGTTAACCATTTCCCTCTTTCAGATCCATGCAAGTGTCTTTTTAGCGCGACATAGTTATATGAATAGCATCCAACCATTGTGAATATTTGGTTTACCATAGAACGGAAACCTGAAATCCATAATTTACCAGACTAAGTGACTATTTACTGTATTAACTGTGTTCTTTGCCTTTAAAAGGGTGATTTAAGTTTTTCTCCAAATTGCACATATGTATCGATTACATCCTCATCCACAAGCCTCTGCTGCCATGTCCCCAGTCCCATAGTAATAGAATGAGAGATCGTAGATTTTTCCGGCGTATCTGCTGAATAAAGGTCTCTCGGGTATTCGAGAGATAAGTAGCTGCTAACCCGGTGGAATACCCGAGAAAGTCATACTAAAGGAATCGCCTCCTGAAAAACAGCATTTCCACGTAAGGGATCACTTACAAGAACCACAGCTCATGCCATTGAAATGTGATCAAGAAGAATATGTTGCATTTCCTAAGCCCAACGTATGAACAATCGGCAAGGTGCACAATTTAATGATTCTTAGGCGAATCTACTCCTAGCCCATTCTCCATTTGCATGGCTGGGCGGAATGATCTCCGACGGCAGCCATTCGTTCTGCAGAAGTCCCTCCCAGGAGTAAACACGACAATGCAAGGCCTCTGGTGAGGTCGTCTGCATCGATTCGCAAGAATCTCGACTCTTCCCCAGCAGCTCTCATTCGTCGCCAACGCCATCTCGTCGGAAGTACGAAGCTCCCTGCTGTGATGACGAACGAAACAAATACTCAGCTGTGATTTCTCCAATTGGCTCGACGCAAGCACCAAGAGGTCCTTCCCGTTTCGAGCGAGCGCTTTGGGATCTGATCGTCGGCCGCGTTGCGAAGGAGAGGTGTGACCCTCCTTGCATTCGGCGCCGGGGACGAATCGACTGAGTTGCCTTGGTTACCATCGCTGGTGGATGTGCCGTGAGTTCTTTGGTGATGAGGGAGACGCGGTGCGGCGGAAGAAGTCACTTCCCACCTCTTCCCTCTCGTATGTCTCCTCCCGAGTTGTAATAAATGAATTACTGAAATCCGCTTCACACGATTTTCACTGCCAACCTCAAAGGTGAATTTCATTGACCTCCTTTTACATTGATTTTTAATAATTTACATTCGATTATTTTTATTGGTTACGATGAGAATTACCATTGGAGCTCCACTCGTGAGCAACATGCGGGATTATTTTTTTAAATAGGGATGTTTACAATGAAGCCCTACTCTTGGAAAATTAATGAATTCTCTGAATCTCATCGTTAGTATTAAGTGTTTTAAGCAATATGGCACAAGAGGTCCAATATGGATTTATATCACGATATTTAAGTTAAAAGCGGTTCGGTGCTTTCACCTAAGTACAGTCCAAATTAGCATCCCATATTCGCACGATTACGTGAGCCCAAGCATGCTAATGGCCGATCATTTACAACCTTTAATTCAGTTATTGGGGTATTAAATTCAATCAAGTTGGGCAACAATTTTGTTTGCGTAAAACTAGAGTAACGGTGCAATAGTCCAATCTCTTCATGACATGTTCTTGTTCGCTAATTCTCAAATAGAAAATTAAGAATAATCAATTGCCTTAGCAAATTGAATAGAGTTAACCGGTGTTGCTCAAATAAATGGCTATTACTACCACTCCGAGTGAGAGCAAAGTGTTGCACTTCACATACTTTATTTATCACTTCACAGCGGCCCACATAGCTGTCGATGGTCAGCGGGCGATCAAAGGAAATATTGTCTCGCCTTCGCAGAAGGAAAGCTGTATTTGCGATCACTTCAATGAATTAACGGGGTATAAATGGGAAACTGCGGGGTCTCTTTCAGAAAGAATAAAAAAAATAAATTGCCGTGACAAAAATTGACTGAGTTTGTATCCACGATTCGAAAATTTCGGCATAAAAATACGTGGTATTTCATGTAAATGTTGCAAAAAATATAAATATGACATTTCACGGTATTCTCAGTCGTTAAATAACTCAAATTCTCATTGCTACCGCTTATATACATGGACGACCTTGAAACACTCTCAGCTGCGGATTCTCAGAATTGAACTTGAGGGCAGAATTGGTATGAACATTGCGCTTAAAGTTGATGTGACAAACAATCGGTAAAAATAAAATCCCTTCTACTATGACGACAGTTCAAATCGGGTCGGCTGAAGCTTCACGAAGTTCTTTAACGATGTGCGTGTTTCCGCATCACGGAACGCGAGTTCGTTATCGTGCAGAGGACTTTTAAAATATTTGAGTGGTAGCCTCCCTCTGAATTTTTTGGGCCGTGATTCAACTCTCCATCAAAACATTGTCCGGCAGTTTATGCGAGTCCTTCCTGAAGGAGGCCTCGAAAAAGGGAACAAGAGAGTTGAGAGCGAGAGAGAAATAAAGGAAGAGAGAGAGAGATATGAGGTTTTGAATAAAGGCGGAGGGATTAAAGGAATGCATGTTGATGGTCGCCTCGATGTGGGGGGAAATCCCCCAGTCGGGGGGGGGGGAAGGAAACGGGGGAGAGGGGTGTTCTGGGTTGGGGGATTCGCCCGGCGCGACCGAAGCGAGCAAAGAGAGACGACCCCGCCCCCTTTCGCAGCAGCAGGCTCAGCAGGCACAGCAGGGCATGGTGTTGGTTCGCCGCCGGCGCCATTCCCTCTCCGGTGCAGAGTGCTGCGCCGTGGGCGACCACCTCGGGGACGCCTCCGCAGCCGACGACCACGATCCGCTGATGAGCGCCGTCGCGGCGGCCTACCACGACGACCCCAACATGGTGAGTGCGCACCACCTCAAAAACAAAAAACAAACCATACCATACTTTGGCCTCAGAGGGATGTTCATTTAGCAGCTGCATCAATTCATCCTTTTTTTAAATAGCATTGGGCAAGAAAAATGTATGTGAATAATGTGCAATAAAAGTGAGCCAGAATGCTTAAACCTTCCTTTCACCGCGAGCAGAGTGACCCCTTGTCCAGCGGCTGCCAAAGCTAGACATTTAAGGAGTTTGACACCTCTCGCCTCTCAACCTCCTCTCATCACCTTTCTCTCTCTCTCTCTCTTTTTCGCTCGCTCTCTTGTGTTTTTTACACGCCACCCTTATTACCCCCCCCCCCCCCCCGCCCAAATCACCTTGCCCCCTCCCCCAATCCACTTGGCTGCGTGCAGTGGCTCGAATCCGTAGATGTGTGACACAAGGACAGTCAATAGGCCTTTGCCGCTTATGCCATTCCTGCCTTGTAGCCGACTCCTCGCCCATCCACTGCCATGAACCCTGCTCCTCTTCTCACGTTAGCTAACTCATTAGCTGCCAGACCAGCTGCTCCCTTAGCGCAAGAACTATTAGGGTAGTTAGGTCAGAAAAATAAACGCTTTACTAGAAAAATGAAGTTATGCATAATCTTATCGCAACACATTTTTGTCCAATTAGGTGTCCTTATTCAATGATTGCAGAAGGAGCTTTGCCCACGGGCACCTCGGAAAATGAACCACTTGCCAAATACACTGATAGAAACTGATGATAACTATGAAAGTTCACTGTTTTTACGATTCGGTGAATCTTTCCTTCGAAAGGTAAGCCATTCGGTCGCATGCGACTACAATCCCTTGTCACCGAAAAATCTTAAAAGGAGGATGGCTGCGAACATTTCATCTCTGCGATTGGACACCTCGACAGCATATTGGTGCGCAGTGCTCCAGTTGCTTGGTTATGATCTCGTCACCCTTTTCATCCAATCGCTCGAGAGTATCAAAGTTATTCGAGGCCGAGTCTTATATTTTACCTCCGGGAAATACTTTTCCTCGTTGAGTTTCTTAGGAGATAATTCAATACTCTTTTTGCAAAAAAATGTAGGTATAATTGATGAAAAATTATTGTTCCCTCATTCCATAAAAGCCCTGAAGTTTGTGTGCCTCCTACATATTCTCTTCGCTGAGAGCGCCATTGTAAAACCAACGAAATGGTATTACGAACAATCCTCAAGCTGCGACAGTCCTTGCTAGAATTATGTCTTAGAGTTTAGATTGGTATTTTAATGCTAGGAGAGTGGTAGAAAAGGACGCATTCGTGAGACGAGGAGGAATACGAAAATACCGCCGCCACAATGACGTTTCTCACAGAGTAAGCCACCGAAGAAGGCTGCAGATGATTCCCGCTTTCTCATTCCACAGATTGCCGCTTCGCACCACGAAAATTACAGGCCGGGTGATCACCATGGAATGAGAGACAGCCTCTGGGCGTCCCTCTATAGGCCTCAGGTTTGAGGATTGCCTCCCTCCGGCAGCCGCTACGGGATGAGCCGAACAGCGGGCGCCTATTAGTTGAGTCGCCGAATACCCGGAAGCAATGTTCTCGCGAAAGGAAAATTCACTAATGTCGTCGACTCCAATCTCGTTCCACTGCTTTTTTTCACCGCGAACTCGCTCCTCGGGCATTCTAATCGATATCTCATTTTAAAAGAAATTCAATTGATGTCGCCTCATTTAATAAAAAGAAAAACATTCTACCTTTCCAGGGCCACTTACTACATTACTTTTAAGGGTATTTGCCAAAAAGTACGAGTTTTTTTCCACGGGACATGGTACTGGAATGACTCCAGAGAAATTTCTTTTTTTTAATGGGGAATTTCTTATGAGTTGATATCATCAGAAATTTAGCAGTGAGTAGTTTTTCTAAAGTCTCAAAGATTTGCAAAAATCGATCAATCACTCACCGCAAAAGTTTTTACGAAATCTCAAAAAAAATCTTTGGATATGAAGGCTTTTTCAGTGAATGACGCGGAAAAATAAGTTAAAAATAGACGAATGCATATTAATTTAATTTATGAGAATTTGAGTCACAGAAAACATCTATTTTGCCAACAATATTACAATATTTACTTAATGCCTCTTTCATCCACTGATATTAGAAAGTATAATGGCACATGTTCTCTTTCATAAATAGGGAAAACTTTCACTTAAACCAATTTGAGCTGGCTCTGGCCTTAAAGTCACATCTTCCAGAAATTCTGAAAATTTAATATTGCATCATTAAAGAGCATTTTATTAACTGAGATAAAAATAGGTTATTCAGGTTAGTTTTCCTCCATCCAGTCTTGAAAGTGGAAATTTTAACTTTGGTCCGAATAGAGATGGCTCGGATTTCAACAACAAAACGTCAATTTGAACGAGAGAACATCGTAATGCTTTTACTTTAAACTATTCATGAAAAGCGAAGATTCCAGGGATATTGGATGAAAATAGAATACAGGAATATTTTTAGGAATTCCTTAGCGTTACTAGTGAACTACTACTGTATTTGAAATCAAATATTCCGTACTTGCATCAGAATGGCGCTGCAATTGGCTTCTACGGCTGGAAAAATGAGCTCATTAAGAATATGTCCAAGGAATTATCTGCGTATATTTTGGACCTCAATTTGGGTTTTCATTGGTGACTCATGACTTGACTTGACTTTTGTTTATTTATACTGGGTTAAATGAGGCATAAACTCATAAGCGCTCATCTCGTACAGAGTTTAAATATTTAACACATACAAAGTATTCATTTTGAAAAATGGCTCGCAGGCCGTTATACTCATGAATTCGTCTTTGTATGTTTTTACTATTTGAAATCCATTTTTTGTTTTGAACAAATATCATAGGTGGCACGTAGGCCTGATTATGGTTTGTCGAATTATTACAAAATAATTTTGTTTATTAACATTTGGAATTTGGTGGATGACTTAGGGTTGTCCACAATTGCAGTTCTGCAGTTTACGAGGTGCAGACAACTCATGTCATCAACGAGAGCAGGATTATTCCAAATGCGTGAGTAAGTAGGAATTTGGCCAGATAAACAAAATATATCATTTAGCATTCGTTTTGACTCGCATAGGCCTGAGTAAACTTGATGAGCCGCTCTCCCGGGCACGTGACGTGGTCGCGCCACGCCCCGTGCAGGCCAAACCAAGGCCCCACCCTCCCGTGCGCAGGTCGTCTATGCGGGAAAGGTGGTGGACTCGCCGCGATCGCCGCAGGATTGCGCGGTCGGAAAATGAATTTTCTCGGTGGACGAGGAATCCCGCGTCCGGCGTTGAGGTGGTGAAAGTCGATCGTGAGCCGGTTCGGAGCGGCGATGCTCATCTATTTGGTCGCGCCCCTGCGAAAAGACGAGTTTCTGCATCGAGGGAAAGACGCTCTTCGGGGCCGTTAAGCGACGATTCCGGAAACTGGGTGCCTGGTTGAAAACCAGTCTCCAGCTTCCGAGTACCTCGAGGAATTGGCCAGGCGACTCCTCTGGGAGAAATGTAGACGCTTCGTAATTTCCCTGTACGAAACATAATCAACCGGTTCCGAATTGCTAAAAATTTTAATGTCTTTTCTGAGAAAGATGATGCGGTTTGTATATCCATTGAGACAGGCTGTTCATTGCGCAGGCTGTGCACTGGAAAAGGCTGGCTTCTCGAAGCCTAAGGGATGCGAATTTTTGTCATTCCTCTCGACCGATCCACGATTCCCTGTGCAAAAATAAAATTTCATAGTGTAGCGGCTGTTGATTGAAATGTTTGTCACTCAGTTTCTATGACCAATCAGTATTTTATGTAAAGTTTTATTGTTAAAATAAAGTTACATGTACTTATAAAATATTAATAACACCAGCCATTTCAATAAGGGCTGGTTATTTTTTATTTATACAAATATATAGACATTTGTAAATATAGACATATGCGAAGCCCGATCAACATCGGACCATAAAACAGTGCGAGTAATAAAATATAGCTCAAACAGCGTAGAAACTGATGCGCACTCTCTCTCTCTCTTTCCTTCCTTCCCGCAATCCACATTCGTCGCATTCCTCCGGCACCCGGCCTCACCGAACATACGAGCATGCATTTGAGGTGATTGTTTGCTCTTTCTACAATAATCAAGTCCTTGTTTTTCGTGCGAGGAAAGCCGCTCAGCTATAGCTTCTCCTCGACGGCCCTCCGGAGCTCTTCGGCGTCCTCGCTCCTGGCCCTGGACGCGTTGGACCCCCCCACCGCCCCCGCGCCCCCCTTCTTGGACGCCCCCTTGGCGCACCCGCCGCCGCTCGCACCGCCCCCGGCCCCCTTGGAGCCCACACCTCCGCCCCCGGCTCCGACGTCACCGCCGTAATCCGCGGGTGGCTCGGCGGGACGACCCGAAGCCACCTTGGGCCGCGGGATCCTCATCTTCTGAACGTCCAACAGCCACGACTCCATCTCTGGACGAGGAAACGAGAGAGAAAGAGAAGACAAGTTAGCCACGGAATCGACAGCATAGGAAATTGTATACACTAGATCAACAGCTTCCAGTCAAACTGTCTGGACTTAGAGTTGAACATTCGCGTCGTATGGTTGGAACAATCCTAATATTCCGAACAGCAAGTGCAACAATTCGTTACTAACGGAGTAATTCGAGTGTGAGACACGAAGTAGTAACATTGAGCAGTGAAGATGTTGAAAGATTGCGTTCAGCACCTCCTCGAGTTCTTAACAGTCAACTACCAGTATCTAGATTGCAAAAGAAATTAGAGATTTCAATTTAAATGAAAAGGCATTTATAACATCGCCTCTGTACTCCGTTATTACATCTCGGTTCATTCCTTTAAATTCGCGAACTTCTTCAAACTGATAGTTATTATTCCCAAATAAAGGGATTAATGAAGGATTTCATTCGGCAGGCGTTGAAAAGTTATTATCATTTTATTCAGAAAATATTAAAATCTTCAAATTATCTTGAACGACTGTAAACCAAAATTTTCGTTAAAACTGAATACTTTACATGAAAACCATGCAAATCTTTAGGTGGATTATTAACTGTGGGGATGGTTCGGCGCAGACAGTTGCATCCTTGAAAAATCACGCTCCCTTCTTGAAATACGACCCAATGCAAAATTCATTGTAGTTAATAGTTTCGTACAAGCCTCTCATAATGTCTGTAAAATATTTATCATGAATGAGCAACTATCTTAGACATCGAGTATCAGTAAAAAATTTAGCCCGCTGTTTTTCAATGTACTTGACGCATGAATAAGTCTTTTTTAATGACTTCTCTAAATTGAGATCGGGCTACGATATTTCATAAGCATTTCTTCTCCTATTGCTGTGGGTAATCCCTTTCGCGTCGTTTTCTAACACGTGTTCTCCGTCTCAAAATTTGGCCTCTCCGTCCTTACCTAGTCTTCCTTGTGGGGCTCCATATTGCTTTCTCCTCATGTACTTCCTAATTAGGTAGTCCGAGCGAGATAGTTCCCTAGTCATAATAGAGACCATATTCTAATTATACGTTTTAATTTCACCAGCTGTAGGACGCATCCATTAAATATTGCATAATTAATGGTGCAATAATATAGTTTTATATGACAGAAATTGTAAATAAATAAATGAAAATTTCTAAATAAGTCTTTAAATTGACTCATTTTTTCCACGTGGTACGTTTGGAACCCCTTCAAAACGGTAGGTTTTTTATGATACCCAAGAGCATATTGCGGTGACGATATGATTAATTTTCAAAAAGAGTTGAAAAAACATACAAACTACATGCTGTTAATTTTTTTACATCTAAGCGTTAGAAATACCTCATTTTGTAAATAATGTCTCTCTGGAGTGCATACACGTACCATTTCCCATGTAGAAGGGCTGGTATTTTTTGGCAAATATCTCCATAAGTAATGCGGTAAGGGGTTTAATTTTTGGTGTCATCAGAAGGATCATATATAATTCTTTAAAACGATACCAAATTCATTGCTTTCTATGTAAAATAATGTTTCGCTCTAACTACCTTAACTTCCTCGTTTCTTATCGTACTCGTCCATTTGATTTTCTTCAACATATTGTTTCCCCTCAGTACGTCATTCAGCCTCTTTTTACAGATTCCAGGTGGCCGGCTAGTTTTTGCAGTCACATTCTAGTGTGTGAAATTCAAAATACCTTTCATGCGAGGTGTGGCGGAAAAGTAATGAGACTAAATTCTTTAAGAATACACTTTTATTCTTCCCTTGTGCAGCACTATACACTGTCGGAGTCTCTGCTCCAAGTCTCGATGTTAGTAATTGAAGTCTTCAATCGGGAGGACCTTTATCTACTTCGTCACGCTCCAATGATGTTATCCATAGTTCCAAATGTCATCCTTTCCAAACATTTTGAACTTGTGAAATAAGTAAATATTGCGAGGACTAAGGTTAGGCGAATGTATGTGTTGAATAACCACAAATACTCCTTTTTCCACGAAAAACTCTTCCTGTTTCACATATCTAATTTAAATCTGATGAAGGGGCAACCGGTCCTAATAAAACTTTATACTCATCATCCTACGCGTTACGTGAAGGTGCCCTCACTCGGTCGATATCGTCATCAAACTTTAAAGTCGAAAGATTACCTGAGCGAGATTCATCTTCCTTCGCCTCTTGGCCTTACGTAAATACTAATTTCTACCGAAAAACTTTTGCCATTGATAAATAAAATTCCACATGAACCCTTTTCAGTTTTTCACTGGCGGATCACCAAGTTTAACGCAAAATTTAATTGTACCACAAAGTCTCAAATTATGCTCTTCCATTTCAATTGTAACTGTCGTCTACATCAGTAGCAGAGTAAGGCATAATTGTGATACCTCCGCCTGTCCGAATAGCCTCCAAAACATAAGCATATGTTTTACCACCTATCACAGCAAATCGTGATGTTGTAATGGGTCTGAAATTGATGTCAATGGGGGGGGCAAAAATGGAAGATGGAGATAAAAAGAAGGTTTTTCTGAGGTCTTTGTCCTCATTGAAACAGAACTCAAAATACATTGGTTCTAACTGGTCGCCTCCTGAAAGTGTGAGAGGACATAGGGAGCCAAACTGGATTTCCAAATGATAGACTACATAAAACACGATTATTACTCTCATAACAACGAGGTTGAATATTGGGTAATAAGCTCTATTATTTTATATAATAAATTCTCAGGCTTCACTTGGTGGAACAATATTGCGATGATTTGTAAATGAATTCACTTTGCAATATTTCACAATGGTTTTTATTATTCCGACCTAGGTTTCGACTCAAGTTAAGTCAATATCAAGGTAATGACTAAACTTGAGTCGAAACCTAGGTCGGAATAATACAAACCATTGTGGAATATTGCAAAGTGAATTCATTTACAAATAATCTAATATTTTAGTTGATTAAACCGGAGCAGTGGATAGTCTTTCAAGTAAAATGCGTTGATTCACTTCCCAGTGTCGGTGGACATTGTAATGAGGAGAGGACTTTTAAATACCACTGCACGAAGTCCATTAGAGGACCTTGCGTTCGGCGCTTTTAGAGAGAGAGAGACCTCGGGGTGGCTTCTAGTGATCGCTCATTCCGGTTTGGAACCGATCGTCTTCTGGGGCGCACCTCAGAGTCGACGGCTTGATTAGGTAATGCGACCTTTCTCTTGTAATAGGAAAGACGGAGAGTGCTGCTTAAGCTTTTTACTTTGTTATCTTCTCCTCTCAGTGCATAAGAGAAATGTATGTGGGCGCCATACGGTGACATCAACTAGTAGGGTTATCTTTCCCGATGACAATATGCGTCAGATTTCATCTCCCAAGAGTTTTGCGTCATCATCAAAGCCACTTGGGACTGGCTCATCCACGATGCAGCACCGAGCCTACGGATAGTCTTCGTTGTAATGAATGATAACAGTCGATGGAAGCTCGTTGTTACCCTTGACTGTGGCGCGTCAAACCGAATAATTTTTCGACCTAGCTGAGCAGCAGGTAAACATCCGCGTGAAGAATGCAGTCTCTTAAAAGGAAGGATTTCTCCTTTTTTCCAGCCCTACCAAACCCACCGAGTACTCAAGAAGGGCTTCATTCACTCAACATATTATTAGATACTATTTCTGGCGGCCATCCGACTTGAGTTTTCGGGTTATAAGGAGAGTCAAAAGCCTATGGACTTGAAAGGAAACTCCGTACGCATCTGTAAAAGACGTAATAATGGATATATTGATATGTTATCATATCAGATCTTTATTCCATTTTTTGCCTCCCATTTTCAAAATTTGGTAGGAGAGAAAGGAAAAGTAGAACACTGTGAGTACACAATTCCCTCTTCTGTAGCCGCTATTTTCACTTGCCGATGCAGCCGATGACTTGCCGATGTAGTCAGTGCCTCAGTGGTCAATAATATTTCCTTCGTGTCTCAAGTGAAAGAAGTGCAACGATTGAATCTTTGTTGCATTTTAAAATTTTCAATTATTACCTGGGTGTTTTTGGAGTCTCTTGTGACGAAGTTTAGAATCTCTGATTCGCGGCGTCTGAAGCGAACAGTGATCTCATGTGATAAGTGTTGTGGGATTGTGCTCAGTCAGTCAGTCATTCAACACAGTTTTCAAAGGAATATCTCACTCGCATCATATACGGCGTGGAGTCGGCAAACCGAGAGTTTACAATTGTCTCTCTTAATTTCTCCCCGTTTCATTCTCGAAATCAGTTTCATAAGAGCTGACTTGCGAAAGAAAAACGACGTAGATGCTTCGGATGTTTTTCCCAAGTTAAAATGGACTCGATGTCTGAGACAATCTGTTTATAATCATTGGATGCGCTAATTTTCACGCTTGCGAGTTTCAACGGATGGCTGCGTTTGCATTTAATTGTGCTTAAAATGTATGCATTTAAAAATATACCTAAAAATTCACAATTCAGTTTAAGTGAATTCTTTTGGAAACACTTTCCAATGATGGGGAAGATGTTTTCCGCGACCTTTGCCACACTCCGTTATTTTAAATGCGTTATCGCAATCGTATATTTCTATCTGCCTACTGATTTCAAATCAACTGCCGTTTAAGAGCTGCAAAGCGCCTTATAATCCTCTCAAAAGAATACTCTGTGTGTTTCGGGACCTGCGGCGTGGGTGCTTTTCGCTCAGGTTTGCTGAGATATCCGTGAGTTAAATGCTTGGAGAGGTGGCAACGAATTTAGTTATCATTTATTTTATCCCACGTAAATGGCAAGGTCTCCTCTATTTTGAAAGACTGATCAGTTATCAGTGTCGATGATCACGAGTGAATGATCTGATAAAGATGTAATTATGTTTCTGAAAACACCTAATCATTTTTTTACGGATGAAGAGACATGATTTGTACTCTCCTCAGAGAAATTTCTCATGCCTAAGTTATCATTTTCGTAGTAGATCTTGATGCACATAACACTGCGCTGGAATCTTATGGAGGCCAGTTTTAGACTCATTTTTACGGCACTTATTGATGTGCGATTCCGAGACACTCTCTTCCACATGAGCTTCAAATGCTAGACTAAACTTTCAGGAGTGACGTGAGTAAACACGACACTTAGGCACCTGCAGCTAACAACACCAGTACCCGACGCAATTATTTCTTCAATAATATGGTAAAGTTATTCTTCGGGCTTCTCAATCCTCGGGCTCTCCAGAAGAACCAGCCAATCTCTCGATTCGTACGCAAATTTTCAACTTCACGTAAAACTAGCATCTTCCTCCGCTTACTTTTCCTCATTTCATTTCGGTTGACACTCCGCACGGATGTTTAAGTGATGGCCCGACGTCACGGGGGCCATCCATCCGCCGAACCCTTTATGTCATCAGTGGATTGGAAACCCTTGTTTGCTCTAATTTTTCGGTCACAAAAGCAACCACGTTCATGCATTGACTCATCTCCAAGAGGGTGGTCAATGGATTTTTGGCGTCTGGTATGCATATTCTTTGAGGATGAGGCAAGGCAGTAGCCCTCAACGCTTGTCCCGATGCCTGAAACTTCGTGTGAGGGTATGATTCGTGTAAGCATGACTTCGTGGAATTTG
Organism: Ceriagrion tenellum; assembly: GCA_963169105.1. Lineage (NCBI taxonomy): Eukaryota > Metazoa > Arthropoda > Insecta > Odonata > Coenagrionidae > Ceriagrion > Ceriagrion tenellum. Next base: position 112,227,132 of record OY720644.1, on the reverse strand, counting down.
TTAGCATTATCATTACAATGATAACTCGTAACTTTGTGATTCCACATATATTTATTTAGAACGACCCGTGTTTCGACGATCATCCCGAAGATGACGTTGAACGTCCAAACCCGGGTCCTTCCAAATGAAGATATGTGTAATCACAAAGTTACGAGTTATCATTACAAGTCCTCCCTTATCTCAGCACAGTGCTGTGACGATAGGTTCTCAATCCTTGTGATCCACTCGACGACGCCGCTTTATCACTCTCTTCTTAAAATTCCCATCCGCTCCCATTGAACACTGCTCTCACTCCGGTTTTGACATCGCCCCCGTTCAACCTCTTTCCTTCATTCAGTCATTCATCGAGTTCCCTAGGGCGGAACGAGCCGTTACCGAGGGCAGCCCCCTCTCTGATTTTTCCATATTAGCCCCGGTGATGCCGTCACGAGTGAAAGTGCAGAAGAGAAAAGAGAGAGGGGCGAGAGAGGGGGCAAGTTAAGAGATTTGCATCTCTTCCCCCGCTGCGGTGGAGACCAGAAACCAGGAGGAGACGAGGTGGCTAAACAAGCAACAGCGCAGAGCAGGATGCCACGAATCTCTGCTCCAATGTTGGTGAAGGAAAAAAATTCCAAATGATATGACGAAAATCTAACCGCTGTAATGTTACGAATGTATTTCCTGTCACGCGCGGAGAATAGTTGCGAGAAAGATTGCCATAATCTCATAGAAATATCCGATCGATTGTACTGTGGGTGGAGTAAACGTAAAATCTTCAGATAGAGTAAAATATCTTGGAATTACCTTAACTTCTGGTATATCGTGGGGATTACACATACAAAACATATGTGGCGCAGCATTAAAGAAACTAGGTTTTGTTAAACGTATAATAGGAAGGTCCGCGGATGAAAAAGTCAAAGAGAGATGCTACTTCGCTCTGATTAGGCCACACCTCGAATACACCGCGAGCATCTGGGACCCTGGTCTAATAGGTGTAACCAAAAAAATTAATAAAATACAAAGGAAAGCAGCGCGCTTCGTTAGAAACTGATACGAGCAAACATATAGTTTATCGCAACTTTTAGAGGGATTAAGGTGGGAGCCCCTAGAGACTCGGAGGCTACACGCTAGGCTTAGGTTGCTTGATAAATTCAGAACATATATTTCAGAGCGACAGAGAGCATATTATCATGACTCCTCACTGCATCTCTAGGCCTGACAGATGCAATAAAATAAGGGAGATACTCTGCCGAACAGATAGGTACAAAAACTCGTTATTTCCGCGAACAATGAGCGACCACAATAACAATTGAGCTCCACTAAATACACTCCCATAAGACATGTCACCATTTCATCTCCAAAAACATACACCTTTACACGGCTGGTGACCTAACACCCCCTGCCACACGCCCAAGCGGCGGCTCGCAGGGTATTATGAAGATGTAGATGTACTCTGCTATGAACCAATTGCTCATTTAAAGTCATCAACTCATCTGAATGGTGATCAACGAAAAAGGAGGCTGCGGGTGCTCAACGCTCGGGTGAGGCCCAAGTTCCGATAGAAAGACGGAGATTTCAGCGGAGTTAATTCGGTGGCGGTGAAGAGGAGCTCCTCCAAAGGATCGTGTGCCGCCTCTTTCGCTCCGAGAGGCTCTGTTGACTCCGAACTTCCGTCCGATCAACTCTGCATACCGTTAAAATTGATTTCCTCCCGGTTGCAGTCGGGAAATCGGGTGGAGCCGATTCTAAATGAGTTCTCGTGTTAACTATCAAACCGCAGACAAGACGATATGACCGGGAAATTCGCCATCGTCACCTCTGCTCTCTCTCTCTCGCTGTCGGTGTTCCCGGTTCGAATCCCGTCCGGTGGAATCAGCGCTCATCTTTCCATTTATGACGTCGCTCGTCATCAGTCTTAACCACTTGTTGTGCCTCCGCCGCCTCCATCAGTCTTAACTGGCTGTGCCTCCAAAAATCATAGGTGGGCTCTCGGTTAGGTAACATCCCGCATCTGTTATAAAGTCTGATGACCACAACTTATTAAGGTAGTTAGGGTGAGGTTCTCTCTATTCATAATGGACGCCATTTTCCTTTTATATTTTTATGTGACCAGTTATTAGAATAATTAAGAAATATTTCAATATTCCGGAGTCAAAACTTTGTTTAGAGCAGTGCGTGACTTAAATTCTCACTTAACTCACACTTTTCCGTGGCATTACCTACTACACTGCGCTGCTGACAATTTCATTATTACTCGAGACTCCACTGAGCTCGCGCTCAAGTAATTGACAACTATTGATTACCAGAAGCATTATTTCTCAAAATCACAGTAAAGTGCCCAGTGCTTGTTATAGTTATGTATCTGCATTGAATCTTAACGAACTTGGATTTCAGCTGGTCACTAAAACTTAATCTGTTAAATTCTTATCCTTAGACTCATTCCTAATCTTCAGTATTCACAGCATTATTATTAATATTAGGATGATTAAATATTAACTTATTTGAAACAACATTCATTGTGGCAATATAATTATAGAGAAACCGACTTATTTGAATTTTCATCTATTGTAACTTGTACATATCAATCAATATATGGATTATAAATAACTGGTAATCTTCGTTCAGGTGAAATTACCCGTTTAATTTGATTATATTTAAATAAAGTAATGGCGATGAAATTTGTAATAACGGCAAAATATTTATTCGGTTCATGTGATTGGACTGGATGAATTTTTATCAAATGTAAATGATGTTGACACTCTTATTAAAGGTTACTCAGTGGAAAGTTTAAACCTTTAATAACAACATACACCGGGAAAGCCTTAGAATTTGACACTAGTTTAACGGTATCTTCTACCGCATCATAAACAAATGTTTGCAATTTTGGCTCTTTTATTTTAAACAACTGCGGAACTTGTTGCACTATTGTCTGACTCAAATTCTCCAATATGTTGTGAGACACTCTTCTAGGATAAACACCTATTTATAACTCGAATTCTCCCATCTATAGTACTCATTAAGCTCTCGAAAAAATCTGAAGTTGGAAAGTTAGCAAATGCTACTATGTAGATCTGATAAACATTTTTATTTACTTATACAAACTCACTGCATTGTTTTACCACAGAGGATGACAAATTAAAGTCACACGATCTGTAAGGTGTAGGTGTACGATACTCGTGACTCAAGTGGTGCTCATCACGCGACCTGTTATCGCTCTCGCGCATTCTCTCGTTCGCTTACTTCACGCCGTGCAATAATGACACACTTCAGTCACTAGTATCGTAATGTACGATTTATTTACTTGAAATTCTCAGTAATGAACTAACTTTCATATTTGGAGGCCTTGCGTGATAACCAAAAGTTGTTTTATTGTGTTTTTTTCAAGTTGAAGAAGCAGAAGAACCAGACTCATTTAAGTTTTTGTAACGAAACATGCGTAAAAATTCTTTAGTTTTCAAATGTTGTCTCTCTGGAGCTCATACCCACACCATAAACAGAGGAAAGCCACTTTTTTGGTGAATGCCTTCCAAAGATAGTTCGTTTAGTAGCTGATATCTAGTTAACATAGGAAAGATGGGATATTTTGCGTAATTCGTTAATTTTAATGGGATGTGATATTTTGCTCAAGCTACCTTAAAGTCGCCACATGTTTCCTTGAAAGTTAAACAGCGTCGAATCTTTTCCAGTTTTCATCCCACAGGTTTCGACTCTTATTCACAGAAAATGAAGTATTCTGCCTCTCGAAGAAGAAAGTAAGAAGTGGTAGCAGTTGTTATTTATTTAGCAAGAGTTTTAGGTTCTGTGATTGCCAATGTTGTACTGCTTGATACAAGTTTGAAGTAGAGTATTATATTATATTGCATCAAATGAAATTGAAACACCTGGCCTTAGAGCGGCCTGTATATGGTAACGTGGGTTAGAAGAAAGACAACATACAACATAGGCCTTAATAGTAGTGGGATGCTGGAGTGACGCAATGAGGAAGAAGAGACAAATAGGGGTTGAAAGAAAATCTGGACTCTATAAAACTGGTATCAAGGTCAGTAATGCCCGATTCGGCGGGGACTCTACAGGACACAGCAACATTGAGAAAGGTACTGGTGAGTTGAGAGGAGTGTAGAAGGTCTTCCGGAAAAACAGAAACAATAGTTGACAGAAAATGAAATGAAAACATACGAGAAACATGCAAAACATTAACGAGTGGACATCCAAAAGAAAGTGCAAATGGAATGATCACAGATGTCGTACGGATGAAGAGAGGGGAGCAGAAATGGAATCAGTTTCAGAAAGAAAAATTGGAAGACTAAGAAAAAGATGGAGGGATAATCTTGCCCCACAGGCAGAGTGACAAATGTATAGCAGGAAAAGTGCCCGTTATAAAGAAGGAAGAAGAAGCACTGAACGGGGTCTGATCGAAGTGTCCATTTCTCTAAACTAATGTCCTCTTCTTCCAGCAAACACTGTACACAAGACGCCGAATGACACAGTCAATAGTCATTCCTCGCTACATTTCAATTGACCGGTGGTTGGGGTGGGGGGGAGTATTCTTGCATTCGCTTCACACACCCTTTCCGCGCAATCGAAATCTCGGGCGGACGCGTGGCGACAACAAATTACTGTTGTCGAAGCGATTTTTACTATTGGATAGATTTGATAGATAGATTGGACGGAACTTTGTATGCGTGTAATTATGAGTAAAAATCTATAAGTTAAACGGAAAAACTTTCGTGTAAACCGTGTGGTTTCTTGGCAATTCAATACTATTTTAACACATATTATTATTGCAAACTACGCATTTCAAAGTGATTCGATAATACAAGGACGTGTCTGCCCATGCACGCAAAATAAAACGATTCAATGGCGGCGGAAGAACGATTTAAATGACTGCTAACAACTAACAAGGTATCATGCCGAAAAAAATCACGGATTACGATTAATTTTTGCTTATTATTCGAAATGTGCGCGGTAAAACCAAGAAATAACAAGGCTTCCATTATGACGAAATTTTAATATATACCTACATACATATATGCACCATTGATATTAATGCACGTATGGTTATTTTCACCGTATAATGAGATATAGTTGCGTAAGGTGTGGTCCAAGAATTATTTTTTCTACTTTAAAAACTGATAAATTATCCACCAATAGCACCTCAGGCACCTGAAATGAATGATTGGGCCGGCGCACTATCAACTTCGGTGCCGAAGCTCCCAACACATCGCTCAGACGCTTTTGATTCCTTCGTATCTTTACTAAGTACAATGCCTCATCAAACGATTAAGAGAGATCGAGTGAGATTTTTCCCAAGTCATTATAGAGGCACTGTTCGAATTTTATTTCTTTTTTGTATTTCAGCGGCTGTGAGAAGCTTGAAGTTACTATTGTAACATGTGTTGATAGCGCAAAAGCATAGTATTATACGACTGAAATTTTCACTAAATGAATTGACATTTCTGTATAAAATTTTAACTTGAATCATGTTTTACACACCGAGCGGTTAAAATGCCTTCACAACAGGAGGGTTATTTTTACGAATCTGTAAAGTTAATGCTGAACGGACAAAATATGAAATGATGAAGTGTGCGGAAGACTAGAAGAGGAAAGAACGATATGGAACACCATACAGAAAAGAAGAACCAGATGGATTGGACACACCCTGAGACACGATGTATTTGTGAGGAATATAATTGAAGGTGAAATACAAGGAAAAGTCCCCAGAGGAAGACCGAGGAATAATTTCAAGGACCAAATAAATAGGAAGGTAGATAGGACGAGATACCCAGTAGGTAAAGGAACAAGCAGTAGATAGGGAAGGGTGGAGGACTGCGGTCAACCAATCTAAGGATTGAACCACCAGTGACGACGATGAATGCGGAGAAAAATTGATTTATTTTTCAAACAGCTAAAACTAAAAAATTTTACAAAGTTCAGTTCACGACGAGTCTTTTAAGTCAGGAATTCATTATTTTTCAACTAAAATCTCTATGGAGTGCACGCACAGACCATATCCCATGGAAGGCGTCTTCTTCACTCGGCAAATATCTCAACAAATAGCGCGATTGCGACTGATATTTTAATATCTTTGGAAATATTTTCTTAAAAATGACGCCAAAGCTTTTTAATTCTACGCAAAATGACATTGCGCTCAAACTACGTCAATTTGAATGCCCTGCGAAGGATAAAAAGAAGAGAATCGTTGAAAATGGAGAATCAGAGGGCTTTTGGAAGGGAGGCCGATAAGCCAACTCTCGTTGAGGAAACGAGCTCTCGTTCGCGTTGAGTGGACGCTCCTGCACGGGCAGGAGAAAAGTGCGTGGGGAAGACATTGAGGGCACGCTGACGTCACCCGTCTTGGGGTCGAGAGGGGGAGGGAGAGGGAGTGATTTTGGTATTTTCATCCTTTCGAGTGCGCGTCGGGGCCATATTGCAAAGGGAGCGCATCGGAGTGGCTGATATTCTGAATGTTAATCGCGAACGCGCATTGGACATTTATGCATCTTCTCACACTTAGAAAGATAAACAAGAAAAGTTTGAAAAGAGATGTTCATCACGTCTCCCGTTTAGCCCCGCGTAGTTTATGGGAGTTTTCCACTTAAAATGCCGAAGTCAGCGCAGATCGGAGCGCACTCAAGGCCAAGCGAACGACGTGCGTCGCTGATACGAGCGATAACCTGAGGATACAAGTCGTTCTGCCGCTTTGCCATGGTCACGGTTGAATGCCTTGGTTTTGTAAACGAATTGGTGCAAATCACCTCCTTCAAGTGCAAGCTTTTTGCCACAGAGCATGTCACAAATTTGCATGACTTTTTCTGATATTTGAAGCACTAACAAGAGTCCCGGGTGTAATTATCGGAGTTCTTTTATTGTACTACGCACCTCAGTTCCGCTTTTCTCGCGCGCTGCCTAATGTAACAGAGCACAAACGAATGATCAATGGCCATACTGTTGTGCTGCAAAGTTAGCAGCCCCACTAGAGCGAATAGTACAGTACAGTCCAGTCTAGGGACCCGTTTTTTTACTGCGAGACAAGTCAAGGGGGGGACAGCAGGTGGCTGTGAGTCATTCAAGAACTCGGAACGCTCCGTGTTGGCAGCAATCTGAAAGGACCCCACACAGAAAATCCGTCCTCGCCCGTTTCACAGAACTCTGAAAGTTTAGAAGTAGGCGTCAAAAAATTGCCGTCCGCTGCGCAGCGCCAGGGACTTCTGCGAGAGCTCAGATGTAGCATGGTCGAGCGCAGCCTCCGAGTCTATAGTTCGTCCCGACGCAGTTTATCCACATCAGCCGTGCGTTTTCTGATCGCCGAGGACCTTCGAAAGAGAGTCCGACGCTTCCGATTTGGTCGTCCATTCGCTGGCATTCATTCATTGGGCAGAAGCAAATGTCATTCTCCTCGGGTTGGAAGAAGTTTCTGAAATGAACGCGTACAATAAATTTGCTCATTTGGAATGTGAGAGAGACACGCTGGTTGGCCCGAAGGTGTCATCATGGCTCTCCACTTTTCTGACCGCCTGTGTCTCATCGATTTGCGGTATGATACTGTTAATGTGTAAAGATGTATCTCTAGACTCTATCCCGTCAACAGATGTTAACGGGAAGATTCGGTATCGGTGCCTAGAGATATATGCGCAGGTGGGCACATAATTCCAACTGATTTATTTCCGAAATCATTCTCAAAGTTGATTTTAAAATTCAAAATCCATCTATTTTGAATTCTGATAAGATAAACCAGGTCGAAAACTGACATTATCAAATAATTTAAAAAAGCTATATGAGTAGATTGCATTAGAATGCATTTTGGTTAACTTGTGTAAAATCCGAGACATAATTGGCTCATGACACCACACATTTTTTTCATTCCTTGTCATCAAATCTTTGCAGTAATTTATCACTTGCATTTGAGGGTATGTATATCTGTATACATTTCTTCAAATTCCTAAGAAATTTACTTGAGTTAAAATTAGTTGAAAACCTCTGGGAGATTTATTACTTTTGCGCTTTCGCTCCATTAAAGCCTCAATAGTTATCGTGGCATTCGCCAATAAATTCGAGAACTAATCCTGCAAACTATAAATTTATTCATTCTTCCTTAAGCTGGTCTGAGCGAAATAGTTCCCTAGTCATAATAAAGATCATTTCGAATTATACGTTTTCATTTCACCAGCTGTAGGACATATCAATAAAGTATTGCATTATTATTGGTACAATAATATAGTTTTGTATGACAGAAATTTCAAGTAATGAAATGAAAATATCTAAGTAAGTCTTTAACTTGACTCATTTTTTTCGTGCGGTGCGTTTGAAACTCCTTCAAAACGGAAGGTTTTTTTGCGATACCCAAGAATCTACTGCGGTGACAATATGATTAATTTTCATATATAGTTGAGAAAACATACAAAGTAAACGCTGTTAGTTTTTTTACGACATATAAGTGTTGTAAATACCACATTTTGTAAATAATGTCTCCCTGGAGTGCATACACGTACCATTTCCCATGTAAAAGGTCTGGTATTTTTGGCAAATATCTCCGAAAGTAATGCGGTAAGGGGGTGAATTTTTGGAGTCAATGGAAGGGTGAGATATTTTTCTTTAAAATGAGACACAATTCATTGATTTCTAGGTAAATTGATATTTTGCTCAAACTGGTTTTATGAAACTTGCAGAAGTTCCAAGATTCCGCGCGAGAAACTTGCTCTCCCGCTGCCCACGCCGTAATTTCATTCTCCTCCACGCTTTGGCTCAGAGCAGAGATCAGACGGCGCCATTCGTTTGGATGATGATCAATTTCGTAGGACGAGCAATGATTTCGCTGCGCATGAAAATCATCAATTAATGTTTCTCGTCATCAAATGTTTGAAATTATTATTTTTTAGTATTATTGTGCATTTTCCAACCATTCTTGAAATCTGTACTTCCAACAACAAGATAAAAAAATCCTCCAAATTCACTCATACTTTAATACTCATCTGCATCTACATACTTCTCTGCGAGTCACCGCATGGGCGTGCGGCAGGGGGTGTAAGGACACCAGCACGTGTAAAGATGTTAGGGATAATGTTTCGGGAGGTGACATGGTGACGTGTATTATGGGAGTATATTTAGTGGAGCTCAGTTTTTATGACCACTTATTTTACGCGAAAAGAACGAATTTATGTACCTACCCATCTATTCTGTAATGTAACTCTCTTCATGTAACACCGCTGTAGACTTAGAGATGTAGTGTGGCTGCATAATATTCTTACTCCGTGTCGCTTATAAAGTAACTCCAAATTCTACAATTTTGAAATATGAATTCTGCATGATATTTTGAGTAAATTCACCATTAAAAAATCAGAAATTTGGACGGTTAACGTACATTAGTGACATCTAAATATTTTTTTAATATTTATAGAACTGTTAACTATAGTCATCAGTGAAAGTCTCAATAGCATAGGTTTTCTGACAATCATAAAGCAATTTTACAGATGTGATGAATGGGCAATCGTGTTTCATAATATGAAAGCACAATGTAATATCCAACGCATCATTTTAGCGGGTTGCCACTCTTAACCGCCCGTCAGAATGACGTACACCATCATTTTTTATGCTTGCTTGCTTGCTTTTCACCGCGAGACCAGGTGCTTCGTTTTTCGCTGCAACACTGCAGAGTAAACATCACTTTTCGCGAGGGATGTATACGGACGAGTGACTTCATACAGAAATGCATTTGATGCACAAATTGTGAGCAAAATAAATAGAAGCATTAATATGGGCCCATTCAGTGCGTCACTTGGAGCACCTTGGGTTATTCCATTGCAGCTGCGGTGGATATTTGGTTTAATAGAATAGGCTTTCGGTCAAATGGAATTCGCATTCATCACGGAATGCGAAATACTATTCACTACTGCGTGCGTCGAAGTCGTTTGGTGGCTGTCGGCAATCGGTGAGGGTAATGCTCTCGGAAGTAATGGACTCTATGGGTGGGAAAGCTCAACAAAGAGCAATGTGAAAACAGCATTTTCATAAATTCAGAGATTTTTTAAGAATTTTCCAAGCATGCATATCGTGTTTGTTTCCTTCCACTATTTTCGCTGCCTTAATGTACTCGCACTCATTTCTATTTAAGATTATGCCTCACCTTTAGTATGAAAAGGAGTTTCACTAGCGGCAGCTTCCGTTCCGCTTATGGAGAAAATAATTATAATCTTCTCAATAAAAAACAATTTGGAAAAGAAGAAATTGAAAAATGTTTTTATAAAAAATCGAATTTTTAAAAATATATATCATATCGAAATGTTTCTATATCTAATCTAAGTTACCCTAAATTAGTATTTTAATAAACTTCTGGCTCCTGATATTATTTCACATATTCTGTATTATTTGTTTTAAACGTCCAATAGATGTTAATGACCTTTTATTCAGCCCTTTTTACCGTCTTACTCTTTCCATCTGTTCCTCCGACTTCTATGCACATATTTTCGCTCTGTGAAACGAACCATGATCGTATGGATAAAACTCGTCGTATAAAACTAAATGTTCTCTCTTTTGGTTTCGCTCTCCGCTGTGAATTCTCTAACGGTTATCTATGGAACGAGCTGGCGTGCCCCTGTCAGAACAGGTGTATTTCTTCTGGCGCTGTATGGTTGATCGCTGAAAACGATTTTTCCTCCCCTGAGCCGACTTCAAGCTGCCAAAGGCGTAGCAATGCAATGAACGCTGCAAGGTAAAGAATTGCTCAACCTGGTGACTCCTTCTTTTCATTTATGTCCCAACATTTTCTAATGCGTCGCTTTTCTTTGAAGCGTATAGTGTTCCACCGGCTTATCTTGGCATGTGTTGCTTCAGAGAGGCAAGGATTGTTTATCTGGATGTATTTATGACATAAAGATACGCTCCGATGTTCATCAATCAGGAAGAACGATCCTTTGGATTCAGATAAGCACTAGGCGAGATGGTTTAGAGAGGAGTAAAGAGTGATAAAATCTTGTTTCAACTTATTATTGTCCACCTCCTGGTATTTAAAGAAACAATTGACTCTTCGTTTGTGATTAAAAAAAGCTCTTTCTATGAATTTGTTTCAGATAAGTATTTTTCATGCAGTATACCATTTGCAGACAGGAGAATGGATTTGCGCTTTTAAAGTTATTTGATGATGAAGGACCTATATGAACGGAGGTTTCAAAGACGATAGAGAAGCTAGATTTCTCTATGGAAATGACATCAAGCATTGCCGAGATGATTTATTTGATAATTTAGGTGATTTATGTAAATCTGTAAAATCATTATGGAGACTGGCTGAGTGTTGGTATCTAATCACTCGATAAATCGGCCTAAGTTTTCTTCAAGGACTGGAAATCTTCCGATCCACCGTTTGAAGGGCATTTTCTCCGTAAGAACGGTCGGTCGGTAACCTTCCTTTCCATAAGTGTGTAGGCGATAAAATCTTGTGTGCTGATTTTTTAACACTTCATCAAGGATGTTTCTATACGCACACACTCACTACAACCAAACAAATCTACAGGGGATTGTAATTAGATGGCCTCCTCAAAAACTGCATTTCTTTTGCGACTTCTCGTACTAATCCTCGATTAGAGCGCTTGGGTATCAATTACACACATTACCTAAGTTAGTTAGATGCCGTTAATCTCCGATTGGCACTTGCCGGCGCACATATAAACATATATTGATTATATATTTCAATGAAAATAAATCAAATAGAGTGTTGTAATCAGACCACACCCGTTGAGGCAGAACTCTTCCCAAATGTAAAAGATAAGTGTGACCTTGCGTGTCAATAATGAGCCTTCATATATTCACGCAAAAAGCAACCAACTGGAATCGCTCCCTTTTTTCTTCCCAAAAATACTTGTCTCCGGATACAAGTTAAAGTTTCAGGCTTCACTATGTGGAAAAGCGACACATGAAAAGAGAACTGACTTTGTACTTTCCATACTGTTTTATTGTTTCCAACCATGGTTTAGACAAAGTTTTTTCATTATCAAGACACCTTGATAATGACAAAAAAAACCATGTCGAAACCATGGTCGGAAACAATAAAACAGTGTGTAGAGTACAAAGTGAGTTCTCTTTTCGCTTATCTCTGGATCTCCCTTAATAATGCTAATTTATTCATAGCAATTGCCATTTTGATAAGTTTGTCAAATTGTGTGACATTCACGGTGGAAAAGTCATTCGCCTGGACTGGCATTCTAATCCAAGCCCCTTGATCTCGCGCCGAGTGCTCTATTCAATTAAACTACCCAGGCCTCCCCTTCCACTGTACATGTCTTGGAGGCTTTAAGGAATGAGTTGTTCTCACAGATAACGTGCATACAATGCCATGAAATGCCTGCGTACGAGCGCAAATTGCTACTATCCACAAGATGAAGCCTTAGTTTAAACATAAAGGTGTTACTTAGACCTCTTCCAATCATTGCAGAACTGGTCACGCAGTAACTTCTACGCAGTCAACCACGGGTGGTCCCACGGTTGTGTGAATTTCACAGTGGAAGAATCATTATCCAGGACTGAAATTCGAGCCCTCTGCGTTAGAGCAGTTGGCGTGAAATTGAGGGGACTGGGTTTGAATCCTGGTCCAGGTGACTGATTTTTCCACTGTGAAATGTACATAATCATGGATCCGCCAGCGTTTGACACCGTTCAAGTTACTGCGCGGTCAGTTTTGCAGTTTTTGAAGATATTTGCGATACATGATCAGTATAAATAGAAAGACACTCCGTGTAAAACTCTGCACTTGGTTGTTTAAATACCAAAAGCCTTATGTGCTAATATTAATGTGTTTTGCTATTTTCTCTGCGTTTTAAGGATGCAAAACAATAATGCAAACTGTGTCAAATTTATCCATATTACTCTGAAAGTTATGGGCGGTTTATCAGTCATGAATTGTAATTAGTAATATCAACCCAGAAATGATTGCATTTCAAGAGGCGTTTTTTGAGCAGAAATACAAACAAAATAACTTGGCTCGTGTAGCTTAAGGCATAATCCAATGATTTTCTGCTGCACCCACTCCGAGCATGAAGATTCTATAAGAAAAAATATCGAATCGTCTTCCTTATAATCTGAGAGCTTTGTCACATGTTTTCTAGATAAAATTTCATATCTCGTACCTTTATCATTACATTTTTGCCAATTTTACCGATTCGTCTCCAAACGTTATCAATAAGTGTCTCTGCCCAATAGCACACCTCAGCTGATTACGAGCATCGTGAAGCCCCTTCCCCATACCATGCCTCTTCCATTTTATCGCCACGGCAATCCATCAGCCGGTTACTTAGAAACGACGTACGCACGCACAGTGGTGATACGAGCACCGCTTGTGCGCCAGGTCCCCCAACGCGCATTTTAAAACACGCGTGCGCGCACGCACAAACACTACCGGACTGACACACAGGGATTTCAACGCTCGCATCGATATGTGATTTGTAAATGTATAAAACAATCGAACATCAGTACAGTATTTTCTCCTCTTGGAGTCCTCGGCGATCAATGCAAACGCGTGCATTCGTGAGTTGTGTGCATCTGGAACGACTAAACGTGCGATCGGACTCGACTTACTTAGACGGAGGCGGTTTTCAGGGAATGAAAATGTACACACTCATTGCAGCGCAAATATATTCGTAATGACCATGATAAAAACAACTTTGTTTCAATCCATACAAATTATTATAAATACGAACCGAGTTTTAGCAACATCGTGCCATCATCACACAAAGTTGTTTTTATCATGGATATTACTCAGTTCCACAAAGTGAAGCCGGAGACGATTACTTACATTCGTAATGAGTTCACATTGCCTACTGACGCAATTGGAGGGCACGCAAGTGGTTCATGAAGAGAGTGAAGAAGAGTGCAGTAAGGTAAGAAGCAGAAAGTGGAATGACAGAGAGAGAGAGAGGTGTGAACAGAGCTGTGTTCAAGGAAGATAAGACTACAAACTAGACAACGATATGTGAAAACATTCATGTGGAGCGTGAACTCAACGGACCGGAGGCATGTATCTTCGGAAAAAGACCAAAAACACTAGAATATTTCAACATATTGTCCTAAATAAGGATGCTGAATATAAATTGAATGGATAAATAAGAACTTTACAAGAAGTTAACACAAGAATTGAAGATGAAAGGACCATACAGTTCGCTATATAGAAAAGTAGAACCAGATGGATTCGGCATAACCTAAGGCACAATGGATTTGCGAAGAACAGAATAGGAGGAAGAACAGGGGAGAATTTCCCATAGGAAGACCCATAAATAAACACACTAGTCAAGCAAAGAGGAAATGACGTGGGAAGAACTACCAGGAAGTGAGGGAAATAGCATTAAACAGGAAAGGAGGGCTGCGGTCAACCTGTCTCCGGATTGAACGACCAATGATGGTGTTAACAGGAGAGAGTGGAGGAGAGGGAGAGAGGCGGCATCAACCCATGCCACCCACCACCGCCACTGGAGCGGCGTAGAGGACGTGCGTACCGTTATATCGTTGAGTGTGCGGCGGGGGCGCCGGGGAGTCCGATGAGGCGAAGAGGGCACTCCACTGGCGGCGGGATGGTCTCTCTCCGTGTCTCTTCCCGGCCGGCGGTTTCTCCGCGGAGTTATCCCAACGAGAAGGATGAATAAAGAAAGCGAGTCTTTCTCGCTTGCCCACTCACACACACGTGAAAACTCAACACGACACCACTTTCAATTCGGAGAGGCTCTCACTCACTCACTGTGTGCAGAGGAGGGCGGGCGACAACAAAGGGGAGGAGACTTCAACGACCGAGCGCACTCTTTCACGAAGAAGAACTTCTTCGGTGAGGTCGGAAGTGCCGGCGAAGTGAGGACGCGCAGGTGGCATCCGGCAAGAGCGATCTTCCCGAGGGCGATGGCCTCTCTCCCACCCTGAAGCAGCAGCACCTTCGCTCCCCCAACCCCCCTCCCCCCCCGCGTTGTTATTATTGTTATTGGTGACCACTTCCCGTGAACGGCTACGTCTCCCTCTCTACTCGCCGCTTCGGCAAGGAGGCGAAAGAGTTTTGCGGAAACGGGAGAGCACTCGTCTTCCTCCGTTGTCTGAAAAGGCGTTGTCCAGTGGAAAGAGAAAGAAAGCGATTGCTCTCCCACACCTCTTTTCGTCCACTCTTCCCTGAAGGACCACCGTCACTGGGCGCTTTGGCTACTACTCCGCCGTGCTCACCGTCGGATTTCCCTCGCGCTTCTGATCATGGCCATGCCCTCACCGAACGGACTGCAGACCTCCATCCCCTCCGCACTCCTCCTCCCCTTCCTCCTCTTCCACTCGCCTGCCTGCCGCCTCCACTTTCCGCCCCTCCCGCCCCCCTTTACCGGCGCTTTCGCTTAGCGCGGCGGCGGTGTTGCCAGGTGGAGGCGGCCAGCGGCGTCCCTTCCCCTCCACTCGCTCGCAGCAGCAGCACCCGTGGGAAGAGAGGAGAGAGAGAGAGATGGGTTGGAGCGTGGGACAGAGCGCGGAAATAATGAAAGAGAGGCACGGCGGAGTTGTTGCCCGCAAAGGGGAGGCGGTGATGGTGGTGATTTGAGGACGGGGGCAGGAAGGGCAAGAGGCTGAGAGAGGTGGTGCTGCTCTGGGTCCTTTGGTGCGCCGCTTCTTAGCCTTCAGCGGGCGCCGACAATGAAGAGCACTTCGGATGAGAGAGGATGATGCAGAAGTGTAGAACCGGTATAGTTAAGGTAGTTTGAGCGAAATATCATTTTACCTAGAAACCATTGAATTTGGTCTCATTTTAAAGAAATTTATCTCACCCTACTAATGACCCCAAAAATTCAACCCCTTACCACATTACTTTTGGAGATATTTTCCGAAATAAATCAGCCCTTTTACATGGAAAATGGTACGTGTAAGCACTCCAGAGAAACATTATTTACAAAATGAGGTATTTCCAACTCTTTGATGTCGTAAAAGAACTAACAGCGTGTACTTCGTACGTTTTCTCAACTATTTTTTAAAATTAATCATATTGTCACCGCGGTAGATTCTTGGGTGTCACAAAAAACCTTCCGTTTTGAAGGAGTTTCAAACGCACCGCGCGAAAAAAAATGAGTCAAATTAAAGACTTATTTAGATATTTTCATTTAATTACTTGCCATTTCTGTCATACAAAACTATATTATTGTACCAATAATGATGCAATACTTTTTGATATGTGCTACAGCTGGTGAAATGACAACGTATAATTCGAATATGGTCTCTATTATGACTAGGGAAGTATCTCGCTCGGACTACCTTAAGGCCTCAATTGACCAAGATTTAGAGATGCATGCTGAAGATGAGCGAAGGTCGATACGACGTACAACGGAATCAGATACTCATAACCTCTGATAATACCAACAATTGAGCGAAACGAGATGTCTCTTGCTCAAAACGACGCAAGTCTCGCGCCATCAATTCGGCAGGGGAAAAATTTTACCCAGGAGACGAGTATAAAACAACTTGTGCTACAAGCTGTGTCCCTAGCTAGCACGGACCGAGAATCGAATCAGACATGAATCGAAACGATGTCTATCAAGGACTTTCTGCATGAGTGTTGAGCCGTTTCATGTGAGGTCATCGTTTACAATCGTGAACTTGAGTTAAATTCCGCGAATGTGGCTACGAGTCTTTGAAATCAGCTGCACTTTTTAGGATTCTACATCAGAACATGTGTCCGTTTCAGGAGTTATTATTACCCAAGTACTTTGTTGACCCTTACAATGTATAGTTTATTAGTTGGTGCGATTTTATTGATTTTTTTTATTTTTATGCCTTTAGTTTTCAATTTTACAATATTAACAGTTTCATGGATGTCCAATGAATAATTAGAATTCGATTCCTTACCGGCATCGAGAACAGGCATTGGATGTGACTGGTACGAGAAAATTGATTGAAATCGATTGAAAATTCACCCTTCGCCGATTTCCATCGCTATTGTTTCCGTTAATTACTTTTCTTTGCTTCGCCTGATGAGAAAACTGCCGATAAAAATCATTTCAACGGTTGTCCTCGTCAGCAGTCCTTGGATTTTCATTTATTTGATTATCATGCCAACTTTCTAATAGGTTAATTTTTCAGGCACTTGGAAAGGTCATTCTAGTTAATTCTTTTTGTTTTAATTGCTGAAACCTTTCACTCAAACTTATAGCGGACTAATTAATTCCATTGTAGCAAACTGCCATGCAATACATTAAGTTAAAAGTTTTGAAATATGACTCAAATGGGCGAGTATTAACGTTCGCCGAACTGGCAAGATTGCTCTCAAAGTTGTATTTATTTACGTTAAAATTACAAATAAAATGTTTCATCCATGCATTGATGGAAAAATTAAGGGTCTCAGGACGTTGACTTTTGGAATTACATCGTTCAATGATTGTTACCGCTGCATTAGCGCATTAGCAATTGACTGCATCCCATCTAGAGCCCCATTTTATTATTACTTTACGGAAGTTCATTTTACAATAAATTATCAAAAACGAATTATTTTTTTTCCCTTATTTGCAAAATGAAATTTTTCTATAGCATATAATTAATTATGTGTGCTCGGACAAATTTCTTGTAAACCCTGCACTGTAACTTCTATTTCAAAAACATCGATATGTAAACGCATCGGCAATAAGGTGGTCAATTATGTAGGGCCAAACTGTGCAAAGTGTTCATACGATAATACCTTATGGATTTACTAGGATCGTTATAGACATCACAGAAATTCAACATTTGTTTTCTTTTGTACCTCAGAGCCGAAGAAGAAGGATAACATTGGAAATTCACATCCAAGTTCGATTAGAATGGAGGGGAGACATTAAAAGAGGCTCAAGGCTCAAGTCGAATTAGTTATTAACATTTCCGTGGTAAAATATACTGGCAGTTACATCCAACTTAAATATTTTAGCGTGAAATGACAAGTAAAAAAAAAACTTGAGGATCTTGAGCGATGGCTGACCATTTTTAGTAGTATCTACCGGCATTGCATGATACGGGAAATCGCGTTTGGGTGATTGTCTCCACGAAAGTTGTTTCTATTTGGAAATGAGGTTGAATGAAGTTCCTATCTTCTGTTCCCATCATACACACTCCAGGAGTTTTGAGGCGTCGCATTTCATACAAAACATTTATCCTTCTGAGTCTGATTTCTTCAGGAAATTACTTCTGTGGCGATATTTCTGGGTTTGTCCTCCATCTTCAAACTGTACGCTTAGTCTCGTAGCAGTCCCTTAAACAATCCATAAACAATGTCTGGTCTTCGAAAATAATGATACTGGAGAAATTTTCGAAATCATCGGGTAAATGCTTTACCCTCGTCCTTATAAGTGACACATAGATACCTAACGGACTATCACCAAATAATAAAACCATTGATCGGCTACAATTGAGAATGAGTTCTGGAGGATCGGTGTCTTCTTGCAGTCCATAACTATAATTTATCAGTCCATTCATATTCTCTTGAAACTAAGTAAATAGATAGACAAATTACTTCATTGTTAATAAGATAAAAATTGCTGCCGATAAGCAATCTGGCAAAATTCGTGCACAGAGGATTTCAAAGGGGTTTATCCGCATGAAAGTGAGCTAAAACCGGATTTCCAGGTTATATTGCTGCAAAATCCATGTCCAAACTCAGTAAAAGTAAATTCAGAGAGGAGAAAGTTTTGAGGGTGGATTTCGGAGTAATGAGAACTGATTCTTGTGGGAGAAGGACGCGTGAGCTCCGAATCTTAAAAGCGATCCCTCGAGAAAATTCGGCGTGAGAACCATACGGCTAGCTACCTTTTCTCTGAGATGCGGCGTTGCCATGGTATCTAGACACACTCTTGCTCACCTCCGATATGGATTAAAATGTCGAATTCAGCCACTTCACGTGGTTCTGTTATTCTCACAGCTCTCCCATAAAAAACTAAATTGCGGAAAGAAGCGGAATGTCATGAACATGTTCAAACCTTTTTTGACGCGTTTAGAGTCAATTCTCGGGATGATCTGGGTAAACACGGAATGCGAGGGTCAGTGGGGATTTGAAATTGCTATGTTTTGCTTATTTCAGTGAATCATAAGGTCGTATTCATGAAACCATTAACTTCTTCCAAAGTGCCACAGGCATCCATCAAGAAGAAAAATATTGTACAGTAATATAGTACATTGATAATCGAATGCACGTGAACTGAAATAACTTCCCGAGAATTACGAGGACGCCACAAGAGCGCTCTGCCTTCGCAGGCACTCCTGAATGGCTTCTCATCCGCAAAAATAGCGAGATTCCAAAATGCCTGCGGACTTCATAAAAATCGTTCGGCGAACTGCAGCCTTGCAAGTTTATGCTGCTCAGACATAAATGGCTCATGGGCAAGCTGATGACATTTCAGCCCTGCCTCGTGGAGGCGCCGTCGAACAGTTGAGTAGCTGTATTCCAAATTTAAAGATTGACGAGCTCCTTTGCTCGTTAAGGGTTCTCCCTGACGTAATGAGCAATGGCTGTGTCAACTGCTGCTGTTGTGCAACGTAGCCTCCCAGGTCTGGCCTACTCCTCAAAGTGTTTTCGCCGTCCGCAAAACGCCGAGCCCTACTCTGTACGGTGACCCGGCTAAAACCAATCCTTCTTGCCACCTCAGAGATGGGTGTTCCTGCGGCTACCATTCCAACTATGACACCTCGACGGTGCCATAATCGAAAAAGTTGCTGTTTACGAAATTCGAGGCAACAGTTTTTGGCGACGAGTCAACAATCCATATGCATATTCATGCAATAGAGTATAATTCAATGGATGGATATTTCATTCAACGGAGATATTCCAGTAATTCATTATAAAGTCAAAACAATCCAACAACTGTTATTTTGGATACTTAATTACTTCCAGTGATTTAAATCAGATGAGAAAAAAGTGTGGCTGAGTAGCTAGATGCATATCATTTATGTAGACTTAAATATTAATAACTCATTGCGGAATTCTTTCCATCTCATGGCAACCTTACGCATTGTGTTGATGTAAAGATCGCATCTTTGGAAATCTCACACACCCGTACCACATGAAATTGCTCATTGCAAAAAAAGTCACCAGTGAAGATTTGAACACCACCTTATTCTCCGCTGTCACAGCGACCATGGACTTAACCGCCGCGGTTATTTCTCCAGTCCATTAGAGCTCAAAAACGGTAGTTTCTAAAAGGAAAATACAGAGAACTGCAAAGTCGAGGCGAAGCCCGATAGAAAACGCAGTGATCGGCTCCGAGGCGTGGAAGTGAGTTTCTTGAGTGCATTTCTTCCGCTGGGGCGTTTACTCCGCAGTATATTTGACTATTTCCGCTAGCCCTGTTGCTACTCGCCCTTCCTCGTCGTCTCTCGGAGACGTAGAGCTTTCCCAGCAGAGGCCGCAGGCCCTGTGTGCCAACTACAAGATTTTTCCAACCCGGCCCCATTCAATCAAGCTCTTAAAATGGGGCTGGTGGGTGTAACGATATTTTTGGAAGTAGTAGTACGTATTCATCACCAATGTGTACTCTCTCAGTCTTTTGAGTCCCAATCGATTAAGTATATTCTATAGCAACGCTCAAGAAGGTTTTATTATGAGTGACGGTGGAAATCTTCCCGTCATCTTATGCCACCATATTCTCACGTGATTCAACTTTTGGACGGTAAGCATTCATCCCACTGTTAGTTGCGTTCGGCACGAGGTTCAAATTAGTTTTGCCTTCCGCGACAATGCGTGTGTTAGAAAAAACTAATTCTAATTGACTCTGATTACAAGTAGTGTCGGCCAATCCTTTCACCAAGTAAGGTATACTAACAGGTAATATACCACTTAGCTGTACTCATTCCGTTTGCCAACTTCTCCTCAAGTGAAAAGACGAAGGCTCTACCTGTTGACATGCTTTTCACTGTAACTATAAACGCCACATATGTGGTCTAAGGTTCGATTTAAGAGAAAATTTGGTCGTATTTGTTGATCTTAGTGCTGGGAAAATTTCTTGCTGGATCGAAACGGACAGAAAATGGATGAAAATTTGCGTCAACTTGTCCGATGGATGTACACACACGAGATGAAGAAAGAGAGGAAAATAAATGGGAGAGGCTTGTTTAAATCAACCGAACCAAAACAATAGTTATTCTAACAAATCCAGATGAAAAAATTCATCATGAGACTCGATCCGAAAAACTGCGGCAAATTTAACACATTTTCCATCTTGGAATCAGGATCACCATTGATGACGAAAGTAAAAGGAGTCCGCTAACAGAAGTGAAGAAGCACACCATTGACGCATATATTGAGCACACTAGAATGTGGTAGTTAGTCTTGGACAACGACTGCCACGCAACAAAGAATGAGTATTTCAACAGAAATGTGGTATTATCTAAGAATTAGGGAAATGAAATGGACGGAAGGAATCACCGATTAAGGGTTTTTAGAGTGGGTTGGCATTTCGTCGTTTCGTTCGACTTCATCGCTGCGTTTGTCCTTTTAACAAATCATAATTTACTATTAGCTTAAGCATTTATTTCCCAATTGGATTGGCTATTGGTACGAGAGACTATAAATCATTTCATTATTCCAGCTAATGACGTTTTTCCTCTCCTCTTGACCATTTATTCGGCAGTAATTGAGGCAACTGTAGGATTTATTAACGTTGAGTGAAGCAAGGTATCGAAGAATTGCAATTGAAGGCTGACTAAGAAATAAATGACAAGATTCTGTTGAAGACCGACTCTGCTTACTGTAGCAAGAACTGAAGGTGCTTCATCAGGCATTAGTTAAAAGCTAATGAAAGAAAAAGGAAGGCCGTTGTGATGCGAAGACTTTTTTTTCTGGATTAGCGAGAGTTATTCTCTACCCGGGGTTCTCTTGATTAGAAATGTTTTCTAGTGATAATGTGCGGAAAATAAACGTGAAAAACTGAAATCTAAAGAAAAAAACTAGCAATCATTGTGGAAATGTGATGCAGGAGCAAGGCTCAAAAGGAAATGAACGGGTGAATGGACTGCGAGAGAGAGAGAGGGAGATATCGGCAGATTATCGTGGGAGGATGCAGGATGAGGTCACATATGAAACGCCACCTGGCAGCGGGGAAACAATGGGATCGGTGAAACGACGGTTGGAAAATGATCTCTCACGGAATAAGTAGGGAAATTTAGTCGATGGGATGAGAGGAATAGGAACTTATTCAGAAATGCTCGTGAAATATTCAGAGGTAGATGTGAAAACGTGCTGGGTGGTAAATCAGTTTTCAAGTAGCTGGAAATTAAGACCTGGAAATCTAAATTTGGCACCTAATACCGTCTACGTTCAATACTCATCTGCGTAATATTTCGCTTCATTGAATTATCTCTTTTCTGGGAGATTGGTTACAAGTTTTCTATTTGAAACCTGGAGTTTGGCCTTGTGAAGGCCTTCTGAAGTTTCGCCAATCTCTCAAATCAGACGGGAAGTAGTCGAGGTTTTTGAGTGCGTGTGAGTGCTGTAGGATTATAAGCGAGCTGTGGAATCGAGCGTCTTCCTTATCTGACGCAAACTGAGGGAGAGTGAAGGGTAAGATTGATAGCGTGTGAAGATAGCACGCCTGAGTTGAAGGCCGTGCCAGAATAGTTGCCGCTCGTTTTGCATCACACGGGTCTGCAAAATACTTCTCTCTCTCTGTGGATCAAACATTCAAATCGTTCGCTACGGATGTAAAAATTCCGCCGAAAGTCTTTGGTGGATAATTTACACTGCGGCGGTTTAAAATCATTTATTGATTTGCAAAATGTCACAGAGGAAAAAATCTCTATTCTGGGTATGCTGTAAATAAGCTTAAACTGTAATAAACTCAGAATTTAGTGCAGTTACAGTCCTCATAACCGAACTGAACTGAATTATAGTTCAGTATTATTAAGGATTTTTACTGGAAGTGTACTTTGATGTACCGTTTGTGCGTTCTGGGCACAACACTCGGGCAGTGCTCTGGTAATTGCACTGTGGCTCTGCTATAGCATTGTTTCAGTTTATTACACTCTTGAATACTCTACCTATCCCGTAATTGAGTACACTTTGAGCACAATTCCACCTTAGTTAAGGCTCAGGTAATTTCTCTAGAACGTTTAATGATACATATACGACTTTCGAACGGAATTAGGACTTTGTGGTACTTTTACATCTATCTCATACAACGCTCATGGTGCAGGCACATAGAAAAATAAATCATACTGTAATTCCATCGTTTAGTTCCAACTTCGATAACTATTTATAATTTACGGGTCAGCGTTCCCGCCTGCTATTTTAAAAGCTGAAGGTTAAAATCCCGCATAGATGGTCCATCTTGGGCACAGTTATGTTCTTCTAAACGTGTAATAATATGGAAGAATTTGGTGAAAGCTGTTAGGAATAAAAAAATATGTTACGTGGCAAACTATCATCCGACTCAAATGCCCTCTTCCTCTGCACTATATAATGCGAAATTTATTGAGGATTTCTCCTCTATCAGTCCCCTTTCTAAGCATTTAAATTTAAATCTATATTCAAAACCATAAAGATAAACCATTTTGGTTGGTTGAATGATAGACATAATATATATATTTTTAAATATAAAATGGAATTTACTTTAAACCTAGATTATTGACGTGAATGTTTGGGACATGAGTGGTGACTCCGGTCTCCCGGATCGATTAGGACCCCTTGGCAGTTTATAAAATGAGAATATAAGTTTTTTCTTGAATGGTCTTCAAATATCACCATTGCAGATTTTTTCATGCTATAGATTTAAAAAAAATAAAATACCCTTCGATGAATAGCTGAAAGTTCCATTCTTTTCCAATTATGGCCCCAAGTTCTTGCCTGTATTCCTGTATTAAAAGTAAAATATCGTAATAAATAGACCATCACATAAAAATTGGTCACAAGAAAATTAAAAATTTATATTGTAGCCTAAATCTGGTCCAAGTTTCATCTTTAATTAGTTTCTTCCTTCTGAGTTACCCGCGTTTGAATTTAAAATATCTGAGTGATTGAATTTGATATTCCACTTTGAATCTAAAAATATATAGGAATTTGAAAAACAAACGCGGATTATCCCAAAAGAAGAAACACGAAAGGTCTCTTATGAATATGAACCGCCCGTTTATCATAATTTGAGCTCTAACGCCCTTTGTTTATTTATGATATTTTAAGGCTAATGAATCCTGGGCTGAAATTTACTTGGATTCCAATGCTATTACAGTTTTTAGTCAAAAATTGCTTCTGGTCTTGAAGTCAGTCCATTTGTTAGAGTGTTAGATTTTTGTAGAAGGTTGGTGGACGCTCCTGTTTCATATACCAAGTCACAAGGTCTTGAGCTCTTAGGACCGGAATATTTTTCCTTCATCAGTCACGCCATGCGTTAAGTTTAAACCAGGAGTTGCTTTTAATTCGTGATTGGTGTCGATTCGAAGTCAATGACGAAGGGACTGTAGTCGTAATTGGTGGCTCCCGTAATTATTGGTGTTTCTGGTTTCTCATGAGAGTGACGGAATTCTCATTATAAGTTTACTTCTGGACAGCAAGGACCATTTAATTGACGTCGAATCTGTTAGTAGCATTCCATGTTTCATCGGAAAGTACGAGTGACCCTCAATCAATTTAAGTACCTGAACCATGAGACACAGCGCAGAATTAATTTCATGAATCGATTCCATTCGACCCGCCTTTAACATCATCTAATAAGGCATTAGGCAATTAGGTCAGGTAAGTTACAGACTTGTACTCACGACAAAAAATAAGCATTCATATGAAGCAATGAACATGAACAAAGCGCACCAATGTTCTTAAAACACCCAGTATCGACCGGCACTTAAAATTAGAGAATATAAAATCACAAGAGTTATTTTTTAAAGTACTCTTCGCTGCATTCGAGCATTTATTTTTAAGTCCAATTTTTGAATTTCCTCAAGGAATGCGTAAAGTAATACAGTGGATTTCTCTGAGCCCTAACCTATAATATTTCCATATTTCCACGTGAAAATGCATTGAGCCCTTTTGAAATCGGCTTATGAATCTCTGAAGTTGGAAACCCATTATTTAAACAAAGCGGAAGGCATAAATCAATACGCCCGGGGCAAGATTCCGTGTAAGAAAAAACCCTCGAATTGCGCTCCCGGATACCTCCAAAAAAAAGTGAAATGAGCGCTGAGGCGTTGAGCGCGTTCCCCGATTGAGGGGGAGTGGGCCGCGTTCCCACGAACACTGCGGAGCCGATTCACGACGATTGCGTTGCGTCGCCGTATCTTCGCAAAGCCACGATAGATTGCAGTGCCCACCTCACTTCCTTCACCCCCACATCGCTGAGGTACATCAGTGAACTGAAAGCAACGATCTGTATCCGTCAATTTTTGGAGTGAAAGGCCTCTGAAAATACCGGACATCGTGGGGATAAACCTGTTTTTTTTCTGTTTTTCCTGCGCCCGGGAAAAAAATTGAAATTTTAAGAAATTTTTAATTGTAGGCCTCTTACAGTCAAAGCATTTAAACAGTATTTTAACGAAAAAAATAATGAATTTAATTTTCGTAAACCACAATCAATTTGGTAACTTTGGTTACTAATAATCATGCCATTACTTTTTTAATAGAAGTCATCCAAATTAAAATCCGGGAATTTCGATCATCTATTTTCACAGCGTAGGTCAGAAATAGAGGCAAAAGTCGTTGCTGCCTGTTCCATTGACTATTGTTCTAACCCTTTGCTGTCATATTAAAAGAAATGTAATGTTAGACATTAAAATCATGCGATCAGTTTAGAAAGCATGCAATCACAGAAAGAATGATAACACCGATCAAGGAGAATTTTGACTCAAATGTTTACGCTAAAGAACATATCATATTGGCAGCATTCATACCTACTTCTTCACTTGAAGATATACAAAATTACTGTAATAGCATTATTGAACTCATACACAAGTTATTGATGACCTGCAGGTATGTCTTGAGATAAATCATAATGATCGTAAGAACTTTGCCCACAGAGGTTTTTTCATCTACCATTTAGAGCCCATAGTCTAACGTAAAAGATTTCAATCCAAATTCAGCGAAGTCTATTCTCAAACAATTACCTCTACAATATTGTGATTTAGTGAGTTTCATCCTCCACTTTTTTGTCTTTAAGAAGATAAGTAGCTTTATACAGGAATCCGAATACTGCTCATGACCTGCCTCCAACTTCTCAACGTGTCTATTTGTTAATTTTGTTCAGATAATCGCAGTCGAAGAGTACGAAAGTGAATTAAATGTCTACGGAGTTTCTTATTATCACCATCAGATTTTGTTGTCCACCTTTCAGTTCGGCTCCGTGTTTCTCCAATTTTATTTTTATGATCTGTTTCAGAGGCATAGCTATGTATTGATATAGTATCGTAATTGTCACCTACAAACTCGCGTGATCAGAATTAATAATTTCTATTAGCATAGCGTCAGCCTCAGAGTCTCTTGCGGCTCCCATTTCATCAGCTCTATCACTCTTTTAGCTCGCAGCATCTAACGTCTTCCGCTTTCATTTGAATCTTTTTTTAATTTTACCCATTCAATTTTTATTTAAAGGGTTCCAAGCTCGTAGCATACTTGAGATGTGGCCATAACTAGAGAGAATTTGCATCTCTTTTTCGCTCTATTTTCCGAAAAGTCTTATCTTTTCTTCATTAATGCAGAGCCACAAATGTTTTGAGTGTGTTTTTCCACTCTAGATCTGAAATTGGAGTGATTCCCAGGTATTAGACCTGAATAAATTATGTGGGCCCCCCTTTTTCGTAACAGATGGCGTTGGTGTGATTTTGAAAAGTGTACTGAAGTAAATTCAACAAGTTTGAGTTCTAGCTTCCAATCAAAACACCTTGAATTGGTGATGGTAAAATCAATTGAATGACACAAAAAAGTCCTCGTGTGAGGACTATTTTCGGTAGTTGACCGCATCGTAAACAGTCATCATAACTTTGCTGCTAAATCTTGGATCACTCGAAGGACTTAATATCCTTTATTAAGAATGAGGCCGATCCAGAGGGCGATCGTGCTTCCATGTTGGACACATTGTACGTTTATTTTCCCTTCTCCGGATAGTGGTTCACGGATGCGGTTTCGCGTCATATTTGCATGCATCCTAACAGCAGTGAAGAGGACGGCGTCCGCGGTGACGGCACTGTCGGCCCGAATGAAGAAGGGAGCCGTTCTTCCCACCGGAAGTGTCCCCTTCCCCTGCCGCCGCGGGAGTAAACAAGCGAACGCGTCCTCGGCGATTCGCACGAGCCGAGCAGTAGTAATGATCTGCCTTCGATCGATCTTGTTCATATGGCATGCGACGGCTTGCCTTCCGCGTTAATTAGTGGAGTCGTTTGTTGCGTGGAAGGGAGAAATTCTGCCGCAGGAAAAAATAAACACAGCATCAGATCCTTATCCTTCGTCTCCTCCGACAAAAAAATGAAAGAGGCGGAGAATGTCGCATGTACGGGGATATCTGTGCCATGGTGAAGAATTTTTTCCTGTGACAGTGTAGCAATAATGATGCAAGGATGAAATTTTTCGAGTCATCCTCATTCTCACATTTCGACCATTTACTTTATAAAATTGGTTATGATTAGAATAAATCGCGCATGAAACGCATCACAAGAGCTGAAGAGATCTGCCTATGACTCAAATACGGCGATCTTATTGCATTAATCGCGAATAGGCTAATCCAATCCATGTATTATCCCGACGATGCTGTGTGGCATGTTCTTTTTACCACCAAAGCATTTTCTTCGACCGTCAAATCCATCGGTATTCGACGAAGCTCGTTGAAAGTACCAAGCGACAAGTTCATCGGCAATAATACAATGTGATTTGTGGGGAGGAGGGAGATTTAAAAATGGGTCAACAATTTTAAGCAAGACTTTTTTTAGACAAGACAAGAGCAAGATTTTAAGCAAGTGTCCAGAACATCTTTAAGTCTGGGTCGCAGTTGTCCAATAAGTATTGTGCCAGATTGGAACCCAGGTTTCCTGGGTACATGCCACACTCATTGAACCTCTCCACCGACATCTCTGGCATTAGAGTCAAGAACGAAAGGATTGATATCTGACTGTTCAATCAATAACATTAAGGAACACAAAGGCCGTGTCTGATTTGTTTTTTGAGGAAAGTACCTCTTACCTGCATTAATCATTTAAAACCGGTACGTGGGACTATGAGTTTCTTAAATTAGCTCCTAAACTGTACAATCCAAGCTGTAATCAGAATATCTACCGAATTAAACGAAAATACGATTTGATCTATGTTTAGAAAATAATCGCCAACCCCTGAATCTCCTGTTAAATGAAAAAGGAGCGTGACATTGTTGATCATAGAAGGAATTTTTTTCCGATTTTGAAGGCACATTATTCTCGATGCAGTTCAGTTTTACTCACACAAGTTCTACAATTTGCGTTTCTTTTGTGCCCCCTTCCACCCTCCCTTCAAAAAGTCCTCCTCTGTCCACTTCCCCCACCCTTCTCCCACCGAGATCAAGATGGCCAAGGGTCTTCGTTCTCTGCGGAAGACGAACAGATGAATCCAATCGTTACGATTTGCGTCATCGCGACGACCCCGTGCGATTTTTTATTTCCCCCGTGAAATCTTTGGCGTCCGCGCTTTTACTAATCGCAGTTGGCACCATTTCCCGTTCCGGTTTTTCCGCAGCATCAGCGTCATAGGTAATTTGCCGAGTGATTACTTGGCTACGAGGGAAAAATGGCATTGCCTTGTAACAAGTAGTCCAGAAGAAGACTTTCAAATTTGATGGTTAAAGTAACATAAAATATTTTGGTGTTTGACGTATAATTGGATCAATATTTTAACTTAATAAGGTAAAGGATTGCATTACTTCTATATATATTTTTATTATATTCTATTTCCCTTTAATAGAATTCTTTTATAGGCACAACGAAGTGTCAGTGAACTTAAAAAAATGGAAAGAATGTCGTATTACTGGCAGATTAAAATATAAAGGAGTATAAGCACTTCTTTTAGTTTGGCATACAACATTTATTTGTAATTTGAAAGAAAATGGCCCGATTAAAATTTTAATCGGGGAGTTTAAAAATCAAATCATTCTCCTGAAATCAACTGTGAAATCCTCTCATTCTGTCACCTTATTTTATTCTGCATCAAACACACTCACTTTGAGGCCATTAAAACAAATTCCAGACCATACAATGTTGACTGAGTTGATTATAAAAGCTAAATCCAAGCGACAAATTTAATTTCACTGTTTGTATCACGCATTCGTGTCAAATAAGACAAGAGAAATACTGTCTCATTCATTCGCAATCATTTTGTGGCGTCATTCAATCTAAATTGTTATTGCAATTAAACAGTTACAAGTGGGCCATTGGCCTGGTGGTAACATTAAAAACAGCCGAGTAAAAGAATAAACCTTGAAACCTTCTACTTCTTTAAACTATTTTTTTTAATACATAATTATTTTGGGAAGGGCTAAAATATTTTTGCTGGTAGGTCGTTCCAGTCCTGTATTAGTCCAGGATATGACGGTTTTCGGCTCCGAATTTTTTAAATATGAATGGATTAGCTTGAAATTTTGGCATTAAGTTTGGAATAGTTCAAAGATCAAAATTTACCCTATGCCGATATGTGCTTTAGCTCTGGGGGTGGTTACCACCCCATCTCGAGGGTGGAAATGTTTATGTTAACTACAGAAATCGATAGAAAAGTGAATTTGAAAAAAGAAAAAAAATGTTATTTTTAGTTTTTTCTAAATATCATTATTTTTTGAGTTATTCATGAGTAAGGTCTATTTTTCATCGAAAAAAACGCAAGTTTTTAAACAGTTTTTCGCGAATACTCCAAATATTTATAGTTTATCAAAAATATTATCTGAAACAAAAATGTAGCTTGTAAAAAAACAAAGAGATAGATTTTTTATCATTACTGTAAACCCAATGCTAACCGAGTTATGGCTCTTTGAAAGTATGTTTTTGTTCATCGAATGCAGAAATCGAAGCATTCAACGTTAAATAACGGGAAAACGGTAAGTTTTTTAGGGAAAACTTAGTCTTTTTTAAAGATCTTAAAATAACCTTAAAAATGATTATTAGTAAAAGTCTCTTGCATAAACATTAATGCGAGTTATAACAAAATTGAAGTCGGTTTCTATTTTTTGTGACGTAAAAATCAACGAAAACACCCCCGTCATAACCACCCCACTTGAAACTAATAGTTACGCATTTACAATTTACTTTATGTATGTACTAGTAATATATTCTAGAAGTTTGAACGGTTAAGAATGCTTAGTTTTGAAAAAAAGTTGAGTTTAAAGTGAAAAGGGCATTTTCGGAATTTCTCAAAAAATTTCATTTTTTTTAAAAATAACTCAAAAACTATCAATGATACGTTAAAACTACTGCAGTACAAAAATGTATCTTTTTTTTTGCTGAAAATTTTAATTTTTTCTTAAATTTCTGGGGGCTAAAAATTAAACGAGATATGACCGTTCAAAGTTTGCATTTGAATGCGACTAGTACCGTCTTCGAGCCCTTTCAGCTCAAACCTTTTTAAGACGAAGGGCTTGAACGAAATTTAATACGACCTTGTAGCTCTTGAAATTTCCTACAAAATAATTTTTTGATGGACCCGCTTGTTCAAAAACTAAGGGAGTTATAGATAAAAAACCAATCATTTTTTTCAAATTTTGGACCACGTATATTGTAGAATTGAATAATGCACATTACTGGCACATTTAATGTACTAGGTATCTATACGCATACACTTACATCAAGCAACATCAAGAAGTTGTATTGAAATATTAAATTATTTAAAGTTGCCGGTCAATAATTTTTTCCATTTTAGTCATAATCGGGGGTGGTTTTAAGGGTTGAAAATTTAAAAAAAATCACAAATAATGTTCCAAAATATTATGCTATCTTCACCTTCCTTATATAAGACTTAAGGATTCACACAACTTATTTGGATCTGATTTCAATCTGTTATAAAATTTAACTTACAATTTTATAAGTTTTGACAATAAGGGGTAGTTTTCACCCCTAAAAAATAATAAGTACATATTGGAAAAGGGTAGATTTTGAAGTTCAGAGTAAGCTGAGCGTAATTACAAATTTTCATGCAAATCGGTGCACATCCATAAAATATGGAGGTTATGTACTAACGGAGGCTTCTAAGGGTTGCAATATTACAATAAAGGGTTGAAAAATTGCAATAAAAAATTTATTATATTTTAATAAAATATTAAAATTAATTGTGTTGTATTGCAATATTAAATTAATTAAAAATGTCAGTAATTAAATAATTGTTTTAACTTTATTCTAAATATGGGGTGGTTTTTAAGGTTTGAGACATTATGAAAAATTAAAAATAATGTTTCAGAGTATCAAATAACCTTTATTCAACTTATTTGAACTTTATTTCGATCTGTTATAAGCTTTAATTTGTAGTTTTATAAGTTTTGACAATAAGAACCCTAAAAAATAATAAGCACATATTGGCAAAGGGTAGATTTTGAAGTGGAGGGTATGTTGAGCTTACTGCCAAATTTTCATGCAAATCGATGCATATTAAAAAAATTCAGAAGTTCCTCACTATTTTTACCGTCATATCCTGGGCTATATGGTTCTGTTCAAGAAGGAGAACTGTTTTACATTTGTCCTTTGTGATCGACACTCTATCTTCAACTGGTGATCATTTTTTCCCACAAAGTTCTGCCTTATCATGTCCTTAGCAAATTCATGCCATTCTTTCTCCTCACTCACTAAAAGATAGTATCGATTACAACTTTCGCGCAAAAAGTGGGTAATGATGTTCTCAGACAATTCATTAGTAAATTTATATTTTTATCAGTAATTATTACGTATAGTAACTCCAGTGCTATGACTTTAGGCATCTCATAACTGCCTAATCCCTCACAGTGGATTTTTTCTGCTCCTCCACACGCCGCCTCCCTGCTGCTATTGATGGTTTTACTCCACCTTGAATTCTTTTATCGACGGCAAATCTCTCAAGCACAAACACCCAGGTATAAGAAAGAGAAACATATGAGGCTAGAAACCCCGGAGTCTCGATACGTTGCCCCGCCATTCACAGTGAATACCAGTGCTCACATTTGGAAAGATAGTGTCTGGCGGAAGAGGACGGATATCCTTCACTTGGACGCCGCACTCACCTGCTTTGCTTTCCTGCAAAAGAGGGCAAAGAAGAGACAGAAGTCTCTCGACGCAATCGGATTCCACGGCTCTGCTGATCCGATTCCATTGAGGAGTAGCAGATTTCCCGTTTTGAGTTCTTCCAGAATTTCCATCGGAAGAGAGAGAGAAAGATGAAGAGGGGTGGTTGCTGTTGTTGTTGTTCATGTTGTTGGGGCAATGGAGGGGGCGTAGCCGAGCTGTGCATTAATACCGGCGCCGTCTGGGAGGGAGAGAAACGGGCGAAGGGAAAATTAATGATCGCCTGCTCGCGGGGGGGAGGGGGGGTGAGAGTATTTTTATTTCATCGGCATAATAAAACGAGGAAAGGCGGAGGTGGCGGACGGGTATCTCTTTGAACAAATAGCTAAAGTGGGTCTGTGTAAATCGTGCTCATAGCGAAGGAGGGAGAGGGTGGGGGGGAGTATGAATTTGGAGGTGGTGATAGAGAAAGGAGGAGGATGGAGGGAGAAAATTGAAAATGTAAAGGGTTTTATTATTATTTGAGCGGAGGAAGTGTGGAATGGGGGGCACATAAGAGAGGCGTGGGTTGTAAAAAAAAAGACGAGGACAAGGAGGGGGGGAGGGTTGGTTGGTGGGAGGGAGAGAGAATGAGAGGGGGAGAGTGGGTTGGATTTGATGCACGAGGGGGAGGAAGAAAGAAAGGAAGGAAGCCAGCCGCTCGCAGTTTGGTGGAGAAAAAATATGCTGATGATGAAGGATAAGATTGGTTTTGGAACGGAGGACGAGACGGGCGGAAAAAATACGTGTGTAATTCATTAGGTGCGGGACGGAAGCCAGTCGCCGAATATTACCACGTACACCCAGTTGTCAGCAAAATATCATGAATCAAATCTTATTTTTCACTCGGGCTTTCGGGTTCAAATAAATTTTTTTGGTGAATACCGAGAAAATAAAAGAACAGTTCCTGTCGAATGCTCCCTCTATTCGCTCTAAATGCTCCTTGATTTTATCGTGATGAAAATTACGGCGGTCAAATAGTTATGTATCAACACTCGAATTGCATGATAAATGATTTGGAACTGGTTGAGAATAAATTTAATATTTTCACAACCACCGGATACGTTAATCACGGAAAGCCTTCTCTGTGTGATTATTTTCCGAGATTTCCTATGTATCTTTCTATGAGAATATGATCTCTTGCGAAATTTATTCTTTATAACTTACTCAAATTGTGTTGAATTTGACAATATATTTTAAAACATTTTGTTAAATTAAGGAAACAATAGAATCGCTTTATTCATAATATCTCGAAATTAGGTTTCTCCACAATAATGGGAGTATTCTGAGTAAAAAATAATGCGTAAAAAGCTCCATAAAAATATTTTGATGAAATAAATATGTAAATAAAGAAGATGGTAGTCACTGGGCAGATGCTGGTAGGGTGTATCATGAAAGAGTTTATTTCGTAAAGAGGGAAGGAGAATATGAAAATTGACGAGAAAATTTTTATTTTACTAAATAATGGATAAAGCATAGTACAATTAGATGACTGCTATTGATGAGATATGGAAAATGGCACGACGCGCGTTAAATCACATCAGATATATCAAACCTTCCGAGTTAGAAATACGTAGAAGCACCACTTCGTTAACATTAATGTTCATCGTTTGGTGCAGGCTCCAAGGTGAACCAAGGCCTTCAATTGTGGTGTCAGTATTCATAAAACTGAAGAGGAATGGAAATTGCGGTATCTGTCGTGGAAACAAATTACTTGCCAAACATTGATCACTATGTAATTTTTCTCGCCTAATTTTCCACTCATATGAACGCCTTGCCGGTGAATGGGTGTGTGCTGTGCGGCATTAACGAACTAGCTTGTCTAACCATAATTTCATGTCGGAAGCAGGACACAGAATCATTCTGAATGAGGCTAAGTCCTGGCTAGAACTTCGTAATATTGTCTATGGTTGATTCGAGAAGCTATTTAAGTAGCCAAGCATCCGTCTAACTTTAATAGGGAAGATGGGCCCTCCTTAACAGTGCCCGGAAAAGATACCTTTCTACAAAAATGTTCGCAACCAACCGTTAAAGTTTTTTATTTACGTTTACATTTGTTAAATTTTATCAACAATTGTCAGTCCTTCGGCAAGCAGATGAGACAAATACAACTGATTTCTCCAATGTCCTGACGACGTTCTTAGTGGGAAGAGCGAAACTTTGGGTTTACGCATAAAATTAAACTCCGCACCAGGAAAATTCGGTAATGGCTGGTGCTGATAAAATGCAAAAACGTCGTGGAGGCATGAGGAGTTTGTGTTGGAAGATTCCAACAGTAGAATGAATGAATGTTTTCGAGGTTTCCTTGCGTTAACCAACAACTCACTTCGGTCAAACAATTGAGTGTCCGTTACGCATCATTCAAGCTTAAAAAGATTTAAATTGTGACTACACTCAGGTCAATATGCTTGTCTGACCACTTATCACGGCCAAATCGGCATGTGATTCGAGTCCACAGGTAGGGTCAGCTGTAACAGCGGCATAACATACGGGATGACAGCTGATTTCTCTCGGTTCCATCATGTTTGCTACCCTCTTCAGCGTCCTTGGGCCGACGTATAAGGCTTTGCAGTACAAACAGGCTTGCAGTGCCTGCTTTGAGGTCGTTGGAGTACTCAAGAGACTCAATTGGGACGTGATTTGCACACAGTTGTGGAACAAAAAGGTTGACATTCGCTTCTTCATCACATATATTTACTACAGTCATCCATTAACAGCGCCAGGTGAACTTAATAGGAGAATTAACAAAAGAATACAACAACAAAATAAATGACTTATTAAAATAAATAACAGTAACAAAAAATAATCAAGCAACAAATATAGCATCGAAAAATTAACCAAATAAAACAAATAGAGTTTGGTTGATGAGAGCAGAATTAGGCGGATGGAGTAGGGTAGATACAGGCTGAGTGGGATGGATTGGATACTTCGACACTCATCAGCGTAAATTGTAGTCAACAATACACGTAGGTCGTAGTCGGAAGATGCCGTTTCAGATGAACGTGAAGAAGTCATGGATGATCCGAACTATTTACTTTATGATAAGTTTCCACGAGATGGGACGCTGAGATGTTTCGTAGCACTAAGTAAACAGTTTCGCCACGCCTCCCGTTTCCCTCGGTGTGGTCTAGAACTGGAGCGAGGAATGGGACTAGGTTGTTGACACGGGTGGCAAATATTCGGAGCATAAAAAGGCGTCTCTTTGGTTCCGCGATTATTCCGCGGAGCTCAACGCATTGAGGAAGTTGGAGCGGCAATCTTTATTCGTTGAGTCGACTATTTAATAACTTTTCGAGTATGTTGAAAAAATTCTTGGATCACACTTCGCTTAAGTACGTCTAATAAGGTGGAGATATCCGCAATGCATGTAATAATGAAAATGATCCAGTAATCATATTTTTTTAAGTTTTGTTTTAATTAATGCATTGTATTGACTTGATTTTACGGCTCATATTCCAAAATTTAAGCGAAAACCATGTATAAATACGTGTTTTTAACTCGGTATGATACTTTAATATGTATTTGTTAGCCACCATCATTCCAAAGTAACGTAGTATTTCACGTTTATGAAAAAAGCTGTGCATATATAACAGATTCGATTGATTTCGAATTTTATCTCACTTTCCATAAGTATGAATCGTCAAAAGAGAAAAAATATTTGTGCATTTCGACATTTTATTCATATCCGACCTCGTTTATTGTACGTAATGTCATCATCAGAGCTGGTATAACGTGCTGAAACCATGGTGCGGGTAAATAAAGCGTGGAGGTGCACAAATATTTTTCTGTTTTGAAGATGAAAGTTATGCAGGGTGGCAATCGTCAGGGAAAACCGGGAAAACCTGGAATTTTCAGGGAATTTTGAAGTGCTGGAAAAGTCAGGGATTTCTCCTAACAGTCAGGGAGGAACTGAAATAGGAATCCTCGTTATTTTTCTACCATTACGTTTATCGGCCAGTCTTTCCCGCCCTTTATCTCACCAACTAAAACTAACGTCTGTCGCTGATGTGCATGGAATAAGTACCATCAATTCGTGGGGTATTCATTTGTGAATCTTATTAGTTGTGAATCATAGTTATTTAGTTGTGAATCAGACGTACAATGTATGTACGAACACTTTGTATATCCTTATTGCGGTATTTACCTATTTGTGTTAAAAATCATGATCACAGTGTATAACGCTCATCACAAGGAATCTGGGGCTATGTTGTTCGGAATATTGGACCTCAGATTTTTTTTTACTTCCGAAACTCAGGTTGAGAGGTGGCTGGATCAGACTAGCTCATAGTAAATACATGCTTGCAGTTATAAAAATACGAGACGATAATTAAAAAATTTAGAAAATTTAAAGCTGCCGTAGAAAATTTAATTTAGCAGAAAATAATATTCCAATAATAGGTGACCTTTTGGCGATCGGTCAGGGAAATTGGTAAATCCATCAGGGCAGAGTCAGGGAAAGGTCAGGGAATTTGAAAATTGGTTATCAGTAATCACCATGTAATGAGTTTCCAGAAGGTTAGTGCTATTTCAAGTACCATAAGGCTACGTGTTCAAAGAACCTTCAATTTCCAAGAAACCGCAATGATATCGTGATATTTTTATCACTTTTATCAATACTTATTACTAGTTAGTATTCGTACGCAAAGTTTCTCATACATCTGTGCAAAAAGATCGCTCCAAACACCTTCAGGTACGAGGGACACGAGCACAACGCGGATTGTCGCAAATCACGTCCCGATGAGTAAATTCCGCAATATTTACTAACCAGCCTCAACGTGCACGACCAATGCAAAATATACTCTTTTGATTGGAAGGACGCCAAATTTTGAAATATGGTTCACTCCGCGGGTGAGTGTTCCCACGTCCAGGCGGACGACTTTTTCAGAGAGATTTCTACACGTTTATGAGACGTTTACCTGTTCCTCGATGAGTAAAACGCTGAGGAGGACATTAATGACTCTCGGTACAGCATGGGTTACAGAAAGGATATGAAGTGAAATCGATTTTGGCGCCTCACGTGTCACATCCATTCTCAGTCCCGCCAGTATTTACCCAGAAATATCGTCATTTGTTGCTGTTCTAGAAACGATTCTCGAGGGTGTTTCTCTAAATATTCTAAGGTCCTTGTATCTGACCTTTTTTCTTCCTTGAATAGCTGATCTATAAGGAGCATTACCTCTCTCGCGATTCCTACCCGATGAGTTGATACTCTTTGCACGTTGAGGGGAATTGAATACCATTTGTAAGGTCGTCTATGGAAAATTTAAGTAAATTTTGTGAAGTTCAGCTTTGATCGTCAAGTTAATGATGAGAGTTCGCCCTTACGTTACGGTTGATCTCAACAGGGCCGTTAGTATTGCTTCAAAGCAAGTAATTGGTCTCTTATTAGTTGGATTGGATTGGACATTTGGGGAGGCGACCGACAGCTAAGGTCATTTGCGCCATAGGGAATAGGTAAAGGAGGAAGGGTGGATGGAAACCCGGCGTCGGCATTACCCTGCTCTTAACGAAAGGCACCAAGGGGACCACGGTTTAACGTCTCATCCGACAGACGGAGTGCTGCACTTGAAGTGTCCTCCACGAGACACTCAAGTAGGGATCGGGTTTCCTCTGAAAAACATCCTCCTCTGCAGGGATTTGAACCCTGGCCGTCTCCCGTATGGTTAGGTAAGTACTCTAGCCGCTCTCTCATTAGTTCCAGATACAAATGAGTAAATGACTGCTTATAATAAAACTCAGGACTTCCGCGACAGATGAGTAATAATTTTCATGTAAGTTTAAGATTTATAAAGATACCAAAAAGAAAGATGAGACCCATGTCCTTCCTCAGATTGTCTGCGAGGAACTTGTTCTCGGGTCTTTTTTTGGTCCATATCTCTTTGTAAAAACGGAAATAATATATTTCCTCAACAAACATACATAGCAGGTTGTGCTCATGAGTTTTTTTTGCCTTTCGACTTAAATTTCGTCGTCATTAAGAGAAAAAAGCTCATTATTTTATTGTCAATGTCTATCCTTATTAATATAATCTTAGTGAGAAATAAAACGAGTTCTAGGACAAATCTTTTGTGTACACCTAGACGAAAGGGACGAATAAACTCCGAGATTACAATATCAATATATGCCAAGGGGATTGATCATTAGACTGGACGGAGAAACTAATCCGATTCTCCAAATAGCCGGTCAGGTGTGTTAGTCAGCTGCACCACCAAGCCGCAGTAGTCCTGGGAGAATTTTGAAGGGCGTTAATGCGAAATGGTCTTCAGCGCGAGAAGAAGAGACTGGAAAATTCAATGTTTAATTATTATAACAAAATCTCTTGATTTATGCATTAATATGAACTAACGCAGAAAATTTCAATATTATTTTAATCTTTTCTTTTATGTCAATTGGCATCGTTGCCTGAACAAATCCTTTCACCGCTTCATCAATACCTCCTTAATAGTATCCGAAGGTTAAAACCTCCAGCAATTTCGACCTCCTAGACTCTCCCTCCTGCCCCTTACACCTGCGATGCTGGACAGAGTTCGTTCTTCCGAATCAGTTGCATGTGTGCGGGTCTATTGATAGTACTCCAAGGAGTGTTTTGACGCGGTTGGTGCAGACGCGGTTGGGGCAGGTTAAGGCAGTGCTCTGCCCAGCCTCTGACCAGCACGCGTCGCGGTGAAATGTGATTCCCACGTACACCTACAGAAATTTCACGCGTTTCGAAGATTTACCATGTCTTCGAAGACATTTACGGAAGATTTACCATGCGCGTGAGATTGTACATATTCATAATTTTTCAAGGAGGAAAAAGTTCTTTCAAAACTTTTGTTTTAATGAAAACTTTGCAATGACTTGGGTTTTTCGGGCCGTAAAAAATTTTTTAAGCAAATATCGATTAATGTTTGGGATGATTGTACTAAAAGCAATTATATGTAACGTTATATTTTACGTTTATGGAAAAATCTACACATGCAGAGACGGATGTTTTCGAAACGTGTGCCAAGTTCCTTAAGGCTACGTCTTAAAAAAGCACTGAATTGCCAATAAACCAATCCGATAACATGTAATTTTTCACTTTCGTCTATAACTATTAGTAATGAGGACACGCATGCAAAGCACCACGGAAATCTGTGAGTAGCCGAAAATCGCTCCGACCACATTCATCGGCAACATCTCAATCGCACATTCAATGTGTGAACGTGTCAAGGTCACTCCCGATTTTCCCCCTCTCCCGTCGAATAGTCGAAGTAGTAGCTTTCTTTCTTGGCTGAAGTCCTTTAGTGTAATTTCACGAATGTTATAAAAATATTAATAAATACAGGTGGCAACGGATGAATCTAACGATGGAAATTGGAGGAATCAATCATGATATCACCGATCTAGACGCATGGGGGTGAACACAGCTACCTTTTATACGTCAAACCACAGCCTCTTTCACCTCTCTGACTCCACTTTCTCGAGGTTGAAAGTCACCACGGAGCCGCGTAAGTAAGAAATGTACTCTAATATTTCTCATGAGACGATCCTCTATAAGTTAACGAGTTATCTATAAGAAAATTGAGGCATAGAGAGGGAGAGGAAATCATGTAGATGAGAATTTAAGGTAGTTTGAGCGAAAAATCATTTTACCTAGAAATCAGTGAATTTGGTCTCATTTTAATGAAAACTATATCACCCTACTAATGACATCAAAAATTGAACCCCTTTCCGTACTACTTTCCGAGATATTTGCCAAAAAAACAGCCCTTTTATATGGGAAATGGTACGTGTATGCACTCCAGAGAGACATTATTTACAAAATGAGGTATTTATAACTCTAAGATGTCGTAAAAAAAACTAACAGCGTGTACTTTGTACGTTTTATCAACTATTTTTGAAAATTAATCATATTGTCACCACAGTAGAATCTTGGGTATCACAAAAAACCTTTAGTTTTAAAGGAGTTTCAAACGTAACGCGAGAAAAATATGAGTCTAGTTAAAGACTTACTTGGATATTTTCATTAGATTACTTACAATTTCTGTCATATAAAATAATATTATTGCACCATTAATAACGCAATATTTAATTGATGTGTTTCACAGCTGGTGAAATTAAAACGTATAATTCGAATATGGTCTCTATTATGACTAGGGAACTATCTCGCTCGGACTACAATAAGTCTCAGCGAAAGTGGCGACACTCGATTTCTGGCTCTTGAAAGTGGTGGCGCTCGTGT
Organism: Ceriagrion tenellum; assembly: GCA_963169105.1. Classification (NCBI taxonomy): domain Eukaryota; kingdom Metazoa; phylum Arthropoda; class Insecta; order Odonata; family Coenagrionidae; genus Ceriagrion; species Ceriagrion tenellum. The sequence goes on along the minus strand of OY720644.1, from coordinate 112,186,793 downwards.
GTTTATTGCGTGGACTCGTGGCATTTGCTTACATCCACACATTCGCCCTTCGCCCCTCTCCCGCCCCACTCGCCCCGCCCCCACAGCCTCCTCTCTCCATTCTTCGCAGTCCGCCCTCCGACAGGCCTTTGCCCGCCGCCAAGTGGGGCGAGGATCGTACGCCGCGCGCCGAACACCTTTGCGTAACGGACTCGTCGGCGCTTCCCGTTCGGCAACGGCGGTTCGAGAGAAACAGATTTAAGCGCGGAACGCCGCTCCTCCATTCGCGTCTTCCGTTCCCGTTTGCGGCGACGCGCGAGGTCTTCCGAACAAAGAGCGAGCATTTTCCGCGAGTTTCAGGAATTTGGCCGCGAAAGGCGTGCGCGGGAGAAGTGAAATAAGGGCGTGTGGCGCGTCTTTTGCGCCACTTCTTGAGTCGCTTTTGGGAATACGATTTGTCTCCGCGAAAACCCCCAGCGCATTCGTGTGTTTGCGCGACCCTGTTCTGACGTCACGCTTTCAGGTGTGCTCGGCTCGGAGCGGTTGCGCTCCCTCGCACCAAGGTTTCCGCGAGGCACCACCAATCGGAGGCAGGTGCGGTCGGCATGGAGTGGCCGCGTCATTTTCCATCAACAGCGCTCCTTCTTTTCGAGGAATTCCACAGAAATGCGGGCAAACCGAGAGATTCCTACAAATGTGACTGATGCAGTAGCCGTTTCCTCAGAATTAATGTCCAACAGCAAATTTTATCGGAGTGCGTCATTTGACGGCAAAATATTAACCAAGCACTTTTCATTTCCTCGAGTCTTGCGATTAGTCTTTTGTTTTTTTTTCTTTTGTTTGTACCGCGTCTTGACCCCAACCTTTGAGGGACGTCATGGCCAAGTTTTCCGTAAATTTAACTGCGACTTTATCATTGAGAAGTCATGTATTTTGATGACGTCTACAGGGTCAGCGTTAAATATGAGCGCACTAAGTCTACACCGATAAAAAATTTACATTGTTTTCGCTATGCAAAGGGGAATGAAAACTATCTTGTATCGAATAATCTAATCCTTTTTAAGCTACGCATAATATATAAGAAGCTTGTTAGTGATGTCCATTCGTCCTCAACAATTATTATGAACTGAGGCCTTTTTAGCCATGAGCGAATACTTGCCATGCATTACCAAAGGGAAAAATTATTTAATACTTGTCTGCGCAATGCATTCGACACGTCTACATCTTTGCTATTTAAATTTTGGATCCAGCGTTGCTCCCACCAAATAAAAAAAATCATCCTTGATACTTGAGCTTGATGACAATTGAAGATTTCAGAGGAAGGAAGACGAGGAAAATGTTGAACACGAAGACCATTCAGAATGCCATTTATGAAAAAAGGTTTCCTAAAAAGTGAGAAAATTCTTAAGGTGGGGCAGAGGGGATCAACAAAGAATTTTAAAACACGAGGTAATCTGCTGACACAGGCAACACGTCATTATGAATCGATGGAAAGAGTGGAAGTAGTTCAAAATTGTACTTAATATTGGAACGTAATTGAGCGTTATTTTAAATAAAAGCAAGAAATAATTTTTCGGTCCAGTATGAAATACTCGCTAAATTATAAGCAACAACTTCACTGTGAACAAGAACAGTCGTTTGAAAAATTGGTAAATGATGTATTCTTTCTTTACTGTTACTTTCAACGACACATTTCAGAGTTCCTGCGATATTTATTTTAAGAATGGCTGTAACAGCCAGGATTAATGGCTATCATTGGACTGTGAGTGGGACAAAACTACTTGTAGCAATTTTTACGAACATAGCAATGACCTCGTCCATCTAAATTGAGACGATTCTCGTACGTCCGTCGCTATAGCGCCGTAAATATGCGCCTGTTATCATCAAGATCATTAGCTTCCGTAACGTCCAGTTCCATACATTTGAATTTTTGAATGGAAGTTAATTTACAAGTCAGAATTTGTGAGTTTTCACATCTTTTGGATATTTGAATACATTTAAAAAATTGCCGAAAACATAGGAAATCAGGAATTTATCACGTTTTTCATCTTCCTGATGTCCGAGATATTTTTTCCGTTGGGAAATCGTCAACGTACTTCTACACCTACATCTACATACTACTCCGCGAGCCACCGCATGGTCGTGTGGCAGGGGGTGGTAGGTCACCAGCCGTGTAAAGATATAAAATTTTTGGAGGTGAAATGGTGACATGTACAATGGGAGTGTATTTGGAGGAGCTCAGTTATTATCGTGGTCGCTTATTGTGCGCGGAAAGAACTAGTTTTTGTAACTATCTGTTCGGCAGAGTATCTTTCTTACTTTAACGCATCTGCCAGACCTAGAAATGTAGTGAGGTGTCATGATAATATCCTCTATGCCACTCTGAAACACACCAGTTCTGAATATTTCAAGCAGCCTAAGACAGCCTCCGAGTCTCTAGGGGCTCCCACCTTAATCCCTCTAACAGTTGTATAACACTATATGTTCGTTCGTAGCAGTTTTTAATGAAGCGTGCTGCTTTTCTTTGTATTTTGTTAATTTGTTTGGTTAAATCTTTATGACCAGGGTCTCAAATGCTTGCGACGTATTCGAGGTGTGGCATAACCAAAGCAAAGTAGCATCTCTCTTTGACTTTTTCATCCGAGGACCTTCCTATTATACGCTTAACAAGACCTAGTTTCTTTAATGCTGTGCCGCTTATATTTTGTATGTGTGTTCCCCACGATATATCTGATGTTAAGGTAATTCCAAGATAACTTGCGGAGGTATAAAAATCCCTCCATTAAATGCATGGTGAAAATACCCCATACTATTCCCATCTGCACTTCAGATGGAGTGAGGGTTGGCCAAGAGCCGTGCGACACGCGATCGTCAAAAAAAAAAAAAAAACAAAGATAAAGCGGGTCGCACAAGGACTGGAGGACGGAGACGCGACGAGATTCGGTTGCGAGAGAGGAGCGTTGTTCGCATCGAGTGTCCACGTCAATTTGCTTCGGCCGCAGCACGCCTGCTCCACACCCTCTGCCATACTCCCACCTCATCCCCCTTCAATAATGAGTCACTTTTTGCGATCAGCGCGCGCGGGGGTGGGGGGGGGGAGGGTTCGACGCTCGGCGCTTGTTTTACGGCGACCGATACAGGAGTTCGGGTTGAGGTTTGAAAGGCGCGAGTGGCAAACAGACAAAAGTCGGGGCACGTGAGCGCAGTCACGCGCCCTTTGAATGCCCTTTTAATTCGATGGATCGAGCGCCCCCCCACTCCTCCTTCGAATCGATCGCCGAACGACCAGCGATCGATTAACAAGTTTCCTCCCCCTCCTCCATTCAACACCCGAGTTTCCGATTCCCATTTCCTCCTTCCTCCCATTTTCCACCAACCCAAACCCCGCTTCGTCTCCACCCCCTTCCTCTTTTGCCCTCAACACCCCCACCTTCCCCCCCCTGACCCCGATGAGGGACAGATTTCGACAAATACAAATTTCCCATCGTTGCCTTCCTCCTCCATGTCCTTTCAGCACCCCACCCCTTTGCCGTTCTGCCATTTCTGTGGCACTCGTCTAATGAGTGCCACATTCAATCGAGAAATGAACACAATCTTTTTTTCCTCCTGCATTCTGCGATTGTACCGCGAAATACGTTTCCGTTTCCTCCCTGTTCTCACGAATTTCCCTCGCGCCGTCCAATGTTGTTCTCACTTTCTTCTCACGCTCTTGCCTCCGACTAGGCGAGAATTAAAGTACGTCGGGGGACTGGACTCGAGCGATTTAAAAATTGAATTTGAATTTATAAGGCGCAGTTCCGAGGTGCACTCGCTCCTTAGGCGGAAGAAGTCAGCCTTAGCGGTCAATTTATTGAGTCTGAAAGAATTTCTGTAGATAATTGGTGGATATGATGTAGGTGGATATGAAGTGGTGTGATGCCTCGCATGCGACCCACGGCTTGGAAAGGAGCACTCGCGAACGCTGGTCCTTTTCACCCGACTGAGTATTCTGTTTTTCTAGGGTGTATTGCAACACGGAATGCGATACAACGTATAAAAAAGGAACGACATTTTATAGCTATGGTATTCATTTCACTTTCAGTAAAGAAAAAATGAAATCCAAGCAATAGCTACCTTCTCACCATGTTTGGAACCTATACAAAGTTTTTAAAAGATCCAATTTCCTACCTCTCTCTTGTAGAAGGCCTACACACGACAGTGTATCAAAAAAAGAAATGCTGAGAAAATGTTCTCGTTTCGACTCTACTAGCAGAATATGGTTACAAAGAAGCACTATATTTAATGCTGTCAGTCTCAGCAGAACCATTTCGGATTTAGGCGCACTTTTTGAAAATCATTCCTATTCACCCCGCTGATCCGATTCACGCTCGTCTACCCTATCAAAGTAGTTGAATGTGTATTTTATGAGGAACAGAAGTTTACCTCTGCGCCATATTGACGTGGATTTGGCATATAGTGCCATTTTCAAAATATTGGTAAATAATACCGTTATCAAGGATTTTATAAAGCCGTACCGAAATCGTAGTCGGTGAGGATTGAAATTGTGCGGAAATTTACAGCTATTTCTCTTGCAAATAGTGAATGCGATATCTATTCAAGGGCTTTGAGCACAGAATGAAACTCTTCCCGGTAAAGTGTATAACTGCTATGTTTATAACATTCTTCTGCCTCATTCGATCCGAAATTCTTCAGCCTTTACCATCATTGCGATGTCTGATCTGTTTAATACAGTTCGGAGTAGTTCCGCCGATTTTTCTCTGAGTAAGTCGCTGATGTTGGCAAACCAGGAAATTATTCTCCTTCCAAAGACTCGTCTTCCTTTTAACTTTCCCTCGGAGTAATAGCTAAAGCTGTCGATATTTTTCCTCGCCAATCATTGCATGTCCAAGATATTCATACTTCGATTTTACAATCGTCCTCATTATTTCAGGGTGACTTCATTAAGGACTTCCTCGCCCGTCACACATTCTCCTCAAAAGATCCATGAAAATCGTCTGTAAGGACACATTTTAAATAATTGAATCCTCTTCTCCGTGGCTTCCATGAAAGACCAGCCTTGTACGTGAACGGCAGAGTCAAAAAGACATAGCATTGAGTGGTGCGCATTTCTTACGATAGGCTTAATATCCCTCCCTGTTAGCAAAGATGTATACAATTGATCTCCTGAGAACGATCTTATGTCTTGCCGATATTTCAGCCAAGGCAAATAAATCTCGATATGCGTTCGATGGGGTGGTTGTCTACTTAATAAACAGTTGTTTGACGGCTAGCCTTGGAAATTACCATTGTATTCAGGCATTGGAGTTCGAATATCCAGTCCGTATCCATGGCTAGGGTGAGATAACTTGACAAAAAAGTCTCAGTCCGGCTAAACTATCCGCTATCAATTCTGTCATTCGCTTATCCAATGCTGTAAATAATGTGGGTATTAAAATGTTTTTTCATAAACCTCGTATTTTTGTGCAAATGTAGGTTGATGCTGATTTAAGTGTCAACTAAATCATTCCATCATTGAGTGTTTCTAGTCTCGATTCTAATAAAGCTACACGCCAATAAATACTTTAGTTACTTTGGTGCGCAATCACATGTTTTCTTCGCAATTTTCTTATAGCAATCTATTGGCCTAGCACCCTACGATAAATCCTCGGAGAATCGTGCGATTGTACGCCAGAGTGGAAGAATTCCAAATGGTGGGAGATTTGACCAGAGCGTATCGGGATCGCCCTTTGTGCTATTGCCTCCTCAAAACGTATAAGCGCACTTGTGCCCTCTCAGAAAAGATGAGACGGATATTGCCTCCCGCCCACATCGAATTTCAGCAAAGTGTTTCTGTCCGGACAACTTCATCAAAAGGAATTTCCTTGAATCATCGTTAGCATTTGAATTATAAACCCTCTCTTTGGTAGCTGAATACACAATTCATTGAACTGGCTCCACCCATTGGCTAAAATAGACTCCTCCAGGAAACGACTTGAAATTATCAAATCTTAAAAATTGTGCCTTTCAATTCCATTAGGGTCGACTAACTACCTGTAGAGTTCCTTGGAAATAATTATTATTTCTTCCATTGAAACTTAGCATAAATTAATCATGTCTGCGACACATTCTTGAGTTCGCTATTCCTCCCTCCCTCTCCATCCCGCGGAGGAGAAAAATTCTTCACACTCTCATGCCCACTGAAGCCAGCACTACACAAGGTCAAGCGGCAATTTGGTATTTTTCGTTTTGCATGCACACACACTGTGAAATAGCGATCAATTTTGCTGCTAACTTATTTTCAGGACTGCTGGCAAAAGATATCTGACGGACGGGCTAACAATTTCTAAATAACGCGCTACCATGCATTGTACGGAGGCATGAGGTGTATCCCACTAATATGGAGTGAAAAACTCCGAAGTGAATGAACTTGTCTATGGAAATACATTTTTCTAGGCCGGGACTCGAGCTCAGATCTCCAAGTTTCCGGTCAGGTATAATTTTCTGTTAAACTATTAAACCATTTTAATACAAGGCGAATTTTGGCGAATACTATCCAAGTTAAATGCTATCGTTGCCGATCTGGAAAAAACCGGTATGATAATTTACCTCCAGGTTGTGCAAACATTTGAAGTTTGAATCTGAGTTAACACATGACATCAATTTATTACTGTCCTCTTTTGACCCTTTCGTCGAAGTAGCACATTCCCATAAATACATGTCGTTCGGCAGAAACAACAATTCGCATGATTTGAAACGATTTGGAAAAGATCCCGTCATTCCTTGTGAGCCTCCGCTGCCCCCACTGATTGAAAGTTTGATTTTGTATTCATGTTGCATGGCCATTAAAATATTAATATACATGGGATTATTATTGAGCATGTCATGTTCACCATTAAACTCCATTGACATTCTGGAAAGCTTAATTGCCGGAAAAATAATGCCATTAATAAAAAGGTCCGAAAGCAAATCGGAGAAAAGACACATTGAAACTTCCTAATGGAGACAATGAAACTTTAAAAAGAGTGTACCTCCGACTCTCCAGTCTTCTCGATGAATGAGTGCTTTGAGGTCCCAAGAAGACCCTAAAAAAGTTTCCCTGTTCGGCCGAATGATGGGCGAGGAGAAAGATGGAAGTGTCTCATGAAATTCGTCACGAAACACCGAGAAACTGCCTTTGTGAGAGCAACTTCTGCTCGAAGTAGTTTATTCGTAACGCTGCTTGGAACCACTAAACAGAGCGCGGTAAAGTATGTCATCCTTAAGCCATCCGTCTCAAAAATCGTCATCAACGTCAGCGCTCATAAATGCGAAGAGCGGCTGCTTCGGCTCACTTCCCCCGCCCACATTCATCATTCTTTACTTTCTTAGCCATTCTTCTATTTTTCCTCTTCCATTATTAATTTCGTGGGTTGTAGCGACGCAAATTATATCTAGAATGTTTGTTTCTCCTTCCTCTAAGAGTTTCCATAGCACTCCTTTTTTCTTCATATCCTTGAACCCCTTTTACATGACCTCTATGTCTGCGTGACCTTCATAATTTCTCTCCAACACCGTGCTGTCATTGCTTCCAGCATTCTTAGGTGCACTGATATCATTTTCCAGGCTTCAATTCCATGTCAAAGTACGCCCAAGCAATATATCTTTTTTATAAAACGCTTCCTTCGCAATCTAATCCTCAACATCATAAAAGTTTCGTTTCTCCACGGCCACGGAGAGAAAAATGTTGCAAATATATCCGTTGCCTAAAACTCGGATTAGGAGTTGCTTCATCTACCTCAGATGCCTCGATTGTACCAGTGCAATTAGTGCGCACAATCTCGATCCGTAAATGTAAAGAAAAATCGTGCCATAGGTGGTTTATTGCCTGAAGACCACCGAACGCGGCGACCTCCCAGATTAACGCTACACCTGATGACGCCCGGAATTGTTTCTTTTACATTTCCCTCTCAAAGATTTTTAGAATATCATTTAAGATACTGGATTTTTCGTAGCGCAAGTGATGGGAGATTCAAGTTGCGTGAGCTAAGGAAATGGGTCATTGCAATGTTTTTGGGAACATCAGACGCTCAGTGGCTAGATATCCTGGAGATAGCCGTTTGGCCTTTTCTCATGTCATCTTTCGTAATATTTACGGCTAATATAGGTAGTAGCCATGAAATTAAAAACGATTCACTCAGAACCAACTGCCGCGTTGTTGATTATCTAACGGTACTTTGCCTTGTCCTCAATATTGGAGACATTCATTTTTCTGGCCCCACTGGCTTTCAAAGCATTTAAGGTTCAGCAAGAAGCTGTTCCCATTTTATGACCGAGTAAAGCATCAACGTTTTCTCAATCGAATTGTATGTTACATTTGCTCTCGCATCCATCAATAAATTCATGGGATAAATGCTTATCTTTTAATCTAGCTTACCCGATTCACTTGACTTATTGAAGATGTCCCTGGCGACCTCTTCATAATTCTAAGTTTAATTGTAGAATCATTACATTGCTTCTTTTTCCCAATTAATACCCATTGAAATCGTCTTTCAGATTTGTTCAAATTCCTCAATGAATGGGTCTATTTCTTGCTGGTCGAAGCCTAAGCACCGAACTGAAGTATAGCCATTCCTTGCTTATCTTCCTTAGCATAGCTGCCTTGGCACTATCTAGATGCATACTATATTAATGCTGATCAAAGTCTAACTTCGATCTCCATATATTCATTGAGGATGGTCGTCGTATAATCAAAGGATTAATAAGGCTAAGGTACGTTCCTCTGTGGAAGTCCAATGGTCTATAATGTGTTATATTGAACGACAATTTTTCGACGAATGACACGTCTTGAGGTGTAAGAATCCGCACAGTATACGCGTGGAATTACCTGAGTGACACCGTAGTAAGGAAATTCTAAATTAACCTATCCCTAGCAAATTACTGCTTAAATACGCTTGAAGACATTCAGGAATCGGTTACCATGGTTCATAAAACCATTCATGATGGTGAATATGAATTGAATGGAATGAAAGAGATGAAGTGTAGTTTTGCACAAAAGGCCTTTGCGTCCTTAAAATGTCGACTCTAACATCGGCTCATGGCTCGAGTTTCAAATCGCAATTCAGCGCATTTTTTATGTCGAAACCCATTCCTGATTGTAGTCATGAGGTTCTCAGGTTTCCGCGGAGCTGGAATGTAGATCTCTCCATGTTTTCCGGGATTTCTTCCGCGTCAGTTATTTGTGGGACAACAGTTTCGCTGGCAGGACTACCTGGTTTAATTCGCCAACCAACCACCTCCAGTGTGATACTCCGCCAGAGGGATGGGGCGTTAATTCATAGTATGAGAGACCATTGGTGACTAAGGCTTATAATGGGATAATGTCGACATACAGATCCAATTCTAATTTTTGATTCCCTTTGAATATACAGCTCCTTCTACTACCCGTATCATTATTGTTGACGGTTGTCTCCACTGACACATCTCGTTGATAACAGTTGCTACCGAGGCTCAGAGAGCCGGCAAAAGGAAGAGTGAAGCTCGAGGCTATTCTACGTTACGTTCGTTTTCCTGATTCGTTTGGGGAAAAGGTTTCCCAAGTGCAACTTTACTTGTTTTTTGCTTTAATTTTTTTCTTTGAGTGAGGAAATATAATCCCATCAAACGTGGGAGTATTTCAAGTATTTGGTTCAAACATTATCTTTAAGCGTAATTTCATCCTAACACCAAAAAAGTAGAACAAATAATCGCTATAACTCTCGAATTGCGAGCTAATCACCTTTTAAACATAGTCCCTTCAATGTTTTTTCAATCCTTCTCGTCTCCCACGCTTTGGCCGAGGTTCACTCTTTTTTTTATTTTCTCATTCACCCTTTCAATCACGAAGGTTTGAATGCATCATTTATCGTTTAGAAATCAAGAACGTGCGGAATACAACATTCATTTTTCCGTTAAGTATTAGTGAGGTTGGGAACTTTACACAAGGCATTGGCACTCACAATCAGACTTAGTAGTATCAATCACACTGCCCCAGGCTTTTCGCTACGGCTTCTAAAAACTGCAAATTTTTAATCGAGTGTTTTGGTAGTTTGAGAGAAACTTTTTAGTTTCACAATTGAGGCCATTTTAGATTTTTTTTAAATTATGTATTTCTTAGGAAGGATAAAAGAAATTTAGGTAGTACCTAGTAAGAGCGACGTAAATACTTCATTTTATATGACGGAATATCTTAGTTATTAAATGAATATTAACGTTTGGACTTTGAGCCGGCACGTTAAAAAAAGGCCTTCGCATACAAATATGAAGTGTGAATTTATAAGAATCATTACTATGAATTACATGTGTATGCATACATACATACCAGTCACACCGTTCCCTTCCTGTGTAGGCTAAATATTTATTACAAAATTAAGATTACATTGGGGCAAGACATTTTTACATTTATAACGCTATTCAACCGTCAAAAACTTCTCAAATTTTTAATTTTGCGTCTTCGGAGCGCACAGACGCAACATGCCAAACAGAAAAGGATTTTTTTTCATAAAAGGTATTTTCCATCAATGGTTTACATTGTGGTAACACTAGTTATATGAGATTTGTTTCTGCGTCAACTAGGCTTCATAAATTTGATGATTCCACAACATTTTTTAAATTCACACAGCGCATCAGGTTCCACCCGCCAGGGTATTATTCGGTGCAATAAAATATTTGTTGCCTCTGAAGAAATACATATGCATTGGCGCCTTACGGGTAGGGGGAGGAAGGAGGGGAAAAGGAGCCGGGAGAGAGGGGAAAAACGAGAAAAAATATTTCTTGAACTTTTTTTCGAATCCACAAGCTTACTTTCACTTTCCGTCAACATGATTCAAATCCACCACTTTACGTCGAATAATATACATTCAATAAAATTTATTAACTTTTCTGCCAAAAAGCCTTAAAACGCTTTAAAATCGGACTTTGCCTTTCGCGGCTCTCTACGGATGGCTCCCAATTTCTTGCGCGCCGGTTTCGTCCCGAAAAGAAAGAATGAACTCCTCTGAGGAGAGAAGGAGAGAGGAAATAAGAATGGCGTCATTATTTCCTCCGTTGGCCGTGAAAAATAAAAGCCCTTCATTTGCGTCCTTTTGCCTCTCACGGGAGCGCTTCACGCCCGAGAGGAATATTGTCTCGCGTCCGCACTAATCCCTCACTCTCTCTCTCTCTCTATCTCCCTCTATCCATCCATCTATCTTAGGGTTGCCAGGTCTCCCGTATTTACCGGATTTTCACGTATTTTAACCTATTTTTTTCAGTTTCCCGGCTCACGTATTTAAGAACATTTCTCTCGTATTGCATTCTAATATAATATTGTATGGTTCAAGTGCAATATTTTTTTATTTTTAACGATTCAACTTCGATTATCGAAATATTCTGAGCGATATATCGAACTGTACATTGGCGTCATAGCTGCCAATCTTAGATAAATTATTTTTACGAGCATATACTCAAATGTGCATGTATGTCAGTTTATGTTGGTACTAGGTTCTAGAACCGGAAGTTGAAGATACAGTACAGATATTTTAAGTGTATGAGGATTAAAATCCCATTGTACTCATCAAAGCTAAAATTTTAAATAGATACTATAGAAAACATCCGATAGAATAGTGTTACATCCTACATCGTATAACGTGGTAGCAAATTTCAGAGTCTCCCTTTGTCTCGGTTAACAAACCTGGCAACCCTAATCTATCTCTGCCTCTCTCTCTCTGCGTGTCCACGCACGCCCGACTCCACTCAGGTTTTCACTTTCGTTCGCGTTTCGACGCGCGCGCCCCTCGAGGCAGCGTCGGGAAACCGTCCCTTATCTCCTTCACGTGTTACTTACTCTTTCCCCTCGAGGTGTTGAAGATGGCGCTGATTAGAACACACCAGCAGAGCACGGAGTAGGATTTCTATCGGAGTAGCACTCCGTGCAGCAGAGGCTCTCTATTAAGGTAGTCCGAGCGAGATAGTTCCCTAGTCATAGATAATAGAGACCATATTCGAATTATTCGTTTTAATTTCACCAGCTGTAGGACACATCAATTACACATTGCATTATTAATGGTGCAATAATATAGTGTTACATGACGGAAATAGTAAGTAATTAAATGAAAATATCTACATAAGTCTTTAACTTGACTCATTTTTTTTCGCGCGGTGCGTTTGAAACTCATTCAAAACGGAAGGTACTTTGTGATACCCCAGAACCTATTGCGGTGACAATATGATTTATTTTCAAATATAGTTGAAAAATTACAAACTGCACGCTGTTAGTTTTTTTACGACATCAAAGAGTTGGAAATACCTCATTTTGTAAATAATATCTCTCTGGAGTGCATACACGTACCATTTCCCATGTAAGAGGGCTGGTATATTTTGGCAAATATCTCCAAAAATTATGCGGTAAGGGGTTAAAATTTTGGTGTCATTAGTAGGGTGAGATATTTTTCTTTAAAATGAGACCAAATTCATTGATTTCTAAGTAAAATGATATTTCGCTCGGACTGCCTTAAGAGACGTCGGACAAGTGAAAGGCGGGGGCCTTCGTCTCACGGGATAACGCCCTATACGTCACTGCTTGCGAGCTTTATTTGGATAAAGGCGTGAATATTATGAAAGACTTACCCTGTCGTCTCACTGCAATTGCCGACAAAACATTTATGGCACATGAAGGAAGTATAAGCACAAAAAAATCAACATTTCTTGTGAACCGCGATTTTCGACTAATAGGGGATAAAACGGCAGTGTCCCTTTCACTGAGGATGAAGAGCCGTAACGGGTGTTTTCCAGTCAACACAGCGACTACAACAAGCTGTCAGTAGTACATTGGCATCGCAGTCCATTTATTAACATCTCAGCCTATTTTAGTGATATTAAAGCCGTGGTTACCAAAAGTGGTTTTGTGTCAACATTTAAAAAAAGCGTTACGCCGAACTATATTATTGCTCTGAGAAAATGCTGTCAGGTCTACGACATTTAAAAATGGACGCGTTTATACTTTCAATTTTAAGAATATAATAATAAACCATAGTGTTTACTGAGGATCTAATATGTATCAATAAGGCTACATATATATCCCATCCACATTTACCAATCTCATCGCCGAAATAGCCAATTTTCTACCGCAGGAATAACTGCGAGGATAGTCTTTTTTTAAATTTCAAACTCTACTGCCAAAATTAAAAATTAACATGGCTACAAGCCGATTGCAAAACGCAGAGGATATCTATCAGTTCTGAGATAATTAACTGTAAATACATAATCACTTTAAATTTTAAGAAGAAAATGATACACCCGTTATTTTCCTAGGAAAAATCAATAAATTGAATACACCACAGCAATATAACATATGCATCTAATAAGTATAACATCACTTCCACGTTATACTGTCTTACCTATAAATTATTAAAGTATCGGGAACAAAGACTTGTGACTTAAATGGTAAGGTAAATTCCTCCTTTTTCAAGCGCCAACTTCCAACTGGCCCGATGACATTTAACAAAACCCGTCCATGAAGACTCAGAACCATTATTAAATCGCCTCTTGCCATCATAACACCACTATAGGGACTATGGCAATGTCTTTCCATTTTTCCTAACCACAGTTACTCAAAAGTGAGAGATGAATAGTAAATATGTCCATAATTAAGTGCTTAAAGGGTAGTGTACAGGCTTAGCAAACTTTCTATGTATTTACGTGACCATTTTCGAAAATAGTACACGTAAACATGAAAAAATCCCATCGTACCCTCAGTGTTAATTAACGGAATAAACAATGCAACAGACTATTTCGGATTTCGCATTGGTTTCGCCTGAAAAAAAAGTGTGGCATTACGTTTAGGACAACCCCCATACTTATGCCCTGGCTATACCATTTCATTTTTCCCTTTTCTCGTATAAATGTTAAGATTATAAAGCAAATGTTCCACAAGCACAAAAATATCAAAAACATTTACATAAAGCTCTGCTTAATTCCACAAAATGTTAAATAACGACGGGGCAATGGTTTGCATTGGATGCGCATTTGACATACCATAAAAGTACGGAAAACACTACGAAAAAGTCTTTTATAACCATGCCATTGATTGTTTGAAACATTCTATAACCTGCCGGCAGGGTAAGGCACATCGCTGGTCAGCGCAACGTGGGCGCTTCTCACGAGGGCAAACAGGTGAACAGTGCTCCCCGTCGATTTGACTATAGAAAACGGATGACCGGAGGAAAAAATTCATGGGGCTGAATACGTTAGGTGAAGAGGAAAACCCACAAACTAGGAGTTGACAAATCGAAGACCAACCAATTCTTAGAAACGAAACAATTTTTTGGATTATCCATAATGCCATTAAAATAGTTTTATTGGATAGTTATAATTTTTATCTCAGTGATTTATGTCGGTTGATATAATTTTTTCCATTAATTTTTTAAATCATTTCATCCTGTATTTTCTCCATTAAAAGATTTTTTTATATGATAGAAATTATTTCATGTGATGTTATTTATTACTGTTGGACGAAGAAATGGAGGAAATCAAAATTAATTTTATTAGAGTCCATGTTGACAAGCTAATGCCATTGACAGTAGGTGCTAAAATTAAAACCTTTCCTTTATCGGTAAAGTTTTTTCCATGATCTATTTTGAAGCGGCTCCGAAAAGTTTACGCCCTCACCGGTGGCTTTGATTGTTGCATGGTTCCACGACGCTAAACACGAACCCCCCCGGGCCCCTTTTATATTACATTGTGCTTGTGGATAGATTGCATGAAGTGACTGATCATTTCTTACTCCATTTTCTCTTACTGTTCATTAAATACGGGCTCGCCTTCACTGTTCTAATTTCGGCAACGTTTAATCGAGCTCCATGTCTAAGAACTCCTTCGCTCCAAAAGTAATACCCGGAATAGTGTAAGAAAAGGAATTTCTCAATCACCATTCACTTTTCTTGAAACCTTTCATTAAACTTCTTCATATTCTTTCGTCTTTTGCGCGTATGGCGTTGAGGGCTGCGCGCCACATTGTCGGCCTCATTTCGTCTAATGATGTAATTAAACAAGTGGGCATGACAGACACCACCAAGCATGGCAACCCGTTTATGCAGAAGTGGGCACTTTGGAAAGTTTAATTTCTTTCTGGGTCGCTAATACGTTTCAAGTTTTGAAGCAACGCTAAAGTGAGTAATTAAGAGTTTCAACTCACAGCATTAAATGAATTTCTCACAAATTGATATGTGGCTTTTGTGTATGTTCTTCCGTGAGACATATGATTTCTCACTGGTGTTCTTCCCATCGCGGCCGCCCTCACTTATAACACAATTTTTTATTCTCGTGGATCGCAATGATTCCGGAAAAATAGAGAGCAAAAAAAGAAAACAATTAAGAATCCTTGGCGATGGAAAAGGGGGTATAAATTTAAGCCTGGGTTTATTTGTTTAAAAAATTATTCACTACAGTCAGTGATATTTAAAGTAGGTATTATACTATTATCCTGGGGTTAAATCAACAATGTACAAATATAAATTCTTGAAAACCGTCCAGTGATCCTGTAGGTATAGATGGCAAGGAAGGTTCCAGCATAAGATGAGACCATAGGGGGAAGGGGGCGGTGTTCGAACCGCTTGAGATAATTCCGATTCTGTTGCTAAGGAGTCACGTGATGTAATCACGATGGATTCGAGGTATTGCTCTATTTAAACCACACGTAGAAACTTCATGCGACTTCCCGATCCAGTCTTCCTCGCAAGAATATTGTTCACGAAGTTGAATATCGCGATAAGAGACTCAGAAAACAACATTTAAAACACTCAAGTTCTCCATCTGTGCTGGTCACACTCGCCGAAATGTCGAACAATTCGCGATTGTACCTCGCGTCTCCTGAGTTGTGCGATCGGGATTATCTCGAAGGGTTCAAAAACAACCCAACAGGAGGCGCGGCATCTGAGTGGGCCGCGTTGTGTGGTATGGGGAAGTTGTGAGGACCAAAATGTGGCCACTCTGTCACGGCATTGGGTGATTTTAATCAGAACGGTCAGCAATTGGACAGGGAAATCAATCAGTACTGCCACACCTTCACGATCAGCATACCGCGGGCTGAATATTTCGCATCTCCTTCTCTTATGACAGACCCACGCAGGACCTATAAAAATATACCCGTCCAGCTGCAATCATCGATGAAAATATTAGGAAGTAATCGAATTGATACATCCAGTGACCACAATACCCCAATCGATAGTGAGTATCTGAAACTAAGCAAACCGTGATTTTTCCCTTGGTGAAAATTTCCGCTGGAGCTTTATTTCATTTTATAACCCGTTGTCTCCGTGAAAATAGTATCTTGAGCCATGTTCATCCTTCATTTCCAGTCGCTCTTAATTTCTCATGGCGGCTACTTTGTCGATTTCAAGAGTCTTTCTATAATAATTTAAAAAAAGTAATGCTCCTATAATGTACATACATTAAAACAGCAACACATAATTTATGGAAGCTTTAGGTTACTTCCCCAAAGATCTGAACCTGTGTGGGGATGAAAAGTCCATGATTGCTCCAATTAAGCGAAAACGCCGAAAAACACCGCAGGTTCTTTAATTATTTTGGTCTATCCCGTAACGAACGCTAAATTGGTATTCAACATATTTTTTTTAAGAAACTCGAGAATTTATATCGTACCACATTTGAAGTGATTCTGAACAAGTGTTCTTAAATTTGGCTATCTCTTATTAAACACCTTCAAAGTTAGATGCAGAATTTCACGCAAGGTTCTTTTAGGGGCTTAATCAATTGCGTAAAAATATCATTCTCGTGTAAGTAACATTTTTCAGTTACATCTAGTCCATTGAGGCCATGTTCTTCCTTGGGAATCCGTAAACCTTTGCCACAATAAATCGTGTCACTTCCTGTAGCACTTGCTTTACAGGAACAGTTGGCGTATAATTGCTTATTCTTTATTCCGTAAATCGTGTCCATTATCCATTTGGAGTCTTTCACAACTTAATGACAGGACACTTCGTTCTCTTTTAGACACGACACGACGGGACTGTAATCACTCCGCCAATCAGGGTGTGAATTGAAATCGGAGCGTGGCAGTTCCTGTCGAGGAAACAATACCTTTCGCGAGCCTATTAGAAGGTGTCGCTTCCCCCTGTGACCACCGGATTCAGGGATTCAAAGTCGATTCTCTCCAGCGCCGAGACGTAGTCGAGAAGGGTGCAGAGATGTGGGGTTGCGAGGGTGGGAGAAAAATTTCACGGCAGTAGCCGAGGCCGTCGTATTCGTGTCGCCGCCGAAGAGTTTAATTTCCCAGTCCCCGCGTCCTCAATCCGCCTGAATGTGATCAGTGGCAATTTATGAGATTCGGATTTGTTGTTCGTCTGCGTAGGCACACTCCTAGTTTCTGGTCTGACAGCGCGTTGCTATTCTGAATGCTTTTGGCTGCTGCGCCTAGCGGCCGGGAGAAGGAAGTGTGTGGTCATGATTTGAACTAGAGTGCTGCATGGCTGGTGTGGATTTGCCCCGCTCCACATACCCTAGTGATGGCTTGCACTGTAATTCGTTGATGCAGATAGATTTGAGTCTTCTATATACAATCGAGACAATTACATTCTCTTTGAATTCCTAAAAAAATACCCTTGAAGTTAATTGAGTGTAAATATTGACCAGAGTAATGATACCATACTTCAACTATCGGAAATTAAATATATTCTGAATGAAAATATGCGCAAAATGATTTGTAATTTATATTTTATATAATGAGGACTTTTATCTTTTATGTTGGGATACCGATTTACTAGGTCTATTTCATATCTAAATACTGCCGCATGAAATCGTGACTCAAACGTAAGCAACATTGTTGAGCCATATCAACATAATGGACCACAAAATGAAATTTGAAAAACTAACTCCACTTTAATCTGTACAGAATAGGCTTTGAATTATGAAGTCGACATTGGAACTAATAAAATATGCTGATGAAAATCAGGGAATGGATACCTCTACATCTACGAAATAACGTGCGACCCACTACTAAGGTGTGTGACACGGTATTTCGTAAGGTGTGTGGCACGGGGTGATTTCACACCAGTCATGCAAAACTCATCCCAGCTGAAGTCAGAACTGCGCACGTTCGCCCCGATGCATTAATTTGGCCTTGTAGGCCTCCTAGTAATTGTCGTGACACATCATATATCCTCATTTAAGTATTAAGAAATGGAACTTCCAGCCTTTAAGATCTTCCCAGTAGTTCATAACTACGACAGGGTACAGTCAAAGAAAGGTCGAGAAGAAAAGAGATGGATTCTGGGTCGGAAGGGCAAATGGAAAGGCCACCACCGCCATTATAGTTGAGACTACAGGAGCGACTGCGGATGAAGAAAATTTGCAAAATGAGAGTGAATTCTTGAGCGTTGGATGAAAATTCCCATAAGAGTACCTGAAGATTTGTGACTGTGATTTTCTTACGACTGTGATTCTTCTAAGGACAATTTTCTGTAAGCACTGCAAGCAAATTTTCTTTCAGCGTGGTATATGGTGAGCCGTTTCCCGATGAAACGCTGCCTCCAAAGTGATTCATGACTTATTTTAGATCCATCCAGTTGGGATTCATAAGTGATGGACTCAATCCCACCTGGAATTCAAAGCTAAAAGGCTTTGAAAAAAGCGCATTTGTGTATAAGATGGCTGTTTCGCTTCAGTGACCACTCCTAAGTGTCATTCGAAGGTTGCTCTGCGCTTCCGAGCCACTTCAAATTCAACGGTCGTCACAATTTGAGGCGATAGAAGTCCCTTGTGAAGACGGCAAAAATGAAGAGGGGGGCAATTAGCCTTAAAGGGCCTTGAGTGAAGATAACGAGGGTCGACTCTGATGTCGGGTATTCCGCTGGGGATAACAGATTACGTGCCCTTAAATTGGAAAACAGTATCAACATTGATTGACAACAATTGATCAACATTGATCCCGCCCGATATGTGATCAATTGATTACATATCGGGCGGGATCCTCAATGAAAGAGTATATTGGATTTTGGGCGGTGAGGAAATCACCGGATTACAGTAAGTGTGCCCTCAAAATAGGACACCTGGGTACTGCCGAGAGGTGGGCAAGGGCCTAGCCTCATTGAAACACCAGTTCCCGTAAGATCACTGAAGTTAAGCAATGCTGGGCCCGGACGAGGGTCGGATGGGTGACCATTCATACCTTAACCGTGGCGCTCTTGTCCCCTGTTAAAAATTGGGTCGGAACAATGGACCACTCAAGGTCTAGGTGCCTGAGCTCCTGTCGAAGGCTCTCTCAACTAACAGTCTAACTACCGAGAGGTTGCATTAAAATTTAATGTACAGACGTCAAGACGAAATTTGAACTTCTAACTAAGAATCATGAGACAAATAATAACAAATTAGATAAAGAGAGTTAATGTTAAGTTATTTTTTATTCAAAACCTCATTGTTCATAGTTTTCTCCTCCTGAAAACCTTTTGAGGGGGGTGAAATTGACAATTAAGGTTAATGGAACCGCACGTAGATGAGGGACCAGTCTTTGCTCTGAGTGCATCGAAAATCATCGCTCGGAATTCTAACCTTCGAAACGTCCTCCAGAATATTTAAACAAATATTCGAAAGTTTTATATTCTTTTTTAAGTAACCGCTTGATGAGAATATTATTCCATTTATAGCAACAAATGATTCTTCGTCTAGAGAAGTAATATAACTGATTCTTCAGCTAGTTTTCAAGGTAAAGCCAATACTGGAAAACATGTGTAGGGAAAGAGCCTCTTAGTCTGAGAATAGAAAGCCTTAAGGCCCTCTACAGTGCTGTTACCCCTCTCAGGGATCACCTTCAAATTGCAGGGCGCGATATTTCAAAACAGTTCTGCTGGTCTCCACTCGCAAAACATGAGCCTGGAAGAGTCTTGCAAAGATGCGTTGTGGACACCCTAAGACTTACCTCGGGTGCTCAGATACAAAATTCCAGAGACATGAATATCCTTTAACAAGCATATTTATGCCTCTAAGCATTCATAAAATACCCTTTTCAGCACTGATAATTGAATACTGATAATTATCTTCTCATCGACAGCATCTGATCGCTGTCCCCTCGTAGAATCCCCGCACTTCCGCTCGAATATCTCCGTTCGCTATCTCCTGCTCGAATGCCCCCTACTCCCCTCAGTGCCCGGTATTCTATAACTAAAATTTTGTTTTGTTTATTGTTGATTTTTCTTCGTTTTTCCTCCCGATATTTGTTTGAGTACATATTGTTGTTTATTATTTTAATCATTACACACCCACGTTCTATAACTATTTACTAAAAATATCGCGTTGGTGAATCTCCCGCGTTTCTCGACACGTGTGCTCTTGGCGGGGCTTCTAATGTTAAAATAATTGCTACCACCCAAAATAAAACGTGTGGAGTAATGGTACAACTGATTCAAGCTGCAAAATTTTTTTAGACTTTCACTATCATTTTTGAGGAACCTTGCCTATGAAAATGGGATAAAATTATGAATGCATATGGAAGCGGCCCATGGAAAAAATACACAATGAACTCCGTTGATGATCCCAAAAGTGATGAAATAATGTTCCAAAATATGTCCAAAACCCCAAATTAGGTCGGAAGTTTTATTCATTAAGGCGTCGGCCCTCAAAAATATCGAAGATGTGACGTCACAGCTTCGACATACCTCAACTTTTGAATGGGCTTATGTGAAACTTTCGAAAGTGTGACATCAAAACTTATAATTATCTCTTCCGGAGATTTCGAAGCTTTCCTTAATAGGATACCTCTAAGTCACTTGAATGGAAGTGTTCCAGCCGCCCGAGATTTATTGATATCTCACTGATCTAGTCTTGTAATGTATTGGGGGTGGGGAGGTTTGGGAGGAGATGAGGTCATGTGATGGTAAGGCCGTAAGGCCTCCACAATGCCGTGAAGTATAAAACTTTGGGAGACGTGTACGGCAGTGGGCCTCTGAGCCTTGCGCTCACCCATTCAACTTCGAATATTTCCCAATCCATATTTTGGTTCTTCGACCGAGAACAGAATCTTCTGTCCTTCAATAGACCGAATCTGAAATATATTGAAGATTGCTTTTGCTGATATTTTTGTTGCGTTCCATACGCATACACTTGAATGCCATATAAATTCCACATGAATGTAGCTCCAATTGGACGTGTGTTGTTGCGAGAATAGTTGATGCGTTCTTTTGAGTTAGAGAAAGCCACTATTTGATCCCTCTAAACTGCAAGATTACTGCCGCTTCATTATGAGCGACGCAGGTTTCCTTTGCCGTCAATAGAGAGAATAGTACTCCGTATTTTATCCATTGTCTTGCCTCATGAAGTTCAAATATTGTTTTATTACTTTTTAATTAGTGCGCGAAAATATACCCATCAATAAAAAAATTCGATATGGATGGCTCTCTAATCATTTTTTTATGGTTCACCTTATGAATGAAATCCTTAAATTTAGCACAAAGGAGATGGTTCCAGGCTTGACTTTGTGGAAGTTATCCATACTAGATTTAATAAAACTTACTATGTATACTTCACTAGAGGTTTAATAACACGACCCGGGTTTCGACACTTCGTGTCATCTTCAGGTGCAAATACAAAGATGAGACGATAGAAGATTAGATGCCCTAGTGTCGCTAGAAATCGTCCAACATCCTTTAAATAACTTCCCCCTAGCCAACGAACAAGTGGTCCCCTCCCACTATCCCATATTCTCTATCCCCCTGAAAACCCGGATGACTCAAGGGCAAGTGAACTAACGAACTTTGTGTACTTTGTAAATGTGATCGTGGCTCATCACCCTATACCCAAGCCATACCTCCCGCAGTGAATATCGTAGCAGAATTTCCTTAAACATAAACCATCCCCCCAGCTAACGAACAAATGCTCCCCTCTCACTCTCCCATATTTTCCATCCCCCAAAAGCCCGGTTGATTCAAGGGCAAATGATCTAATGAACTTTGTCTACTTTGTAAATGTGATCGTGGCTCCTAACCCTATACCAAAGCCATACCTCCCGCAGTGAAAATTGTAGTCGAATTTCCCAAAATAAAAACTATAACTCTTTCCCACCTCCAAGCATTCCCCCCAACACCCTCTACGCCCCCTCTCCCAGATTCCTTCCCCTCCCCTACCACGAACCTGTATATATACAGTGACTGATTTGTATTTGCACCTGAAGATGACACGAAGTGTCGAAACCCGGGTCGTGTTATTAAACCTATAGTGGAGTATACAAAGTTAGTTTTATTTAATCTACCCTTAAATTTAGTTCAGGAATCGTAGAAGCATAAAGAAGTTTCATTGTATCTATTCAGGGCTGCTTCGTTTTCTGCGCGAAATTCAATCTTAAGCATTGATCTGAAGAAAGGGGTAAATCTATAAAGAAATTTACATTGCTATATTCTAGCGCTTCTACCGCTGAAATGGTGTAATCAAAGAGAGCTGTTTCTAAAATGTCCACGAAACAATGAAGAAGATTTCCTGAAAACTTCTAAATCATCCCTTAAATTGGAATATGCGCCGTGACAGTTCATTGCTACAAGAAAGATCTTTGAACAATGTCCAATACACGACACCAAAATCTACGTCCGGCTAGGGCCTCTTGAATTCATCGTTGAACTTCTTATAAGGTGGATTTAAACGAGTGATAACCAGCCCTTTTTTCGTTATTCATTTTCATTGTGGGAAATGTTGTAGTACATCATCGGGAGAACGTAGCAACCGGCGTGTCCTTCGCCTTTTTACCTCACTCAGCTGACCTTTTTCCTTCTTTACCAGCTGATTCCTCCAATATTTGGACATTAATCCATATTTGCATTTTTGTAAACCATAAAATGCATTTTGACCTTCTTTGGCTGTTTCTTTTAATTCATATTACCTTTAATTTAGTTTTAAAATTACTAATCGACTGGATATATAATTTTAAAGTTTCAACTCTTAGTGAAGAAGCTGAGGTTTAGCTCTTCAGGTTATAATTAAGAAGTATGAGAGTTACAGCTGTGAATCCTGCATCATTTTAGTGTTGTATGTAGCAATTACCCTCATTGTCTCACTGCGGCTGACCATACACCCTACAAGCGATCGATGGCTTTTCCTCGCTAATATCTCCTCCTTGAAACTGTCCCAATGACAGTACAATACCCAATACAGCCAGTTCTCTCTGCGTAGCGTATGATCAACTGACATCTATGTTACGCATTACGCTCACTTAAATTTTATATCCAATTTCACAAGTATTCACTCCTGGAAGGCTAAAAAAGCATATTGGATACAATCCCTTTACAGCCTATACACCTCACATAGTTACAGCATATTTATTTTTTCATTCGATGAGAGAAGAACTAAAATATTCAATTTTTTTGATATTATCACACCAAATATTTTTAGTGAATGAAACAAATATTACTCCGTACCTGAGTTAATTTTTGTTTTGCTTGAGCCTGAGTAGCTTGATGAGAAGATAGTAGATTGACGAATCTCAAATATCGCTGCAAATGACCACAAGGTGACCTGCAATCACGTCTCGATTCTTTCAGTTGTGGAAATTATTTTCAGTAACAACTCCAGTGATCTATAATTTTACAAAGAAAATTGAAACAATTCCCAGCTCTTCTTTCATTGGAAGAAAATTATTTGGAAAATTTCGTATCAGGGCATTCCGCACCACAGCCACTTGATTAGCTAAAGGTAGATAAACACCAGAGGCCACTTCGTAACCGTATGTATTACGATGCCGCACTACGATTGACGACCTGGTGAAACCATAATTGGTACCGCTTCCGCAACAATTTAATGCGTAATATGAAACAAAAGCAGCATTGACTTTTCGAGAGCCTATCCTCAGGATGTTTCCAGTTTGTTTGTCAATCTCTCACGAGAAATGAATCAGTTACTTTCGACTATTTCCGGGTTTGGAAGAAAGTTTTGCTCCTTTGAATTATTCTTATTTGCCTAGATTTATATATGTCACTTTTTGTGGACGTCGCAAAGAATGAATTGATTCGTTATTTCATGAAATACTTTATACTTCCTCTCACGAATGAAATAGATGACCTTGTCCCCAGAGGTCGATAACTTAAATATGAATCTCAGTGTTTTTTCTCACTCCTATCGTAAGTAAAATGTCTCATTAATCAATATTATTTTGCTCAAATACGTCCTTCAAAATGCAATATTTTAAACCGCAATGAAACCAGAGGTACTATGCAGCGATTTTTAACTGCCCACCTATACAATAATTGGCAGCAGACGACTAACATTTTTAAAATTTATTCATCTGGATATTTTTTTATAAAAATGGCAAACGGTTGTTTTGGTTGATGTTTTTATATCAATGCGTTTTCATTAATCCTTCTATCCGGCGCCTATGTTATGAGAGGCGTGATAGTTGGTCACCTTGAGGGCGGTATTCGATCTCAGCGGTCCCCGTGCCCGCTTAAGTAAACTAAATTCTTATTCTACCTACTCGCATGAAGAAATTTTCTACTCAATTTTAAGTGAAACACTATTTTTTTCCTTTTTATGCCATATTATTTCTCCAATTGAACCAGTAATAATATTGACTTAATTTCGACAATTGTTGAAACGGAGAAATTGGTATTTTTTTTCTTTCTTCTGAAGTGCCAATTTCGTGAAAAAATCTTTGCAAGGAACGGATTATAAGTGGATTAAATCTTGAATAGCGATAATTTTATGCATCAATCCATCTTAATTTTTTAAGCGATCAGCAAATAATTTCAAAGACTTATGTCGAAATGTGTTGACTTTATAGAAATGACGCTCCCATGACTGTTGAAATGGTTCATTAAGAATATATCCCTCAAAGGATGTGCAATTTTGGTTTTTACTCATATTCCTTCAATATCCGAGGCCCATCATCAGTGATAGCTGTATATTTGTACGCAGCGCGAGGGAAAAGTGGGAATTTGGAATCATTTTCAACTAATTTTAGTCTCAGCGGAATCTCAACCGCGTCAACCGAGAATGAACATTCGAGTGTGGGCGACCTCTTCCCTCTCTTCCTTTCATCCCCCACTCTCCCCCACCCCTCCCTTCATCCCATATTGCAAATAAGAAGCACGCACCTCACCCTTCCAGCATGTCCCTAATTCCGCCCTTTCATTCACCGCTCTTCTTTCTCTCTTTCTCCCTGCACGACGCTCTGCTTCCCGCCGCCAGTGCGGCTACCTGGACGGCATCCGATCGCACCTCGGCGACTGGACGCAGCGAGTCAAATCCTGGTACTGGGGACGGCCACCGGTGAGTACAACGAGTCCACTCTTGGAAACCATACCCCATCCACTACCCCCAAAGCCAATTCGTCGGTCATCCGACGGTTGCTTCTACTGAGTGTTGATTGCTCCCATACTGTGGGAATGATGTCGGGAAGCGGAATGAAGATGGCATATGCAAACACAAACATTTCGAATCTGGAAAGAATTGGCGGAATAATGGAAAAGGGAGGTAATTGGTAGCAGTTGGATCATGTACTTGACATTGGCTAAAACGAATAACTTGTAAATCGGCAAGAATAGCAGTTTTTAAGCAGGAGGGGAGGAGAGGTTTTCACTATAAACCATAGTAAATTTTGAAAGAGAAGGAAAACTGATTGTTCAGCCCATGAAAATACTTTGACAACACGGTAATTATATATAAAAACTATTAAAATGAGCTTAATATAATGTTTATGAATAATCCATGGAAAATTCTAGGATATTTTAGCATCGGGAATCATTTGCTTTTTTTGTTTGTTGGATTCGGTTTGTTGGATTTGTTTTTGGATTCGGACCCAAAGTTAAAAATTGATAATATTTTTCCTTTTAGGAAAGAACTGCTTAGATCGAAAATTCCCCTCACTCCAGTAATTGAATGCTATTCCCATGATACAATGCATCTAAGGATTTTTTCGAAATAAATAACCACTCTATGTAAATAAAAGTGATTAAATGCGTCTTCTCCAACCAGCATACTTTATGGAATGCGTTAATGGTGTCCTTTGCTGTATAATTGCGTATAATTCTGTTTGCTTCAACGGGGATGTCAGAAGTAAACACGTCCTTCAAGCATAACGTAGATGTAAACTATAGATGTAAAATACATGGTGATTGAATTTGCAAATATTATACAATAAATTTATCAATTATTGTTAATGAGGAAAAAGTATGCATAGGAAGGCCTTTGCAACCATCGAGTGAGTTAGAATATACCTTGAGATAATAAGGAAGGACTCACTCGAGTGTCGGATAATGGACATATTTAATGCGTTTTCTTGGGCAATGCCATATTGATGAGTGTAAATGCGAACAGAATTCATATTACTGGAAAAGTTTTTGAGGTATTTGAAGACGTATATATGATTACATAGCCTAACAATAAAAAAATATATTGGTCCGCAAAAAATTTTGGTTAAAACTCCAAGTAGGTTATTGAGAACATGCTATGTACATTTATGATATACTGTGCAAACCACTTGTACAGTGTGTCTTAAGGATGGACAAATACAATGAACGTATTTTTTGGTAACATACTCGAGTCAAACATTTAATGGGCTGGATAAGATTAATAGATTAAAAAGGTTAATAGATAAGGTAATAAGGTAAGATAAGATTGATAGTGCTCAAACTACGAGTCCAAGTTTTACTGCAAATTAGTGACATTATCTTTGTCTTATGTGTTATCACATTATCACTTCAAACATCAGTTGTTGTGCCGTCCTGGTTAATTACCTCTACCGCCGAGTAATTATTTTGTTTCGCTCAAGTTTGGATATGAAGGTTTTTCCGTTGAGGAAACGTAAATATGTATTTGTCAATATTTTTAATTCCCTAAAATGTCTAAAAAGTGAATTCAGGGGAGCGAATATGATACATCGAAGCTTTATGTAGATAACACATTTTGGATAGCCGGAGTATGAGGGATTATCCTCCGGCCTCTTACACTTGAAGAGGTATTCGAGGCGATCGCCACGACAGCATGCAATTAATATAGGAACGATTTTTTGAAGCAGTAAACGCTTTCCCATGTGAAATCTAATAAGCACAGAGGGTTGAAAAGGCGCTTCCCGAGGGCACAAAATCTGTATAAGAAGTACGAGCATGAAACTAATGCTAAGAAATTAAAAAAGAAGTCGACAGCTGCGAGTTTTCAAATAATTTGTGGGTGTAGCATTTTTCTCCAGCTTAGCCAAAGGTGAAGGAAGTACAAAGTAACTCTTTTTCTTGTTTAAGAAGGTTGGTTGGCTAATTATCAAACGTAAAATGATTAGGTTAAGTTTCCTCGGTAAAAATTTGATCGGTAAAAAAGAATGGTGAGTACAGCGGACCTTGAAATAAACCTCAAAAACGTATCGGATTCTCCCGGTTTACGTTGCATGTTCTCCACTCATTGACACATGGCGCGAGCATACGAATTTTCCAAAATGCACGCGTGGCAAGGGAAATTGCTTTGTGAGAGCTTCGCCTGCTTTCTTTAAAAATTCGGTATGAAAATAAATCTGTGAACTTCACATATTATACATAGTTTTCCGTAGTTGGATATGTTATTTTCATTAAAATTAAAAAACCAATCTCTTTTAAAAAGCCAAACCAAACATTTAATAAACTCAAAACCAAAAAATGCTCTATTTTATTATTCCCATCATTAAATTTTTTGCTAATAAGCCAATCTTTCAGCCTGTTTCTGCTCTCTTTTTAAAGCTTCTTATTCTTTAGTCTAATATTTAATGCCTTGACGTGAAGCATCGTCAAGTCGCTGCTTCAAATTCCATTTCACGTGACACTCCGGAGCCGAAACCTGAATCCCATACAGCATGTTCAGCATTTTACACCAAAATTACTATTTCTTCCGATCCAGCTCTCCATTTCAATTTTTGATCGGCAAATATGGATGTGCGCAGGCGGCTCACAGGGTAGTATGTAAGTGTAAATTCTTGGAAAGCTTTGTTACCCAATGCAGCCGCAGATTTGACTCAATTCTAATAATCTTAAACTGGATAAACTGTTAGTAACTCTTGAAATGCACTAAAAAGGTGACAAAAACATTCAGTGTCAGCTAGAGCCGAATAAAATGGTCAAGAATGTAACCAATACATTAAAGCCTAGGGCATTAATATAGAAAAATTAATTAACAAGGATATAACTTGGATGAAATAAAATAATTTTGTTAGCCGATAGAGGTGTAAAAAAGGACAGAAAAATGGGAATCTTATTTTTTAAAATTACGGTGTTTTCAAATTTTCGAACTTTCGAATTCGAAATATATTTTAAAAATTTGTTGTTACTCGTGACACTACAAGGAATTAATGATTACAATTAAATTGAGCAAACTCTTTTGAGCCAAGATGAGCGGCAGAAAAATATAAAATTAAACCGCAGAATTTTTTCCAGCTAAACTTGAAAATTACAAAATATGAAATCTTATAAATTTTCCATGTCTATCGAAATTCAAAAATGTTAACAAATTAATTTCATGAGTTCTGACAAAAATTAGAAGCTACATAGTAAAATTGTTTTTTGTATTTACAGCCATTTTCTGTCACCATGGTCATTAGGCTTTTGTATTCATATTGTATGTTCCGATGGCAAATAATTTGTTGGAATAGCGTCCTTGGCTCAAAGGATTATTTTTTGGACAACTATCGCCAAATCCGTCGAGTGACTATCAGAACAACTTTTTTGTTCTGAAAACCTGTTTTAATTCTTTACTGAATTCATGTAACCTGAGGATTAAACACAGGGTACAGTTAATTGCTATTTGATAAGCGTCTGCGACAAATTTGCTTTTATCGATCAGTTTCCATCCATCTCGCACACCCATAAGAATCCTGGTCCACCACAACTCCTCGAAGATCATTACGTCTCCATCACTCTGGCAAATAGAAACTCGTAATATTAATAGCAAAACTATTGCCATTATGGTTTATCCTTTTGCTATTTATTAAACCGTGCCAAATTCTTTGATTATTTATTTCAAGACATAATTACCATTTGCTACCGAGGCTTCATTTTCACTCGGAAAGGTGTATTATAAGCCAAATGAAGTTTGGGATTTAATTGTGTTACTTTATTGGTGAGTAGCATCAGTTTCTCGAACTGATAAGAGTGTTTCAAAACGCAAATGATCCAATGGGGACACGTAATTTTGCCGATCGTCTTCCGTGAAAGGCCGCTGCTGTGTGCGGAACGTCGGGAGGTCGTTCTTCCCCTGATCGTCCAAATGTTTTCGCTTCCTTCTCCCCTCGCCGACCCTGACTTCTCCGAGCCTTTCCCCCTTCCGTTGCCGGCCAGGGTAATCGGGGACCCGCATGTAATTCCCCCTTCGACCGAATTGAGTTTCGCGAAGTGGTCGTCTCTCGCAGCGGTGCGTAACGGCGCACATAAACACCGACCACCACCACAATTTGGCAGTGTGGTGGTCTGGGCCCAGCTGTCGAAATACCAGACCCTCCCCCTTTCCCTTAGGAACGGAGCCAACAGCGATTGCAGTGCGGTTTCGAGAGGGGGGGGCGTGGTGAGGGGGAGGGGCGGGAGAGGAGGTTGGCCACTATCGCCCACACGTGCGATTGAAAAAAAAATCACCCTGTTGCTTCTAAGTAGTCTCAGTGGCCCTAAAGTGTTCTCGGGATTTCTTCCTTCCGGCCTCGCGTGCGGAGCGACTCCTTCGGCCAGGGAACCGACCCAACTCTTGCCGAAGGAGTTTCCCTTCCGCGAAAGCCTTGCGGTTTCCGTTCGTTGGCACTCTGATTCGGTAAAGGCATCCAGATAAAATGATGGCGCTTTCTCTTTGCCTAAACGTTGAAGGTAGTTTGAGTGAAATATCAATTTACCTAGAAATCAATGAATTTGGTTCTATTTTAAAGAAAAATATATGACCCTTCCATTGACACCAAAAATTCAATCCCTTACCACATTACTTTCCGATATATTTGCCAGAAAATACCATCCATTTTACATGGGAAATGGTACGTGTATGCACTCAAGAGAGAGCTTATTTAAAAAATGAGGCATTCCCTACCACTAGATCTCGTCAAAAAATCAACAGCGTGTATTTTTTTGTTTTCTCAACTATTTTTTAAAATTAATCATATTGTCACCGCAGTAAATTCTTCGGGATCACAAGATTCCTTCCGTTTTGAAGGAGTTTCAAACGAACCGCGTGAAAAAAATGAGTCAAGTTAAAGACTTATTAGATATTTTGGTAAATGTCCGCTTCCGTCACACACCTTTCAAAAATTGTTTTCGACCCTTTTCACATAGCGTATCGCCGCGAAATTTATGTGACAAAAACTAGAAAGATGCCGGTATCTAGTGATAATATTATTTTGGGGGAATAAGTAATGTACGATTAATAGGAAATTTTTAAAGCTTGAGGTGACGTTTTCCCCGGCCGCCATTGCACTGTTTCCACTTTTGATCGCAGCGTGGCGCGACAGTCGCTGAGTTGCGTTTACCTACTGATATCTCCCGTTCCATGTTATTTACGTATATTTTCTAGAAAAAAATCTCCCTCGAGACGGTTGGTGATTACAAGGGTGGAAATATGAGGTGTAGGAATGTAGAGACGTATATTTTCTAGAAAAAAATCTCCCTCGAGACGGTTGGTGATTACAAGGGTGGAAATATGAGGTGTAGGCATGTAGAGACGTATATTTTCTAGAAAAAAATCTCCCTCGAGACGGTTGGTGATTACAAGGGTGGAAATAGGTGGTGTAGGCATGTAGAGACGTACATAACGTTTATTGTAGAGGTGAAGTTAGAAATATCCCTCTATCGGAGCTTTCGCGAAACTGAGAAAATGGCGTCGAAAAAGTCGGGAAAACGACGAAAATTGGTCATTATCTAACGTGAATATCTCAAAAATCTGTGGCTTAACAAATTTGCTGTAACTTTTGTTTTGTACTGTGATTCTTAAAGAACTAAACTATGTCACAGTCATTATCCTTAAGATCACCAATTTCCGGGAATAAGTGTTTGATAGGTGTGTGACGGAAGCGGACATTTACCGATATTTTAATTTAATTACTTACAAAATCTGCCATATTAACTACATAATTGCACCATTAATAATGCAATATTTAATTCGTGTGTCTCACAGCTGGTGAAATTAAAAGGTATAATTCGAATATGGTCTCTATTATGATTAGGGAACTATCTCGCTCGCACTAGGTACCTTAAAACTGTTCATTTTACTGAAGAGGTTTCTGTATATATATTATGCTCGCGATGCCTCTCGGAATAATCAAGTAGTGCACAGTGTAGCGTTTTTTTGGACACACCGAAGGCTCCCGTGGAGTGAGCGAACCGACGCGGAGCCATCGATGCGACAAAGGAATGACGAAAGGCGTTATATGCATCGAGCGTTGTTTTCCGATTGTGCATTGCATGCGGCTGTTTTCGCTTCCAAATATTTTCAGAGGATTCCGACGATTAAGGTAGCTCCACCGAGTCAGAGAGAGAGAGAGGAAATGAATGTCGTTTCATTCATGTCCAGAACATTTAGAGAAAAATATGTCCTCTCTTAAATGTAAACGACGAAATGTTACCTTTCCACCGCGCTCCTTTCCTCGCAAATTTCCATGGTGTTCAAATGGGGGAAACGAGGGGAAAAAACTATTTTTTTTATCTTAAGTAAATGCCATTTTCATGGAAAATTGTTTTTAAGAAGCAAAAACTCCAAATTAAAGCTGCGGCAACTCCAGAGAAACAGCACTGCAGTCGACCTCTACAGCGATTAAAACGTCTTGAAAAAATCCGTGAAACAATTGCCTGATTTAATTCTGATTTTTAACGGCATTTAACGCATTCCATCAGTGAAAATGGGATTTTTTTAAACTATTTGAAAAAGGGTCGGAATATATTGTTTATTTTGGAAGTCTTGATGGAAACTCCTTAAGCATTTACTTGCTAAAAAAAGAATCAAATGGGAGTGGAAATCATATAGAAGGGATCCGAGAGGTATTGACGAAAGAGTTAATCAATTTCATGAGCTGGTGCGAGACCCAAGGAAGAAATTATGCAAATACACCCCTGCCGCATCTAAGTCGATGGATATCTCCTCAGGATACTTCCCTGTCCTCATCACCTTCTTCGCTTCTTTCGGATTAACACATCGATTCACTCATGCTCTTCATTCCATGCGACTCTTTGAAAACTCTCCTCCACCGAACCCACCCACGCGTGGCTCTTCCCTCCCACGCCTCTCCCACACCAAACCACTGTCATCTGCTCCTGTCATTTTTCGGACCACTTTCCATACGCGAAGGAAGAGATAATAGACGTAGAGATAGTTTAATTCGCCCTCCATGACACGTTCAAAGTGAGTAATTTCGCATTTTAGTAGTATCGCGTAAATAAATAATTTGCGTTTACAACTACAAAAAAAAATGTATGGGTATGAGTTATCTGATGAGTGTTAGCGGAAAAATTAGGATGGATAGAGTCAGGAATGAGTGGGTAATAAATGAGTGTGGACTAGATGCTCCAGTGATGGACATATATGGAAGGAGTGTGCTTCGTCGGTTTGGCCATATTGAGAGAATGGATGAGAGTCGAATAACGAAACAGATACATATATAAGAGTGAAATGAACAGTGCGAGAGGTAGAGGTAGGCCGAGAGAGTTGTGGTTGAGGAAATTCTTAGGAGGAGGAATATTAGGAGTCTTTAAAACAGGAGGGCGTGTATGAAGCAGTGTATGGGGGGGTAAATGAAGCAAAAGAGGTTTGCAAGGATAGGTCAGTATGGAAGAAATTATTGAAGCAGAGTTAGCTGTACAAATATGTATTTATGAGTGAAACTTCTCTGCCAACCCCGGAAGGGAACGGTGTGATTGGTATGTATTTAGGTATGTACATACAATTACAACATACCCTGCGAGCCACCTCGAGGGTGTGTGGCAGGGCAGGAATTTTAAATGCAGTTGATATGCAGCCTCATGAAGGAGACTGACGGACGTGATTCGCAGTGAATTGAACGACTCATAAAAGGTGAAATATGCCAAAAATTTAAATTGTTGTAGCTCAAAATGAAATGACAAATATCGATTATCAGGTATTCCGTCGAATCAGCCGCCGTGCTGGGGTGTTGGTTCACCCGTGATGGTGACTATGGATGAGAATCGAATAATGGTATAGATTTATGACAGGAAAGTGAACAGTATTAGAGCCAGTCCTGGGTGATTACTGTGGAGGAGGAATAATTAGAGTCTTATGAATAAGAGAGCATATTTGAAGCTTGTTGAATCAATTAATCCTTGCAACCGTAGTCATTGAGTTTCATCAAGGATTCTTCAGTGCACTTTCAATGTGATGAGAATTCAAAAGGTGACAGGATTAAACACGTGAGCTACATTATGTTTCGTTCCGATGAAACCTCTGTATCTCTTTAAGTTAACTAGAGCCAAATATGAAAACACGATCGTCCCCTGTGAGTTTCTCGATGGTACTGCTGTCGCTGAGTACAGGCGACGCATTTCGAGGCGAGTTAAACTGCTACGAGCGAACATATAGGGCTTTACTGCTTTTAGAAGGATCCTTGTGCAAGCAAAATTCCAAAAGACCTACAAATGAACGTAAAATCTTCCTCTAAAGTAAAATTAGTGTGATCAATGCGCACTATGCCATGAAAGATGTTGTAATTGGCCGAGTTTTGAAAACGACTGCAAAGCTGTTCATGAAAAGTGTAATATTATCGTCAAACCCATGAATTATTGTCCGAATGCTGCGGTTATTCATTAGCCACGCTGGTTTCGTTTGAAGTCAGAATATATTAATTAAAGGAATGGTAAAGGAATTAATAAAACGATACAGCAGCGATATCGACTCCAAGGTCATAATTCATTTGAAAGATAATCGATTCCAGGAAAAAAGAAAGCATGCTTTCGAGGTTTACGAGTTTCGCTTTTATGATGCCGAGGGGCGCGACCTGAAAACCCGTCCGTTGATTGACTCCCGCGAGTGCAGTCACCTTGGATACGTGCAGCTAAATATGTTCATTTTTTAGTGCAAAACGTAATGCGTAACTCTTGACAAATCCAAATGCCGTGAATAACAATTATTTTTATCCCATTGTACTTGAATTGCTGTTCCATTACGTCCTCACATCAGGCACTCCCTCTCCATTGTCTCACGATTCACATTTTGAAATTTTAATTTAAGCAAAACTCTGCTCAACTGTTTTAAACTCAAGACCATGACCTAAATAAAATGGGGATGATTATTTAAAGAATGGGCGATGGCTTCCTTTGTCTCGACCGCTGGAATTTCGCCAACGACGAATTATTCGCTGATAACGGAAGCGCTTGGCCAGAAAGCCTAGTACAGTCCATAAAAGCTTTTTCGTAATTAATTAACCATGATATAAGTAAGCCTCACCTATTTTGACAGTATGGTGAAATAAATTGTTGCACATGTTAAGGAGCCTTTCTAAAAACATATTCCAAATGAATTGCGAGTGATTAAATTTCACAAAGCTTGAAAGATCAATCGCTATTTCAGATTAAGTTTAAAATTTCTGCCAAAAAAATGAAGCACAAGAAGTACTGGGCTGTTCTGTGAAGGCCTAGCACCGTACTTCACCCTTGTATCGCACGGCAACGCAGTGGCCATGCCAGGGACTCAACTTGCCAGCCAGAGGCGCACACATCAGCGACCGACTTTTCAGTACTCTACCCTTCATTCATTTTTTGAAACTTCCCTTTTAATGTGAGTTTTTTTATCATGGTGGTATCCGCGCTTTTCAGGAACCAGCCGCCGTCCTCTGGGCCACCCATCAACGATAACGGTGACCAGCGTGTAATCGATATCCCCCATCCGGGTCCGATATACGGCATCGAAATTAATTATCAACGCGGTGCGTGCACCGTCGCTATTGCTCCGCGTGCCCGCGTGCGTCCATGCCTCTTCAATGACCAGTTTCTTTTCGGGCCGTAGGTCTGCCCCTTTATGAGAGCAGCTATACGATCTTCTATAAAATTATCGATCGTGTTTAAATCGTAAATACCGAGTAGCTTCTATGACATGAATTTCTGTTGGTCGAATTGTCGATGTTTCTAAATGTATGTTATGGTTGTATTTCGCATGCCTCCGTGCAAAATCTAAATTTCCTCTTCCTGGAAAATCTAAAATTCGCCCACATTTTGAAAAACAGAAGCCCATGAATTAATCTCTTGTTGCTCCTCTTCCAGCTCATGATTGCTCTAAAACTAATTCATAACCGGATATGTAAGCGTACGTTTCTTCTCTTTTTGTACAAAGTGGCATCACTGTAGTTCTTTCATCAATCACCCGATTCATATTCATACGTGACTATTATAACGCGTCTAAAGCAAAAATCGATGAACTGTTTTTGCGAAAAATGGCCGCTGATGTTAGTAACTATCTTTTCTAAAACTCAAATGTATCTACTGGTATTTGAAAAAAGCACTTTAGGGTGAAATTTTTTCAGTATTTGTTGTATTTGGAATAATGTGCAACTATAGTTCATTCACTCAAAATAATCATTGATCATAAAATAATTTTTAGCCAGATGTTAATGGATTTCAGCCCATTGACCGTAACACGAGAAATGTTGCGTTCGTGAATTGGTTCACTAGTCAGAATCCATATTCACTGCGAAAGTGACATGACAGTTTGCATGAAAAGGGGGCTAATCACAATCGACCTCCATAGCTGAAATCTCCTTTCTGAATTCAATTTTAGATTCGCTTTGTTAGATAATTATTCCCTCATCCATTGCGTCTGATCGCTGATTTATTTTATTCGTGAAATTAATTGACTTATGGTGTCAGTATTCGTTGTGACAGTTTAGGATCCAGATAAACATATAGAAAACAAACACACTTAAAATATTTATTTCAGCCACCTTGCAGATAAAAATATGCCAACGATAAATAAAAAAGGAACAAATACAAACTCCAATCACTTGCATCAATAGTCAGGAAGAACCCATTAATTACTTTATTTCAATATTAATTATTTTGTTAGCAAGTAGCTCCTCGATTTTGGGATAAAATGTTATCGCGTCCGGTGAAATCTTGGTCACATGTCTGTAAACGGAGATCAAAAATGTAAAAAATAAATTGGTAGGAGGAGACTCTTTTCTTCTTATGTAAATATTTAGTTGTTGTTGAAAATGTTTTACATGCTAAATAACGTTAAGGTAAGGTTAATGGCTTTTGTTATTTGTATTATTAGATGACGATAATTCTTATCTCAAGTCTCATCCTTGATATGTCATTGAATGCCTGTGGGACTCAGATGAGCAGTGTACGAGAACAATTTTTTTTAATCTTCCCTAGACCGAATACAGCACCTTTTGCCAATTTATATCGGGTTAATAAAAATAACAACAGACGAACACACACATCCATACCCTGAGTGGGGATAATTCCAATACGGCAGAATTAGAACCCGCGACCCTCGGGTTAGCAGGTGAAGACTTTAGCCCGTCGCCACCGTGGCCGGTAAATCGTTGCTTAATTTTCGAAAACTCCACATTGACTGTTTATTTCCGTCATCCATGTCTCAGGGAAAATACGAAAATAACGTGTAAGTGGAATGATGCCCAGCAAGTAGTGATATGATTTGAGACATAGCTACACTCGTAGCATCATGGACGTCAATTTATGTTCCGTATGTGAACTTCCGCCTTTAAACACGATTCGGAGGCAGCATTGCGGCGTACCCAGCATTTGTCATTGGGGGGGCAGGACTTGAAACACGCTACAAATACTTAACACATTTATAATTTTGATCCAATATACAGGTCAATAGGCTGTTATAATATGGCAGCCTATTGATCAATTCTGCTGGGTCACATTTAAGGCACTTCAAAGCCAATTATGGACTAACTAAGTAAACTTTCCCTGCGCACATCCGAGGTCTGTTGATTTGTCAAGTGGTTTCTTTCAATTAAGCTTTTACTCTATTTAAGGTAGTTTAAGGTAAATATTATTTTACTTAGAAATCAATGAATTTTGTCTCATTTTAAATAAAAATATCTCGCCCTTCTAATGACACCAAAAATTCAACCCCTTACCACATTACTTTCCGATATATTTGCCAGAAAATACCATCCATTTTACATGGAAAATGGTACGTGTATGCACTCAAGAGAGAGCTTATTTAAAAAATGAGGCATTCACTACACCTAGATCTCGTCAAAAAATAACAGCGTGTATTTTGTGTGTTTTCTCAACTATTTTTGAAAATTAATCATTTTGTCACCGCAGTCAATTCTTCGGGATCACAAGATTCCTTCCGTTTTGAAGGAGTTTCAAACGCACCGCGTGAAAAAAATGAGTCAAGTTAAAGACTTATGAGATATTTTAATTTAATTACTTACAAAATCTGCCATATTAACTACATAATTGCACCATTAATAATGCAATATTTAATTCGTGTGTCTCACAGCTGGTGAAATTAAAACGTACAATTCGAATATGGTCTCTATTATGACTAGGGAACTATCTCGTTCGGACTACCTTAAGGGCAGCTGCCCCCCCTGGTTACGTTCACGGGAGGCGGATCCCCACGCTCATGGATGCTGTGGAAACAGTCGGGGTCGTTGAGGCGATCTCTCTCTGGTCTCATTACTATAGCTCTCGTTTCTCTCTCTCGTCGTTCCGTTTCGTTCCGGCAGGAGTCGTCTGGGGGCGGCGGGGGCGGAGGCGGGGGCGGCGTGTTCGAGGGGCTGCCGGTGGGCGGGGACGAGAGCACGACGGGCGAGGAGACGGGGGCGGAGTCGGGCGACGGGCAAGGGGGCGTGCGAGGGGGGGCCGCCGCGGGGGGGCGGAGGCCCCTGCTGGGGCAAGACTCCTCGTCGGGGCAGCCGGGAGAATACGGCGCGGACGGCGAGAACGCGGTGAGTAAACAAACCCACAGTGAATTATGATTCATATTACTCGGACTGAAATGTATGCACTGGTCATCATTTAACGTGCTGATTGAATCTTCCCTATCTGTATCCATTTCAGCCAATCCGAACGTGACGGATGTTTCATTTATTCTTTATGAAATGGATATTTTGTTTCAATTTTTTTGCATCCGTCCATGATTTTCTTAGTAAGCATGCCAATTTAAGTTGCCATATTTCATTTTATAAAGGTAAAGTAAGCAATTATGATGTGTAACGCACGTTGCACAATTCTGAATGTGCAATCGTGGTAATGGAGAAATCAGCAAAAACTCTGTTCCACGAGGATACCTGTCAAAAACGTAAAAACTATTTCTGCTACACATGACTCAGATATAATTTATAGTCAATAGCTTTCATTGATATAATTTAGAAGTCATTCTGAAAATATGATTTAATCATTAACAGATATAACTAAATGTTTCTCCTTTATTTAAGTGCGGTATATCGTTTATAATATCATTCATTCGGTTTTATTATTTTTCATTCATGCATTAAAAATTATTCATTCGCCCCATGCGCCCGCCATTGAATCCGTCTCGGGTCTGAGAACTGGCCTTGTCTCTGGGTGATTATGCCTGGGCAATTTAGGATGTCTTTCACAACTGCTGTCTTCGATGCTCTGCAGGGTAACTCTTCAGTGGTTGCAGACCAGCAGGGAAATCTTCGAATAACAGTGAGGAAGACGAGGCCTATGTTGGGCATTGCCATCGAGGGAGGAGCGAATACGAAGCACCCTCTCCCGAGGATCATCAACATCCACGTGAGTGCCGCTGTTTAGTTTTGTGGAAGCTCATGCTGACGGTGGAGTCGGTTGATATACTGAGTTTGAGGACCATGCATTTAATGAGTATTGCTGGATTATGAAAAATTTGCATAATGGAGATGCAAACTTGGTAAAAAATGGACCAGCGGATCCCAAACTTTTTCTGCCACAGAGCCAGTTTTGAAGCTTAAATTTAAAGAATGAATAGAATCCCATGGAATATTTAGAGTTTAGTTCTAACTATGCTCCATGAGGCATATCACACACTATACCCATACGGAAGTATGAATTAAAAGGTATGCATATGAATAGAGAAATAGAGTAATAAACACTATACGAATGCAGCAATTCCATTTTTGTGATTTCTTTGCCATCTTCATGAGTGCCGCTGACGAAGACCCTGAGTGGGTCACTCACAGAGCCAATGAGGGCTCCTTGGAGCACATTGGAGGGAAACGCTGCAATAGACTGTATGTTGAGTATTATTAAGTAAAATCACAGTCACTGCCAGTCAAGCTTTGTATTTGAAAATATATTCTGGCATCCTTTTGATAAATTCTGCAGACTATGTGCTTTGTTTAAGTTTTCCATTCTTGGATTCTTATCTATGAAACTACAAACTGTTGACACTCTTGTCATTGGACAAGCATTATGAATATAATTTACCTTTGAATTCTTCCACTCTGTTTCCATAATTGAATAATCATGCAATTCATTGCATCATGATGTTTGACGTCATCATGGAGATTCACTTCTCTGCCATACACGTTTTTAAACTGAACTAATCAAATCAGAATTCATAGTTCATAATTCAGGATGGAAATCAAAATAATTACTTTTGTCATTATAGAATAAAACAGCCTACCCCCCAATGGAAATCCTTCGTATTACTGGTGGCGATATTAAATGTAGTATCACCACCAGCAATACGACAGATATATATACTGCAATGCAATCCACTTGAGTCTTGATGACATACAGTTTTGATTCAAGAAAGCTCACATAATTTTTAGCGTTAAACATTTTCATAAAAGGGTTTCTTGTCTGTCGGTAACATTTTTCTCCATTGCAATTGACAATCTGAACTTCAATGTCTAATAATTTATACAAATCCTTGTTCCTCAAGTGGGAGTTCATTACATTATTTGACTACATATTTCTTCGTAGTGAATTCCCGCACCTCCTCACAAGGAAATATATAGTTATAGATTGTTAGGTTTGTTAATATGATTTTTTACCTCACCTTATAGGAAGACGGAGCTGCCTTCGAAGCAGGGGGCTTGGAGGTTGGACAGCTTATTCTGGAAGTTGATGGGCAGAAGGTTGAAGGTAAGAACCGAAAGAAAATCAAAGCCAACCTGGAGGACAATTATGTACATGGTCTAACTTACCTGATACCCTGGTCATAGTGGTCATACAGGGCCGAGGGCTGACCTCTTTTGCCACCTGAGTAGTCCAAAGCTCTCTGTCCCAAATATGTTGATTCAACAAAATTGCTCGTCACCTTATAGAAAATAACCCAAAATTTTCTGGACTTTCTCATTACAATATTCTGTCAGTTTTTGGGAAGACAATCTGAGGGTTTAATAAGAATGTACGATGATGAACAATATAATCAGTTTCAAAAAGTGCAATTCACAATCCATGGAAATAATATGACAAAGCAAAATGCAGTCTCCAAGTCAGGCACGCAGGGCTCTGGGTGGTCGCCTCAGTAACCACTCTTGTCCCTAGTACCCTTTACTCTGTGAGTACCGTTTTTCCCGGCTCATACAACAGGCTGCAATTATTTGAGTTATATTTTAGAAAAAAAACTATACTGTAATGCACGGATAATTCCACGGCTCTTTTGTGTTTACTTAGTTTCCTACTGGGATATAATTGATATAAAATGCCTGATTCTTTGGGAAAATGAAAACACTTTGTGTCAGACTTTTCCCAAGAAGTTGAAGTAATTATCATTGAAAGGACACCCATGGGAGATCTTGGCTTGTACTGAAATTGTCCATGATGAGCAATATGTCCTTGGTACTGGACATTTAAGGGATTAATCAAGGATTAAGAAAGATTGGTAATGTGTATGCAGATTGCACACGTTATTTTATTTTATTTGCAAGTAAGCCACATAAAGTCTGCATCATTTGCAGGTGAGTCCCAGCGTCCTGATGGGAATTTAAGAGAAATAGAAAATGTTTCAGATTAAAGTAAACATGCCTTAAGGAGCTATACTAACTACATATGCTTCACTATTAAAGTGCCAGCATAAATAAAATGACAATATTTACATCAATATTTGTGAAAAACCATATAAATTAACATTTTGAAATATGTACTAATGATTCATTTATTTAGATGATATGATTTCAAACTTAAAAGTACATACATTAGAAAATGTAATTCTGCATGAGGATACATACTGGTCAAATTTCACATGAATAAGCATATTGGTAGCCCATCACATCAACCCCATAGCAAGATTAAAAGAAGTGGTGGATTGGCAGTTTGCTACCAATCTAGCCATCATTTGTATCCAACAGCAATTCGTTTGCTTTGTCCCTGTGTGAGTTATTCATTTCACAGAGCATTCCCACGCAAAAATCAAAGCATCCCTTTTTCACATCTTTGGAGGAAAAATATGTATGAAGGGCAACATTATTTGAAAGTTCTCTCTGGGAAACTTTCTCACTAAATCTCTGCGAAAGGTGTGATTTTTAATGATTTCAAAGTAATTTTGAATTCCAACAAACTTTCTAGTATCTGCTATGAGGCACGAATCATCAAATGTTTAGATATAAGTTGATTTCATAAGACAATACAGCTCTAGTAACTAACATCTTATAGAGCATTAAAGAGTTATTATTATATATAGAAACAGTTTAACAAAATTTGTAGTTCGGACCATGTGAAAAGCCATGAATAGAGAACAATGATACTCGAACGATATCGTACTGTCTACCAAATTTATTTCAAACTCTTACAACATGTGTTTCAACTGTCTAGCAGTCATCATCAGGTAAGACCATCAGGTAAGTCTTACCTGATGATGACTGCTAGACAGTTGAAACACGTGTTGTAAGAGTTTGAAATAAATTTGGTAGACGGTACGATATCGTTTGAGTATCATTGTTCAATATGTTGTGCTACAACATCTCGCTGGA
Organism: Ceriagrion tenellum; assembly: GCA_963169105.1. Classification (NCBI taxonomy): domain Eukaryota; kingdom Metazoa; phylum Arthropoda; class Insecta; order Odonata; family Coenagrionidae; genus Ceriagrion; species Ceriagrion tenellum. Next base: position 112,145,011 of record OY720644.1, on the reverse strand, counting down.
GAAAGTGGAGTTTATCCATGAATAGAGGTACAAAAAGCACTTCATCTTCCATAGAGTCTTTCATAAGATTTTCAAAAAACAACTTCATCTTCCCTCCTGTTTCTTTGAACAGATGAGATGGATAAAAATTCGCAAGAGCTTTGGAGCAATGACTTGCTTCCATAGGAGCAGACATGTATTTTAATTTTCTTTGAGTTTTTGGTTCATTTAATCTAATACCATTAAACCTCAACATGATTCAGTGTTGACTAATATGGATGTGAAGAAGAAACTTGTGGATGAGAAGTTAGAAAGCACCAAAACTGTTCATAAGATGCTTTGGCCAGGAGTTATATGTGGTGGCCAAATTTGGACAAAGAGTTGGAGGAACTGACTACATCTTGTCACTCATGCCTTATGAATCGCCCTGACCCTCCCAAGGCAAAGTTTGAGAAATGGCCAGAAGCAACTGGAGTTTTTCACAGACTTCATATTGACTTTTTGGGCCCTGTTTGGGGAAAAGTGTTCATGGGAAATGCATGCTTGAGCTAAGAGTGGACTATTAAGTAAGACAGAGGAAACTAAATTATTTACGAAACAGGTATTTTAAGCATTCTAATGCTTTATCCATTCATTGGAAATATCATATAACATAGAAAAAAAATTGTGAAAATCCATTCATCATCGTGTGCTTTAGTAAATGAAGGTATCAAAGCATTGATTCTTCAGCATTTAAATACAAATGTTTGCAGAATGGCTGTGAAAAAAAATTTGTTTCCAAAAGACTGAGTATTCACACAAGGAGTGATATCTGCTGGGAGTTTTCACAGCAAATATACAAACTAATATATTTTCTCAGTCATAACTGCCCTTGCAGCCTTTTATAATGCTATTTCAGTGGATAGAAAACCTCCATGTCATTTCTGTGCATTATAAATCAATTTTTTTGTGATAGAAGGCGGTTTTGATATTTTTCTCATTTTTTGCATCATTTACTTCTTAACTGATTATTTTTCCTTAACTTGGAGCCATTATTTCCAATTAATTACTATTTTGAAGTTCAATCATCTAATAAAAGTTGCAGGTTGATAAAGAATACAAAGTTAATTACAGCTTTTTTTCATAGGAACTGGAGATGCTGTTCATGAAATATTATTTTGTAATGAAATAATGTTATTATTGCATTACAAAATGATGTTGTTATAGTGATGTACAATGTTGAATTCATTATCATTACTTTAACTTGCATTCTATGGGTGATAACATGGGACCTGGAGTAGTCAGAGTGAATGAAAGTCTTCATTTAACTTTGCTTTAGACATCTCCATGTTCCTAATATTCCATTCTGAATACTGACACGTCATTAAGTCTCCCTCTCCACATTTGGAATGCTCTAGCTGCTCTTTGGAACTTCTCTGGGCCTTGAACTGGATCAATATGAATTATCCAAGAAAAAAACAGAATGACACACTTCTATTACTATCTTGTACATATTACCTTGTAGCAAAAAACATGAATACATTTAATTTTTGTATCAAACAAATCAGAAAATACCTCGATAAGTTAATGATAAGAGAATATTCAATATGATGAATAAAATAAATTAACCCTCATCAATAACATCTCCAGTATGGCCGTATAATAAGAACCTCTTCTTCCAGGTATGGGAAAAGGATAACCCAGATGATGAGAACCCATTACTTGACACTCCCTAGTCTGTTTTCTTTCCCCTTACTTCTGTCCCACCCACAGATGTACAAAATGAAAAAAATGTACAGCAACAGAAGTTGTACCCATGGTTATGGGTTATACCCATAACAATGTTATACCCAAGAAGTTATACCCATGGGCTATACCCATGACTTTGATTTCTAGTATGTGTTTAACTGTTTCAATGCACCTACCCTTTTATTTAATCCACCGCAGACTAAACAGTGTGAACTTCCATAGCCCATAACTCAATTTCTCCATCTCTTCCAGGTCTTGGGCATCAAGAAGTCGCAAGGCTGATTGCAGAGTCCTTCGCAAGGAAAAGTCGGCCAGGGATAGAATTCTTGGTCATCGAAGCTAAAAAATCAAATCTAGAGCCAAAGCCCACAGCTCTTATCTTTTTGGAAACTTAAAGGTGACTGCCTCCATAGAAGAATGGACAATGTGAAAAAAACTGAACCTGCCTTCTTCTCCTCGTTCCTCCCATGCCCTCCTCTCACTCTTTCTCTCTCTCTCTCATTCTCTCTTTCTCTCTCTTTGCCCGATCTAAAACATCCTCCCCTAACCTCAAAGAACCCCATCTAACCCTAATGGATGCCTCGGCAATGTGTGGCCTTTTGATGCCTCCAGTGTTCTATCTCAGTCAAACACTCACATGTATGACACTGAGTCATTGCTTATGGGTCTTGGAGTACCTCTCTGCAATGTTGTAGACTGAATATTGAAAGAAAAACTAAGAAAAAATATTGTCTTGTTATACAATGTGCCAAATAGCCTATTGTGGCTTGTATGAATGTATGATAAACAGTCGCGCTTTTAATAGTGCTACAAACTGCTTTACCCATGGCCACTGTAAAGTCACTCATATTTTGTTGATAGACAGAGAGTTAAAGAAGGAAAATGGTGTTTTCTACCAATGTTAAACCATCAGTCATTCATTCCTGATGCTTGTTTGATGCAAAAATATTACTCCAAAGTGATGTTGCTAGTGATATTAGTGAAAGGGGAAAGGAGAGCCCCATTCCCTCATATTCCTCCACCTCTTGTGCAAGCACCTGCTGTCATTGGACTGATACACTATGGTCCCTTGGCTAGATGGCTATTGATAGAAAATTTTCAATTCCTATGCAGTTAGATTAGTGATGAAATGTCTGTAAATGAGCCCCATTATTTTGGGTTTTGGTAGCCACCTAGTTTTCCACTAAAGCTGTTTTGTTGAATAGCTTTGATTAGTGGCTGGAGCTCCTGTGGATGATGAGTAAAATTTGCCGAGGTGAAATATTTAATGAGCACAGAAAATTAGATGAGAGCGCCATCATTGCAATGCAAATATTTAGCAACCATTATCCATTCTCGTGCAATGGAGAGGAGTGATGTTATACTAGATTTTCTTATAATTGTTGCCTACTAAAAGATATATATGAATGAATAAAAATATATATATATATATATACAAATTGACATATTTATGTCGCATGTTACTTTTGTGATCATGTTTTGCATTGTTCTGTTTTGTTGGTACTTAACCCGGGGTCACGGTGGGCAGGGAAAGAGCAGGGTTTTGAGCATTCTCATCGTGTGGAAAATAAAGATGGGTCGGAATATTTTGGTCAAGCTGTGATCATCCATGTTCCTTTTATGCCAATGAAAAACGAAAATTGAAATTGCCTCATGTGTCTAAATAGATTGGGATTAAGGCGTGAGATGCCCAAATATTTACATATCTATCATTGCCTTAAATGAACATTGTACAGCTAAAACAAAGTACTGTTATTTCTGCAAATACTTTTCTCTCCTTGTCCCTTCCCACACCCCATACTGTTTGGGTGGAACACCACTCTCCCATCTTGCTCCCCCCAACCCCCTTCTCCCTGCTCTTCCCACTCCATTGCCAGATGCCTATTTTTCAATTTTTACAACTGCAATGGACACTGTCCGCTAAACTGTAAATAACATTGCCAGCAAATGTGACACTTCCACAATGATTTTTGTAACTGGAAAATAAAGAGAGCTTCTTCCAAACCTTGACTCTCCTCTTTCTTTGATTATAGAAACAACCAGTGTAGGTGAAGGTAGGTTAAACTGGATGGATGTACTACATCAGTAACAAAATGGTGAAAAAAAAACTTGCTTTGAATATAATTGCACCCTCCTATAAAATGCATACATGTATCAAATGCTAAGGAGCCTGATACAGCTGTATTTTCCCATATGTTCAAAATGACAGTGCAATGGTCTGAGAATCTCTTAAATATATACATATATGTATATTTGGTTTTGATAGCATCAGAGTAGCTCATAAAATTTTGAAAATGAAGAAAAAACTCCAGGGACCTTCATGTGCATAATTCATCCATCATTGGGCGGATAGTAGGTACCACTTTCTTGGAGTAAATCTCTAGTAATATATATTGATTTGAGTGTAAATTTTCCTGATGAATGGCATTTGCAATCTTGCCTATAGACTGAAAGCTGAATACTTATTTAAACAGCTCAAGATGCATGCCAAATGGGATATGTTGATTTGAAGGATGATTTATACTTGGTCACTTAGTAAATGTAGTCTCTTATGTGACTCAAGATGTTCAGAGGCTAAACTATCTGAAAATGTTTTGAAATTGGCAATATATCTGTATTTGTTTATAGGAAGCATTTTTTCTAAACAGAGTCATTTTCACATCTGGGTCAGAATGGGTCTGAATTTGACAGATCTTGAGAATGGAAGTAAACATTAAATATGTATGCAAGCATACATTTTAGGAGCACCTTGAAAGGTTATAACCTCAAGTTTCCAGTAGAATAATTTCTAAATGTTGCAAACAGGATTCAGCATATTGCTGGTCTCATTTGCAGAGTTCCAACAATGTCAAACTAAGTCATAAATGCCACAATAAACTCAAAAAATTTTCAAATGAAATATATTATAGCCAGAACTATTATTTTTGTACGTAATCTACCAGTTAACCTTTACCTTCCTGAGTTTTTCCATAGTCGTAAGCCTTGCTGGCCGGGGTTTTTTAAATGACCAGTGTTTTTTAAATGTCCATCAATGTGCCAAACGAACATGCTTGGCAGTCTAGGGACACAATTTTTGTGCCGGAGAGACACGCTCAGAAGATTAAGGTTAAGGTAGGTTTTGCTGAACGTCAGAGAATCTCCTCCCGGTTTTCTACATTTTCTCATCCTCCTTCCTGAGGGTCCACATGTGTCCCAAATGCATTTCTGCCCCATACATTGCTACGCTCCATATCAAGCTCTTCACCAGCCTCTTCTTCACATCCGTACCCAATGTCCCCATCATCAACTCCCTTCTATTACTACATGCCTCCTAGCTAGCGCTATTCTAATCTGTATGACTTTGCTACTATGTCCGTTTTCTTCTAGCATACTACCTAAGCAATTAAAATGCTCTACTTGCTCGAGTTTGTCCTCCAACTTCAATCACTAGCCTCGCTTTCTTTGTACAAGAGAATCTCATTAATTTTGTTTTCTGATGGTTTATCTTCATTTCTAATATCCCACACTGCATTTCTAAAGGATTTACCAAGGCTTGCAGTCCCTTCAAAGATCCTCTAACCAATGCCTGATTGACTCTTACATATGTCATATGTGTCATATGTAGGTTTCAAATTAGTCTCCTGTCTCGCCAATATATTCCCATTTTCCCAAGTATCTCCATTAGTTTATTCCAATTTACTCTGTCAAAAGCCTTTTAACCCTTTCGCTGCGGTCAAACTGCAGAGACATTCCAGCCCGTGTGCGGTGAAAAAGGGAACGGTACCTATCCTACGTCGGCACAAAGTATGCCTCTCGTTGCACCTGCAACTCAATAGTCACTCAAGATCCCGGGATGGGATTAGTAGAATGTACAACAATGAACTTGTGGAATGGCTTTCGCGGAAAAAGAGAAAGTTCAGTAGCGTGGGTAGGAACAACCACTTGCCAACGGAACGTATGAGCTACGTTCACAGCAGTCAACCGGGCGAACGTAGCTACTACGTTCACAGCAGCGAAAGGGTTAAAAATCAATAAAGCATGCAAAAACTCTGTTTCTTTCTATTAATGTTCTCATCACCATAATCGCATCCTGAGTTGGCCCTCCCTTCTGGAACCCAGAGCCAGAATACTTCTTAGGAAAATGGGGTTTTAAACAATAGGGTTAATTGAGTTCATCTTCAGAAGGGATTTAGCACTTCTCTCAGAAAATAATTTTTTCTGTTTTTTGCTGTGAGGAAACTTTCCCATACATACCAATCACGCCATTCCCTTCCAGGATAGGCAGAGTCACTATAAGTTTCACTCATAAATATATTTTTGTACACTTAACTCTGCTTCAATAATTTCCTCCATACAGATCTATCCTTGCAAACCTCTTTTGCTTCATTTAACCCCATACACTGCTTCATACACGCCCTCCTGTTTTTAAGACTCCTAATATTCCTCCTCCTAAGAATTTCCTCAACCACATTCAGTCACAACTTTCTCGGCCTACCTCTACCTCTCGCACCATTCATTTAACTCTTATATATCTGTTTCATTATTCGACTCTCATCCATTTTCTCAACATGGCCAAACCAACGAAGCACACTCCTTTCATACACGTCCATTACTGGAGCATCTAACCCACACTCATTCGTTACCCACTCATTCCTGACCCTATCCATCCTACTTTTTCCACAAACACTCCTCAAATAACTCATACCCATGGCGTTTAGTCTACGCGTTTAGTCTATCCTGACATACCCATGTTTCACTACCATACAACAAAGTGGGGAGAAGTACACTTTTGTACACGGCAATTTTCGCTTCCTTAGACAGGCACTCATTCCTTGATATGCTCCACATGCCACCTACACTTTCCTTCCAGCATTCACCCGTCTCTTTATCTCCTCATGTATCCGTCCATCTTTCGCATACATCTTACCTAAGTACACAAAATCATCCACTTGTTCAAACTTTCACAAATGGCAATAAATTTAGTGAGGGAATCTCACAATTGTAAATTGCAATATTATCAATAAGTCCTAAAAAATGCTAAGGCACATCTCTACTGTCACTCATAAAAGGTTACATAATGCAACATTAGTTGCTGTAATGTTGGAATGCAGGTTGTCATTATGTTGCAGTACAGGTTATAATAGTGTTGCCCAAATATCATTGGAAGACTTATATAGAAGCTATCTCTCACAACATTGTCATTACGTTGTTGTTTGCAGCAGCTCAATGTTAGTTACGATGGAACGTTTTTGCAAGTCATTTGGCTTACAGGATTGTTAATATACCTCAAGAACATGATCTGCATTAATGTTGTTTTATTGGAAATTGGATTGTAATAACCACTCACATTTATAAGCAAATGTACAGAATTAATCCATAAAAATATTGCCATTTCCTCCTTTCTAGAAACGTAGTAGCTCTTGGTAATCAATTATTTCTATAAATATTGGTCTATTGAGACCATAATCCTGTATAGGAATGGGCTGCAGCAACATATATTAAATCCGCGATTGGATTCATGCCAATCTAATTTTGCCACTAATGTGAATGATTGATATTTTTTTAATTAGTTAAGATATCATTTTTTCAAAAAAATATAGATAAAATTTGCTAGCACCAATGTTACTATTATTTCAAGTTATATTTCGAATTTCAGTTGCTTGAAAATGGCGCGATACGAAAGAAATCTGGAAGCTCCTGCTATCTATGATCGAAAGAGTATATTTATTTAGAAAACATATAACAAATGCGATACGAAAAGCGGCTAAGGGCGCTTAGCTCAGCTTAGCTGAAGCACGGAGCTGAAGTGAGAGGCAACGCAAATTGCGGAGTGGCTTCTGCGGTTACCTATTCGAATGCCAGAATTATTGCACAGCAATGGGTAAACATAAAGATAAGCATTCGGAAAGAGAGTCAAGTCGTTCTAGTCACTCTTCTAAGCATAGTAGGCGAGAGGAAAGGGACGATCATAAAAGGTAGGTCATTCAAGGTTTTCCATGTTTGTTTTTGTGCGCTGCTGCCCAGACCCCTCTCTGGCATCTTATTTATTTTTACAATTTTCATCGTCCATGTGTAGATGAGATCTTCTGTAGCTAATATGTGCTACTGACCTAAGCTTTTGCACTCTAGATTTTTAGGTAGTGAGTTGAGAATAGAGTTGAGCACTCTAGTTTAGTATTGGTCATTCAATGCCAAGCTAATGTCAGTAGTGTTTTGTGAACTCGGCTTTTGCCACTGATGGAAGTCATTCAAGTTATGTCTTGGTTTGGCCTCCTTTTTAGTAGCGAAGGGCTGTTATTTTATTAAGTAGTTTCCATTCCTTTTGATTCTGTTAATAATGTTCTTGGCCAGTCTTCCCTTGTGGACCGCCTTCTTTGTCCGTATTTACCGTATTATATTAGTGGTAAATGTTGAGCTTCCCAACCCTGATTTTACTTTTATTGTAGAAGGAAGAAGGAACACAGGGAGTCAAAATATTTGGATGGGGATAGATCATCAGAAGATGAACGAGAGAAGGAAAGGCTGAGAGACATTAAGGAAAGAGACGAATTTGCTGATCGCTTGAAGAGGAAAGATGCTGAAAGACAGTTGGCGTATAAAAAATCCAAAGGATTGCATGAAGAAGCCGCTAAGCGTCTGGAGCATGAAGCTAAGGACAGGGAGAAAATCATCCCGAAACTAAGGGAGGAATCCAGGAGAAAGTACTTGGAAAAAAGAAAGGAAGACAAAGTCGCAGAGTTGGAGGCAGATATCATCGATGATGAGTACTTGTTTGAAGATGAAATGTAAGTAGTTTTCATAAGAATTTAAAGGCTGCATTTTTATTTTTCCTCTAGCTAAATTCTATTAGTGAATGTGTGAAATTATATTTACTTCTTAAAATTCTCGAAAGCGGTGGTATTTTCGCAACCTCCTCAGTAATGACATTATTTTGAGGGTATTTCTATTCTTTTCAAAAGTCATTTGAATGTTTCATATGTATGCATGGGTCTTATGTAAATGCATTTATCTTTCATCCATTCTAGACTTACTAAGCGAGAGAAAAAGGAGAGAGAACATAAAAGGAGGCTTTTGCAGCTGGCCAAGGAACATGAACAAGCTCGTGAATTGGAGAAAGTTCAGCGGTATCATATGCCAGAGGATGCCAGAAGGGTGATTATTTTGAAACCTAGTTTTGTTTTTTTTCTCCCATTGTGATCATTTCTCATACTCATACATGAAATTCACACTTCTAGATTGTGAATGTCAATGTACCTCTGTGAGTTGTCTTAATTTGTAAGACTAATAAGAAACTCAATCATTTGATTCTCTCGGTCATTGAACACTCTGCATTGTTTATATATTATTGAACTAAGACATGTATTTCTAATTTCATGATATAGTAGGAATCATAGTCGGGTATAAATGAAACATTAATTGGGCATCCAGTTATAAGATAGGTGATATGAACATAATTTGCTCTCTTCGTTATTTCATTTTTTTGCAGGGGCGCCATGGTGAGTATGTGGAAGTTGACGAGCGGGAGAGAGGACCAGGCTCAGAGCAGAGAAAGTGGGAGGAGGAACAGATGTCATCAGCGCAGTTCCATTTTGGAGCACGGCAGAAGGGTGGCAAAGATGGGAAGGATATCGGACAGGAGGACTATGAGCTTCTTCTTGACGATCAGATTGAATTCGTTCAAGCGTTGTGCTTACCTGGCTCCAAAAAGAGTACAGAAGAGGTAAGACGAGTTAACATCAGGGATACAGTGGTGATCCCTTGAAAAACTCCTTGCTTGTTGTTGCCTGAATACAATGACGATTTGTTGTGTAGTTTAATGCTTGCCGACCAAAAGCTGTAATGTCACATCAACAACTCCTGGGCTAAATCTCATTGTTGGGTCATTTTTAGGGGTTTTCTGTTAGAAAAGAATTATTTTTTAAGTTATACTTAGTTAAGTATAGATGTTAAAATGAATAACTTAGAACTTCATTGCCTTGATTAATGTTATCATTGTTGGGGGTCTATTGCTACTACCTCTGACTTATCTGGCTGATTGCTACACTCGACCTGCTCCACTAAATGACGTTACTGGAGGAGAATATTTTGGTCCAGAGTAGGATGTTTAGATATCCATGCATTGAAAATAGGAAGGTGAGAAAAGTGGAAACTGAATCGTTTTAGGAGTCTATGAACCTGTGTTGAGTGGAACTCAATGAATAGTTTCCATGGAACATTTTATCTTATGCCAAGAAAATACAGCAGGAGTCATTAGTATCTTCCTCCACAAGCAATAATTCTTAGACTTGCCAGAGCTGCTATTGCTATTATCCTTTTCAAACATCTTTGCAACTGGCCCTTAGTGCGTGCTCGGAACGATTCTAGCGGCATCGTAGCGGGAGGAGGTGGGGTCTTCGACACCAGGGTGAGGTGGGGTGGGGAGAGAGAGAGAGAGAGGTGGACATTGCCATGTTTTCTCTTAAGACTTTGTATGCGAATGGAAACGAAAGACGGCCTCTTTGTAACATTCCAAAAGCGACCACGTGACCCACTGGGAAAGGCAGGAGGCTCAGCTGGCACCGCAGTCAATGGGATGAACCCCTTTCCATCCCTTACACTCTGCACTCGGACTTGTTATTTTTACGAGTCTCAAGGGTCTTAGAAAGGATCTTGCATGATTGCTCGGTCGGTGACATAGACAAGGACTCTTGAAAACAAAAGTCAAAACTTTTATTTTTTAAATTACTCTGACACACAAACATTATACTTATTTTCCGTAAATCAAACCGATTAAAACGAGAGTCTAAACACAAAGCAATTTCGTCAATTTCGGACTATTGCCGTGATTGAACAAGGTCTTTTTTTAAAGATTTTGTCATGCTCTGTTGCTAAAATATGACATTTGAATGCTATATGGTCTCAAATCAATCAGAAACTACTAAAATAGATGTTAAATGTAAAAATATACCCAATGAATGTTAAGGAAAATTAATTTGCCAAAAATAAATCTACTTACAAGTCCACATGTGTGAAAGAAAGATTGTGGGGTGATGGAGAAAAGAAGGAAAGATATTTGATGATTTGGTTCAGAGAAAAGTGTGGGTAAATGGTTAGATCAAAGGGAGATTACCACGGCACACCAAGGGAACGAATGCAGTAGTGGTTTGGCAACACAGCAACACGACTGGCAAAGCATTAGCGACCAATGTCTGAGATGGATTGAATTTCCGAGAGGCTTGGACCCGCCTACTGCATTCTGGTTGGATTTTGTGAAGTCACATGCCGTCTTCCCTCCCTCCAAAAAACTTAGGTCTTCCTTTCAGTCACAAGGGTATTTGAAACTGATTCTACTATCCGTTTCAAAATCCTTCACCCGAGTTTGAAGACTAATATCTCAAAGATAGCTCAATCGATTTTAAAATGAAGTACATCAAATCAAAGCTTGTTTATTTCTGCTTTTAGTGATGGTCAACAAAACTTTTTACCATTTGTATTGATTTCAGTGTGTGCTTAAAAAAAGAATTTGAGCACATTTTTCCGGGTACCGGACGGATGCATCGCATTTACATCTTCATAATAACAACGCGGATCAAGATATCGAAACTTCCTTTTCAAATATTGTAGCAAAGATATTTCTTAACAATCATAAGACGTTTCAGATTATTTAGTGCATTTGTATTTTAGTTATTGATGAAATTGAAAGACTGCATTATTTTCCGTTCTGCACATCCCTGAAAACTGCCGTTTGAACCTTCTTCAAGCTATCGAGTTCATCATCATGAATCCACTTATAAAATCTTAAAGGAATTCATTGGTTAATCAATATCGATTAACATTTATTTTGGAAAAAGAGCGCTGTGAACTGCCAGAAGCGCCAGAAGCATGCCTGGAAGAGACAGGGAGAGGCGCGCGCTGTTGCCGAGTCAGAGGGTTGCCCGTAAGGCACTCAAGGAATTGCCTACAAAACACACTACATTGCACTGCAAGTATTTACCGGCGGGGGAAAACCATTTTTTAAACCAGGCAAGCACCCACTGAAATCAATACAAACAGTAAAAAGTTTTGTTTACCATCATTAAACGCAGAAATAAACAAGCTTTGATTTGATGTACTTCATTTTAAAATCGATTGAGCCGTCTATGAGATATTAGTCTTCACACTCGGGTGACGGAATTTTGCAATGGATAGTAATAAGAATTTACTAACTTTTAAACATGCGTGGGAAGCACATTGTGGTAGAGACATTAATATTCAAAATTCACATTGAAAAAAGATCACTTGTACTGGGAAATGAACCATGGATAAAATCAGGAGGTCTGGATGCATTTGATCAAAGCCAGAGTATGAGGTACAAATATCCGTACTTCCCACACGTCATTAGTGATTACAGCAATTATATCATGGCACTAAGAATCTCAGTTGATACACATCTTCCTTTCTCCCTTTTGATTCCTTTTCCCTGTTCCCCACCATTTTTTTTATTTGTGAGTAATTATGAGGTTGTTTTAGAAGAAAAATCTCTGCGATACTTCCAAATATCGTGAAAATTTTGAATAACTAGAACTCTAGGGAAGTTAAATTGTATTTTAATGCAAATCATTTTTATTCTCTTTACAGTGGATAAATATATTAAAAAATGTTGGCTGAGGAATAGTAAAATAAATACATTAAACAAGATAAGGGATTTTACATTTTATGAAATCACATCAGGAGTTGTCAGCATTATTTCCAAAATTTCCTAATTTTCAATTTCATTTCCTTGATAGAAAGTGTCATCAAGCAGTGGTAGAGTAGTTGATTCTCTAGTTTTTCCATGATAAAGGATGTGTGTAGGGCACTCAATATGAGATTGTGCATTGAAAATGAGACGTCTATTTCAGTGTGTTAAAGGTGCTTTCTTGCTTCATGGAATCCACTTCCCCATCAGAGGTTTTCTGAAAAACTTCTTAGTATTTCAATGTTAGAACTAACAAGAGTTGGAGACAATGTACTCCTTAACTTGGAGCTTTCATTTAACTCAATGCATAGAGTAGTTTCTTATGAACACTTGGAGTGCATGAACCCTTCACATCTGAAAGTTTCTTCTTCATTTTCGTAATTGTTGATCCCAAAATCACACTTGTTAAGGTGTACAGTTTCAAGAGTCAGTTTATTTTTGTTGAAATGCATCTTACAAGTGCTGTGATGTGTTGGAATGGAAATTTTTTTAAATGTGCCTCTTTATTTTGTAGGCTGAACCTACATTGTCTGAAATGGAGAAAAAGAAGATGAGCATTCATGAAACGAGAATCAGCTTGCCAATATATCCCTTCCGGGAAGATCTTCTTCAAGCTATTAGAGATCATCAGGTATGTATGACAATCATACAAAAATGTAACCCACCATGATTTAGGGCTGTTTCAAGTGATTTGGCTGTCTGTAATTGTGTATGTTATTATGTTTTCAACAAATATGAATCTTACTGCATTTACTTTCATTGTCCTTGGATTCAAGTGGTGTGTGTGTTAATATTTACTGTGAAGTTCCAGTAGTTGCTTGTGTGTGGTCAACCCTCAGTGTTTCAGAAAAGTCATAGTTAATCAGTGGTCCTGGGTGTAGTTTGATCCCTTAATTGTATCCTTAGAAAATATGAATTTTCACATTTTATTCAAAAGAAAAATGAAGAATGATAATCGACACATATATGCATATATACCGCAATTTTCCATGGATAGTACACATTATTTTCTACCAAAATTCGTCAAAAATGTAGGGTGCATACTATTCATGGTTACAGACTTATCGCGTTTTTATTAGGGCAGTAGATCACTTTTGAAGTAATCTCAATGTACGTATAGGTATTCAATTTTACATTTTTTATTAAAAAAATGCAATGAATCAATTAAATTTATTGAGTTAAACGAAAATTTACTCGCAATCCCTCTTGTCTTTAACACTGTTAGCACTGAATCCTTCGAATTCAAAGTCACTATCCTTGCTTCATTCGAACAGTGAGTGTGAAGCACTGACGTCACTCTTGCTGGCAGCATACATTTCGTCACCAAGGACATCTTATTTGTCCTCCTCATCATCCACCATGCATTCGTCATTCCTATGCAAATTGTTGTCAGACCCATCTATTGCATTCGTGAGGCAGCATTTTTTAAAACCTCGCTTGATCACAGATGGATCGGTCATAGTCTAGGCTAAATTTCAGAAATTCGAAAAGCTAGAGGCATTTCGTATAACAATTGGGCAACAGCCCTATTCCTCCTATATCGACCCCACTGAACCCGAAAATCGCTGTTGCCCAGCTGAAAAATGGACCGGAAGTGAGATATTCAAGATGGCGTCTAAGTTTAAAACATGCAGTTTTCTCTCACATGTTGGAGTAAATTGTTAGTTTCAACGTCTATTCTTGTGAATTTTCTAGTCAGAAACAAGAATCTAGAACCAAAAATGATATTTGGATCTTATTTTTCAAAATATTTTGAAATTTCACGGAATACCCTAGGTGTCTACTGCCTAAAAGTCATATTTTCCGGCAAACAGCGCCACAAATCAGAATAATGTTGTGGACAAAAGTTTTAGTAAATTTATGAAGCTTTTATTTAAATCTACATTCAGCTTCATACCATTATTAGTAATCGCACCACGTCAATTATAAGAGAGGTGTGTATCGCCGCTGCTGTTGCCAAGCGGCCGAGTCCGTCCTGCTGCGCCCGTCCTTTCCAGTTCAGAATTCGGCAAGTTAGAGGTGATATAGGTAAATAGGTAAAAGTGATATAGCTGACTGATTATGAGGATTATTGAGGCGGGCAAAGAGATACATACGCTTCATGAATTCACACTATGAAATCAAGTGATAATTGGACTAGGGATCTTATTTATACTCTTAAAATGTATTACTATACATCTCGTTACCGGATTCAGGCCTATAAACCGTTTGCTCACGTTCTGAGTTTCACGAAAACATAGAAACGAAATGAAAGTATCGAGTGTAGTGCGGGTTGCCTACCTGAAAACCGCCTAAAATTTCAAACTAATGCTGGAGTGGTTGGAAATTAAAATATCCATGAAATTCTTTTTTCATAGTGTTTCTAGATAGTTTCCCCATGATTTCTAGGGGGGCCAGCGGAGATCCGAGAGAAAATGTGATTTTTGCTGTCCCCTACTCTTTAATCCACTGACTAATTAGCGATAAATCCGGTTTCTTTGACTTTCCACAAGTTGTCAAAGAATGTGGTCTGGAATAAGCCACTCAATCCACTTTTTACGCATCTGTATCTTAACCTATACCTTCCTGAGTTTTTCCGTAGTCGTAAGCCTTGCTGGCCGGGGTTTTTTAAATGTTCATCAATGTGCCAAACGAACACGCTCGGCAGTCTAGGGACACAATTTTTGTGCCGGAGAGACACGCTCGGAAGATAAAGGTTAAACAGGCAGATGCAACTGACATCCATCACCTGCAACTGGCTTGTCATCCCTCCAGGTATAATGATGAGATCTGTGCCATTCTTATACAATATATTCTTAAAGCGTGGCATTCAATGTCATCTAAGTGCATCTAGAACCAACATACAAAGTCTAAAAACCGCATCTTTGCACCACAGATTTCGCAGCCAAACTTTGGTTGAATTTTCATCCATCCAGCCTTTTTATTTGTGTGTACGAGCATATTCTGTGGCCATATATCATTCTTAGGGGGAGTTTTTCTTTTAAATGTTACACAGAAATGTAACATCTTCAGATAACAGAGTAACGTATCTTCTGCTAGTAGATCAGATGGACCCCGATGCGAACGGGCATTAAATGAGGCCAATTGAATACAGACATTGGTACTTTTTAGCGACAGTGTAGCAATTCTATCATCTATTGACAAATATTTCCATAGATGCGCATGGAAGTTTTGGAGGGGAAGAACCTACTACGTATAGACTGTCATATTGAGGAATCAAAATGGTATGTAAGAGGAAGGGGAAAAGCCATCTATAGGCAGCATTACCGCTTGCGCAGTGACCTTTCGGGCGCTGAATGGCATGGCGGACATTGGCGTAGAATGCCGTTCTCTAAAAGCGGACTGTGTGTTATACTTGGTGATAAGTAAATTCTTACATTGCGCTCACCATAAAGTGGGTGCACATTATAATCGGAAAATTACAGTTATACTTATTTTCACACATGTTGTAATCACATAACAGCATTGTGGCTGCTCAATGTCAAGTTTAACAGTTGCATTGAAAATTTTTTTCAGCCTTAATTTTTAACCCTCAGAAGTAGTACTCCTTTAATTTTCAACCCTAAATTATTTATGCAAATTTCTAGTATCAAAAACTGAAAGATAAACTGTTAACTTTTTGTCTTGCTGTTAGCTATCCTCTGCCCCACCCCATTTTGTTCATTTCCTCTCATAGGAACATAGTGTGCACCATGCGAATGTTTGCTCACTCAGGCTGTGTATTTGCCATTCAGTGTTGTGGCTGGATGGGATGTTGACCTTTTACTTAGGCCTTTATGTGTATTTCTATGTTCCAGAATGTATGGGCAAACTGGCCCAGTATGTGGCACTTGTAAGAAGCCAATTGTAGCTAAACTGTTAGA
Organism: Ceriagrion tenellum; assembly: GCA_963169105.1. Classification (NCBI taxonomy): domain Eukaryota; kingdom Metazoa; phylum Arthropoda; class Insecta; order Odonata; family Coenagrionidae; genus Ceriagrion; species Ceriagrion tenellum. The sequence continues at coordinate 112,128,766 of OY720644.1, read as the reverse complement.
GATCTCATCTGCAGATGATGAGCTCAGAGTATGTGAGTCACAGTACAACTCGGTCTATTGGTTCAGACCACTGTATGTCCAGTGCAGTCCACCATGAAAGGGCTAATGTTGTGCTCTTCATTATTGTATTTCTCACCGTGTAGGGGTACTGAGTTCATATCTCAATGGAGTGTCTTTGAATATCCGTCCAAATTCCTTTCTGTGAATTTATTTGTGTGATAAATTCATTGGAAACATTATATTGCATGGGGAATGGATTTCTGAATGAATTTACTAATTTTATTATGGGTTCACAATGAGGAGAGCCTTGTCTAACTGCTTATTTATCGCTGAAATTTTTGCTTCACCGATATGGTTATTTCATTTTACTGTAAATTATTTTGCGCATAAGTTCATGCATTCTAATGATAATTTTTTATTGGGCCCAGGACAAGTTATATTCACGTTCAGGAAGAGTCAAGTAGCTGGTGAAATACTTTCCACTCTCATGTCGAATCATAAGGAGTAAACAAATAGTAATAAATTATGATCAATACACACACTGTTGAAAGCATTATATTTACGTTCTATTCATTAAAACTATTCGTACTTGATCTATTAAGATGTTCTTTTACAGAGTTCAATGCACTCTTGATCAGCAACTTCATAAATGATTTTTTAAGCACTTTATGGATGTACTTGCTTTCATTTCTGCAGGTAAAGAATAAAAAAAAGCCATAAACCTGCATATACAGTTCCTCTCAGGGTATTATGAAAGGTTTTCGGATATCTCCATACAATCTTTTCTGTGTATGGTATCTTGGTTATGAAGATCTATGCTGACTTTCCCATTAAGAATGGAATGTTGTTCATGAACCATGCACAGATGGGTCAATTGAACCAAAGCATGATTTTCATTTCCTTGTGGACTGTATTTTTAAAGAGAGTCGACTTTCCTCTAGTGACTTACAAATGGAAATAGCATTTCATGTGGTGTTTATTATTTTATAGGTAAAGTAATTCACCTTTCTTAAATTATCCATTTAGTTTTTTTTAATATACCTTGAATGCCGATGATTGTTATTTTAATCCAGGGATGGGTTTGTGCGGTGCATCTTTACCAAAGTTCTTTTTTTATTTGTTTGCTCTATAATTTTGCTTCATGCATTCTGCATGCACTGCCATCTTGTCTTATCTTCTTCATTCTGTTACATCCCATGCCCATATCATCTTTCGAGAACATTCTCATGTGTCTTCTTCTTCTTCATATCCATTTCCACTACACATTTTGTTTTTCTGATGCCAGCAATATTTACTTAGTACTTTGTTCATGCTAGTATGCATTGCCTTATTTTCTGTATGCCAATGCAATTTTTAGACAGAGGCACACTGCAACATTGGAAATGATGAGGGATTCGTCAGCATTAACAAATTAGGTGCATACATTGCAGTAATACATGCTCGCAGTGTGAGTTGATGTAAGCAAAGGACTTCTTTGTGGCCCTTTTTCTTCAAAGACTGTAACATAGGAACTGATTTTGTGAAATTATGAGCTTTTTTTAAGTTTAATGAAAAATCACCCTAATCTAATTGCTTGCAGACTGATAACTTTGCATTGATTTCCTCTGACTGAAACAACTTACTGAAAATTGCACAATTTATTAGAAACTGGGGAGAATGTAACAGTTGACTGAATACTCTTCCCTTCCAAAGGTAGGGAATAGCTGTCCATCAATTGTTCACCCAGTTGCTTCTTACCAGTTCACTCAATTTATGACATGCAAGCCTGATAAATACAATAAAAATATTGGCTTGCTATTGATGCTGATCCGAAATATGTGATAATTTATGGGTTCCTTTTCTTATGAAAGGGTGGAAACTGTCCTAATAATCAACGAATCTCATATTACAGAAAAATTTATTTTGCACTCCTCAATTTTATGCAGTTTTGTGATTTAACATAGTGAGAGTGAAGTACAGCTAGAAACTAAAGAGAGTTTAAATGGTAAATGCTTTATTTAGCTTAGTTTCGTTTTTACTCAGTACCACTGAGGTATTTCAGAGCTAAATAAATACCATACCTTGAACTGCAGCTTATCATAAATGCTTTCAAATCATTGGAGTTGAAATACCTTCACGAATCAGTAAAAGGTTGTTAAGACTATGTGGAAAACTACATAGTCCCGTGGTTGGGTTCCCTGTCCAGGTCAGTTTTTTCTCATGGCTATTCCTGTGTAACTCTTTTGCCTTCATTTGTGACAATGCTGTCTCCTATTTAGCGATGTCAAAAAAGAAAGCCCATGCCGTATGTATGGATCCTCCTGCAAGATCAATCTTTATTGCTATGCTTCTTGAATAGGTTGCAGCAAAATGAAGTACATGCATCTGTGGTGTTGTGTTTGAAACTGTATCTCATTGCTGGTGAAAAGTATTAAAAATGAATGCAATTGAATACAGGAAATTTTGGCCACAAGAACCCAAGAATGACTGCATAAAAATAAGAAACTATGCAGTATCAAGAGTTTATTATTGTTGAAATACCCAATGCTTACTGGCCAAACCATAATTTTGCTACGTAAAATATGTATTTATGTAAAATCAAAGTGCTTAAATAATATTAGAGGTACTCAATAATGCTGTTAATGTTTTTCCGTCGGCTGAAGCATTTCCTAATATTAATCATTGAATCTCAAGGTTCTAATAGTTGAAGGAGAGACTGGTTCGGGCAAGACGACGCAGATTCCTCAGTACCTGTTGGAGGCCGGTTTTTGTGAGTACGCAGAGGATGAGGAGGAGGAGGAGGAGGATGCAAATGGCCTTGTGTTTGGCGCACACAAGAGGAAGAGGGCCAAGCGCATCATTGGATGCACTCAGCCTCGGCGAGTGGCTGCCATGAGTGTGGCTGCACGAGTGTCGCAGGAGATGGGCGTCAAATTAGGCAGTGAGGTTAGTGGCTGAGTGTGTTTGTGAAGGGTGGTCAATGGGGGGATCAATGAGCTTCCATTCTCACGATTGATTATTTGCTCCATTGATTCTCACTGAGGATGAATATTGATTATTCACACTGTTTATAATTTTTTTAGCATGCCAGTTGTCAGTCATGGTTTAAGCTCATAAAATGAGAAGTTTTCTCCTCCTGCTGATTGATTTATCAAGTTATGATTGCCCTGAATGGGAAACATGGGAAGGAAATGGTGATTTGGATGACTTCAGCCATCATTAAATGAGTGGAAACGGTCATTAATTTCCCTTCGAATAAAAAGACATTTTTCTTTTTCAGTGCTATCACTTAGTGTGGAGACTTATGATAAATTTTGTATTGATTTCCTAGCTTTTTAAAATTTTGCTAATATTATTCTTGAATATGTTGCATTGATAATAACGGAGTGGGTTAAATTTGTTTAATTTTATTTTTCTAAACAATATAATCTTATTCCATACAATAATATTTCTTCATGGTTGGCTTTTAATATAAAGCAGTATTTTCTCCACCAAAATGTTTTCAACGTCTTAGATATTCTTCAATCCCCTTCTGTACTTTTCTGAATCTTTAGCCTCTAAGGTAACCCTGATTTTTCTTCTAGACTTAGAATTGACGCTAATCATAGGTCTATCTGAGCCATAACTCATTAGTTAATAAGCTCATGTTCTGTAATCTATCCTAAGAAGGAACTTTTATTTTTAAGTTTAAGAAGTAACTTTTTTAATGTTCATAACAATATTTCTTGCTAATAAATTTCCTTGTGATGTATGTAGGTGGGCTACAGTATTCGATTTGAGGACTGCACATCTGATAGGACTGTAATCAAATACATGACTGATGGAACCCTTCATCGAGAATTCTTATCAGAGCCAGACCTCAAAACATACAGGTACCATGCACAGGTGTGCTCTCATTTGAAATATCTTTAGCCTTATGTTTGCTGCAATGAGGAGTGAACTAACTCATTTAAATTTTGTATCTGCTTGAGATAAATGTGGTGCTGTGCTTCTTTTGCTATGGCAGTGGTGAGTGATGTGAGTGCATTTTTCAGGTGCTTAGTTGTCATTTTGTATCAATGTTATCAAAGGTTGGGGTTAATGAGCAAAATATGATCTGTGAATGGAACCTCATGCATTGTTACACATTAGCTCTGGTTGGGCAAAAATGGTTGTCTATTCCAGATTAATATATGACTTTAAGATGCTTTTTCAATCACTGTAGTGATTACCTGTACCTGTTTGTAGCATTTTAATACCATTGAATGTGTTTTAAGCGCAGTATAAATGGCTGGAAAGTATCCACTCGCATGAGTGAATTAGGGATAGTTTTCAAGATGCATCCTCTGTGATTTGTGGCTTAATAGTTTTGTGGGGAGTAGTCAGTCCCTAATCTTAGGCACATATTTTGAAAGAAATTAATTATCCTTTGATCAACTTTTGATATTCTTTACGGTGAAATTGAGGAGAGACCTTTTATCATATGATGCAAACAAACGAGGCAATTTTCATATATTCAAGATACCGTGCATTCTTTATTCACCACCTTAGAGGTTTTCTCTCCTAAGAGAATAAGGACTTGGGTTTATTTGAAAGATCATTTCCTGTTTATTCCAAATCAGGGTGAATACACACTGAAGCTTAACCTCCTTTAAGATGTGTAGGAAAATCTACAGTTGAAGTGTGCTAAAATAGCTGATACAATGGAAGTCCTGCTGTTAGCTTTAAACATGATTGTTAAAATTAATATAGGTAATAACCAAGACTTCATCACAAGGAAACGCAAGTAAGTTCAGGAAATGGAAGTGAGTGTGAGGCAGCAATTTTCATAAGTTGAAGGATGTCCTCCTCATCATTTACTGCCAGCCACTGGCCTGGTCTGCTTCATACACACGCCCCTCCACCCTTTTCTCTCCTCGCACCATTCCTCTTTCTTTGTTGTGTTCCAATCCTCCATTCTCCATGTCTCCATTCTCTCCTCCACTCCTTTCACCCATCCATCCCGTGGTCTTTGTCATGGTCTTTTCTTTTCTATTTCATTCATCTTTCGAGACATTCTTTGTGTTCCCTTTTTCGGTTCCATTTTTTAGCACTTGCCGTTTCAATGGAAGTTTATTTCCCAAAATCTGTTCTGGATGAAAACCAATCGGTGGAATCGGAACACATAGAGAAAATACGACCGGAGGCTTTTCTACACTCATTGAGGAATCACTTATGGCTGTGCATGTTGTTCAGCTATGACTGCTACTTGTCAAAGAAGGTCTTTTTCATGGAATACAACTATTGTATTTATATCATATACTCCATACCAGGGTAGGGGTAATAAGAAGACATTTTTTTAGTAATGGGGCTAAGGTTTTGCCTAAACAGCAGAAGTGAACCAAAGTTTATAGAAAAAGAGTGTGAAAAGGAGGAACTCGACCTTGTAAATGCCTGAAAACAAAAAAGTTTGCATCCATAGTGGCAATGTTTTTATTTGTCAGTCCAGTAAACATAACAAACTAACTTTGTAAGTATACCACCAATTCCCAACCCATAACGCGTGCCTACGAGGAAGAGGAAAAAAATTTTCTCATCTGTGTGGGATCACCCTATGGGATTTTAAGGGTGTTAATGCTATAACTTAAAATGCGTGGGGCACGGCTTCTACTGGTCGTATTGAACTGATGTTTGGCAAAAATAGTTTTCTAGTCATTTGTCATCGAATTTGGGGGTGGCGTGAAAAATTTGAACACATTGCCTATTTTTGGACCACCGTAGTGTCCCGTCCCCCCTTGCCCCTGGAACAGCTCCTAACAATCCTGGCTACACCCATGTACCCAAACCATTCCAGCATAGATACCCCATATGCTTTCCAATAGTGGTTCCTCCTGTTCTATTTCCCTGATTCATTACTTTCTTATCCTATCTATTCTCGTCCTTCATGTTCTGCTTCTGAGTCATTTCATTTCACATGCCTGTAATCTGCTCACACCCTTTCTCTTCATAGTCCATATTTATAAAGCATATTTCAGGATTTGAACTGAGTATGTCTAGTAGAGAATCCCTTTCATCTTTTGCAGGACATCTTTGCTCTAAACCAAGCTCCTGACACTTCTCAGAAATGCTTCTGCTTACCTCCCTCTTTCATTGAATTCTCTTTCATTTCTTTGATTACTTTTCCCAATTATTCAAAACTTTCTACCTTCTTCAATGGTTTTCCTGTGATTGTGAGTCCATTGGTTTTCCTCACTTTGTTTCTTTGTTGCATTTATGAAATCACTTCTTTCCATTAAATTCCATACGTTCTGGCCACCTCCAGTCACACTTATAATTGTACCTGTTCTTCACCCTCCAGATTTCCCCAAATCATCACTAGTCACTCATTAAGACCAATGTTCCTCACCTGAGGCCTCTCATACTTTGCTCCACAGCATTCTGTCATAGGCTTTCTCATGCCATTCTGAAACGTTGAAAACAAGTTATTCTCATCCTGTGTACCATTAGATGGTGTATTAGTGTGAGAAAGATGTCATATTTGGCTGATAATTTCATAATGGGGCACAAGTCACTTGATGGCTTTCGTTGGATTCGGTGAAGGACGGAGAAGAACATCATGAGTTACTGTGTATCTTTGAATATTAGTTGATTGGAGATGTTAGTTTTGGAATGTGAATATTTTCTGGAAGAGAAGGATATTCCTAAATATAAGGATCTAAGAGTGAAATGTACAAAATGGGATTCTTGAAGCAAGTGGCAAGTCTTAACTGAGTGAGTGACCATCTTAAGTGTTTTTGTGTATTTGGGAAGCATGGTAGGCTGCCTGATTTTGTGATGAGAAGTTGGCATGTATCCCATTATTGAACCCATCTATCTCTCATTTGATCCATCCCATTATCCCAATATTCAGAATATTTTATATTGGGATGGACTGATGCCGATACCAATATGAAGTATTGGCCGATATTCATGGTATCAGTATCATCAGTCACATCAGTGTTTTTTTAGATTTTTCAATTTTGAGATTTTTGCCACCAATTCGGCCAATTTAACGAGGTGTCGAATTCTACTGCTAGAGTGCTCTGGTACCGAATGCCATCAGTGAGTTTCGCTCAATGTAAGACAGAGTGCGTTTCTTTCAATCACCTTTCTTCACCAAACTTTTTCAGTGAATTTCGTATTTCGCCTGTTTAATAATGGTTGTTTCAGTATTCTGGTTTCTTAGTTGATTGAGCCAGCTTAAAGTGTTTGTGGTGGAATATTGAGTTTGTATTATACTTAGAACGATGTAGTATTGGTATCAGTAATGGTCTCGGAATCGGCAGTTTCTGGTATCGGTCCATCCCTAATTTTATGAAATTTTCTTAACTTTGTATCTTTTAAAGTATTCTACCAGTAAATGATCAGTTTTGTTGAAACTCAGAGATTCTCTTGGTATCCTGCACTTTCAGGGTCCTATCTACCTCTTCAAAATTTCAGAGGGTCCTATCTGAGTATTTCCTTTTTCACCTCGACATACAATCTGAGGCAACTAAGGAAATACTCAGAGAGGACCCCGTGAACTTTGTATTATAATTTATTATTCAAGTATGTAATACTCATTGTGTTTTTCATCACCAGCATGTAAAAAAAATATGCTACATATTGATCAGCATAATATGTGATATTTACTGCTCTAGCTCTGTCTATAGCTGTTGAGGAAATTTCTAGTGTTTTTGGGTTGGTTATGTAATACAGTAGCAACTTGATAATATGAAGTTGCCGGGACCAAAAAATCGGCATTTCGTGTTTTCAAGTTTCGTATTTTCGAACCTTTTAAATAAGTCGCAATAAATATTTCCCCTCTCCTCCTGACTTCTCTGGTCTTAGGAAACGTTTTAAAACAATTTATAGTCGTTATTCGAGAAATCATTTGAAATAATGCCTTTAAATCATAAGCTAAATGTCACAAACGTTCGTGAAATAACTATCATCACTTAGTTCCCTATGAAAATGATTTTTAGTTTGATATCATTTTCTTTGCAAAATTTTCGCCCTCTTTAGAGGACGATATAAAGCAAGTTCTGCATTTTTTATAAGACTAGCGTTGTTAATCTGCCCTAATCAGTACGTGCAACTGGTATGGGCATTGTTTCTAACATCTACGCAGTTAGGACAGTAGCTGGCACGACCGCGCTTCGAATCACCCTTTTAATCGCTCTCAATCACAGATAAAATGAGCAAAAGACTCACTCCAGTCAAAAAAATCCTTCACAGGTCATTGTTTGTGGTTTATTTCCCGTAGCCTGCTGGATATACAAACTTGGGAAGAAATTATATTTCATTCCAATTACTAATCACATGACGACAAATTGGGCGTGATCTGGACATTTTCCATATCTTAATCAACTCAGAGTATACTAAGTTTCCGGTTCTAAATGGTGAGATTTTTTGGACAGATGGAATATTTATATAGAGGTCGTGGAGAATGATACTGAAGAAAATAGAACCTCAGATCACGGTTCGTGGAGAAAGAACGAACACTTCAACTGCCGCCCAGGACATGCCTTCACTTAGAATGACGGCATTTCACCAATGCAATTCTTATCAATGTTTCGAACTTCTACACTGTTATGATGGTAGCTGGCATACATGCTTCCGATCACCCTTTCTTTAATCACTCAATCACAGATAAAATGAGCAAAAGACTCACTCCAGTTAAAAAATTCCTTCACAGGTTTTGTTGTTTTTCCCTCATCGCCTACAGGATAAACGAAATTGGGAAGAAATATTATTTCAATCCAACCCAAACGGTTTCACCGCTCATTGAAGTTCCACTAATAAACATTAACTCATGACCAAGTTCCTTTTCACATTGATGATTCGTACTTATAGTTCTATTTGGCAAAACTTGGCCAGGATTATTTTTATTATCCTTCTATGCATAATCTCTTCGCGTTGCAGGTGTTATGCTGAACGCCATTTAACCAATCGCGTCCTTATATACCGACTTCGGTAAGCTAAAACATAGAAGCTAATGAAATACCTCGTATTTAAGAAGTGATATACGAATTACTCCATGATTTTTGGAACTTTTTATTCACGATAGTGTGAAAGAGAAACTTCATCCTAAATGAGCATCATGGAGATATTCCAGATCCAGTGTTCTCCATTCCTAGTTATTTTTTTCCCCTCTGTGGCTTAGAAGACTGCTTAACTGACCACTGACAAGACTGCTATGCTTGACTTTGCTGTGGAGCATAAAACACGAAAACGAAATAGGACTAACTGTTTGAAGTGTAACTTTGTAAAATTAACTCAAGGGGAACTGTGGAAGAGGTAGGGGTCACTGAAAAAATCTATCATAGCTGAAGCTGAAACCTATCTCCTTTCTGTGGTAAAATCCTGATATGACAATAAGTTGTCGCTGAGCAGTATTTCCTAGTTAGATACTTCTAGATGTCAGAGGATTTTGAAATAGAGCACATCAGGATCCAGTTCATGCTGATGTTATTTCATATCGGCATATCAAAATCCCAAGGACTCAAAGTTACTCATGCCATCACAATGAAATCAGATTCACTTGGTTATTTATCTTGTGGAAATCAGGGATTGCCATTTTTTCATCCTCCCTTGCTCACGCACCACACCGGTTCATTTCCGGAGCATCTATTGCGTCGTTAGATGGTGTATTGAGGGAGCCTAACTTCACGAAACAATATTCAGACTGGTCCTTAGTATGGTCCTTAGTGAGAATTGAATGCAAGATGGGGCTTAAAAGACACGCAGCATCCACACAGGGTGGCCAAGAATTAAGGTGACCCCAAAACAACCTGATGATCAAGCAGAAATATATAATTTGCATATCTAGTCTTATATTTTACAGCAATATGATAATAAAATTGGCTGATTATCAAAGCCGATTAATCAGCCAAATAGCCACTACTGATTTATCAGCAAAATGGCCGATTAATCAGTATGGGAATTATCATCTGCTTGCTGATTAATCGGTGCAACCCTACTCAAGACGCTACCGAGTGGTCGAGTGTGAGGGAGGATGAAAGGGTAGGGTGGCCCAAAACTTTTTTTGAAAGTTGAGTTTGTGGATATATTTTCTGGTGTAATTTCATTAATAAAAAACTATAGAAAATTTTAGCTTGAATGCACCATATTTGACACTGCTGGAACAGAAAACTTACCAATGATGAACATGAGAAACAGAACTTGCTATTTGTAATACAGACGTAAGCAATTTTTTTGATAAGTATGGAAATGTTAAGGATAAGGAGAGTTTAAAGCTACTTTAAACCTTTTTCAACCCATTAAAAATTAAGACTCAAGTGTTTCACCTGAAGGTTGGTGTGGATAGGTGAGGGCAGAGCTCACCCCAGACTAAGCCAGATAGGCATGTGAATTGCACACATTCAGGGTAGGAGGGCCAGTTCCTTTCCATGGGCCACCTCGCACATTGAGGATTTTTGTGTGGGGATGTCTGAAGGCTTCACCCGGATTTGAATCCGAGACCCTCTGATCAATAGTAAAGCACTCTACCCACTAGGCCACCACGCTCCACAAATTAAGAAACATTAAATAATAGCATTTATCATCAATGATTGTTTTATCTTTCGTTTAACCATTATTTCTGCGGGAGAATCCTGAAAAACAGGAGAATTTCCTCTGTAAATTAGGCAATTTGAGCCTGAAATGTTTAAACACAATTCAGCAGGGTCAAATATTGTGCAATCAAGGTGAAATTTTCAATGGCTAGTTTATTTAAGAAATTGCACCAGAAAATGCATCCGCCCCCTCAACTTTCTCAAAAATTTTTTGGCCACCCTAACGGGAGGGGGAGGAGGGGAGGGACAGAAGTCAGGGGAGGGTCAGGTGTTTTGAGGGGGAGGGTAGGTGTGTGGAGGGGAAGGACAGGCATCTGTAGGATGACTCCGATGGGGGCTAGTTATCGCAACTTTGCCAACCTGAAAAGGTGATCGCTTGCCTGGTTGCGAGTGATTTAGGAAGAGGCAAAAGGTATCAAGTTTGTAAACCTGAATGCCTCCAAAAGTAGGTAAGAAGCCGTGGTAGGGGGACGGATAGGATCTAAAATGCCATTTTGTAATTTATTGTCAATATAACAGCATTTTATTTTTCAACTTTTTCTTTTTTAATTATTTATATTTATGTGATGTCTATATTTTTATTAGGTTGTGTTTAGATAGGAAAATCCATATTATTTGTAAAACGTGAAAAATATCACTTTGGCACTTATATAAACCGCGATAATATAGCCTGGAAATTTTTAAGAATTTAGCCTTGAAAACCTGGAATAATGCTGGAGTTTTTTATTGTGACTTTTGTGGACAACCTGCTGTTGCTAAATGCCTCCTGTCTTTGCTTGCAGTGGCATGCTTACGTTTTGTTTGTTTATCCAAATATTTTATCATTTTTTGGTTCTCTCTTGCAATCAAGGGGTTATAATCACGTTAATCAAATTGTTATTCGCCTCTGAAGGTCACTCACACCATCCGATTTTGATCCAGTCCAACAACTTGGCATTGGTTTGTATTTTTTGTGCACCTTAGCGATACCTGTGCCTGGGTCCGCTGGTAAATTGGCCATTAACTTCTCCTTTGATGCCTTTTGAGTAAATCTCAACTTCCCAGAACTACCATGATGGGTTCCATCTTTCTTGAAGAATTAGATGTTGTCAATTTATAATTTTACCAAAGGAAACACTCACAGCCATGGAAATACAATACACAGCCAAGGAAGCAATATAAGCTCGCTCACCTGGGTTGCCCCAAAGCTCACAATTCGCATTCGAATGTGGATGGCTATATAAGCCGCGTCACCATGCTTGTCATTTCTCCCTGCGTACTATTGTATTGCTGTTTTGTAAAGCAGAAAACCCCAGGTGCCAAAAATAGTAATACTTCCACTCTGCAGATAATTCACTTGCACTTCTCAAGGTGATGATTTCTTTCTATTGTTTCCAGCGTGATGATAATCGATGAAGCTCATGAGCGCACTCTGCACACTGATATTCTTTTTGGACTTGTGAAAGACATTGTCCGTTTTCGATCAGATTTGAAGCTTCTCATATCTTCTGCCACGCTGGATGCTCAAAAATTTTCTGAATTTTTTGACGATGCTCCTATTTTCAGAATTCCAGGTAAGATTTACTTATTTTATGTGTGGACTGTGTTGATATTTACTCTATCTTTTGCTGTAAAACTTTGTGTTTGTTCGCATATTTTGTACCACTTAAGTATCTGCATAATGATGTGAACTCGTGATTTGAGAGTCTATTTGCTATGGCTGATTTAGTTATTTGTTGAAGTCTGTGAAATATATATTTTTAATGCATGCATAAAGAAAGCATTAAGAAAGTTTACGTATTGATAAATACTAAAACAGCTCTAATTCAATCTAAGAAGTAAATATTATTATCTCCAGTTGGTGCTGCTGTTGAAAAATAGCCTGGGTATGTGTTAAACGTGAAATAAGGGGAATGAATGAATAGTATGCCCATGAAGGCCTTAGCCCACTCTGTGAGTTACCAGGTAAGGCAGGCTCTGATTCTTCTGGGATGAAGGGGGTGCTCTTTCTCTCAATAATTATCAACCCTTTGTGAGGCCCGATTGCTGAGAGAGATGTCATATTTAATAGTTTTACCCACATAAAGTAAAGATGCTACAATACTTTCCCTTATCAAAGAAAACAGGACTTGCTAATTACAATTCATGGCCCTCAATAATGTATTCATTGTGTGCAAATAATTTTGATTAAGAAATCCCAGTTTGCAAGAAAATTAAATGTTAATTTTTTAGTTCTTTTGAAACAGCTTGGCAACAGCGAGATTGCAGCAGCCATTAGATGTTGTCACAGGTGCAAGTTGTTACAGTTAAGTCTTGTTGTAGTGTGACTTGTTGTCAAATAAAACATGTTATTTCATACATTCATGGAGGAAGCCGATGAGTACTATATGTTTACACATGTAAATATCTTGTTATCATGTGAAATTTGATGTAATGTTTTAATGTAAAGTCATCAAGGCTCAACTAGACTCCGTCATTTCAATGTTACATTAATGGGATTAGTTCCTGCATCTTGAGTAGTTAGGTGCTGAAGTAGTGAGGCATGGGGAATACCAGTGGGTTCCCATCGACTTGTGATTTTACGTAAATTGAATAAGGGAGAATGGATTACACTTTGAAGCCATGGAATACAATAAGTTATAAAAAAACAACATGACCAGGGGTAATTGTGACTAATAAAACACATTTTGGAAGTAAGTCAATGTATCTCTTAAATGGGAACACATTAATAAAGCATTGTTTTCAAGCAGAACACAGGTCCCCTGTCAAAGGAAATACGATGAAGCAGTGAAGCTAGACAGATATTCACACCACTTACCGTATTTACTCGTGTAAGCCGCGAACCCTTTTACCTCGGGACGATATTAAACGTAACGCAATAAATTTATGAGAAAGATGTAAATCAACACTTAACTAAGAACAGAATTTCTATTTAAGAATGTGCATTCATGTTATGACAAAATGATGCAGGCTCAAGGGCATAAATTGATTTTTTGATAAAAATAATTTTTTTCCTCATGAGCCTGCCTGAAAATGGGGGTGCACGGGATACATGAGGGCGTGGCTTACGCGAGTAAATACGGTATATCGCTTGGCCTATTGCCTGCACAGACATACATTAACAATGCCCTTGACGACGTGATTTTTGTATAATAATGATCAATGGAAGCCTCTGTTAAGCCTCTGAAGCTTCTGTGACACAATGCAATCTGTTATTTCATTAAAACTTCGTGCAAGGTAAATTTCTCCAATCACCAATCATTCCCATCATGGATGACCTTCCCGAAATGATTTCATGCCTGTTAGATGTGGAAACATTTACTTACTTTAACTTTAACACACACAAATAATTTTCAAAAGATTACTCATGCATATCTGTGTCATTGGATTAGGGTACCCATCAGATTCTGTGTAAACCCATGTACCATGCACACCCAGAAATGATAGTAGAAAAAGATGGGAAGCGTCACGTGAGTTCCATGTCTCTCTGCCCTTCCCAGGGTACCTTGTAGCTTCTTGGGCCCATGAAACTCGGCATGAGTCAGGGTACATTGTTCATTTGCTAGCCTTTAAAGACCGTCACCCATGCACACCTTTTTTCCCAGAAATGTTAGTAGAAAAGGAGGGGTGCACTACATGAGTTCTGTGTATCTATGTCCTTCCCAGAAATCTATTAAAGATGGAAATGACAGAGTTAACATCTTAATGTGTAATTATTGTTTACTTTAGGACGTAGGTTTCCAGTGGACATTTACTACACAAAGGCACCAGAAGCAGACTATGTGGATGCGGCAACTGTCTCAATCCTCCAGATACATGCAACGCAACCACCTGGGGATATACTTGTCTTCCTGACTGGACAGGAAGAGATTGAAGCATGTCAGGAATTACTCACTGAAAGGTAAATGGCATTGCAGTGCAGACCCAAACAGCTGTGCTTGTGGATATTTTTGAAAAACTTTTTGAAATTTCCCCAATGTTATAGTTTGCTACAAAGTCAACATTATGTAAAACCGAGGGACTTCTTTCTATAATGATGAAGTGCTCTTATTTTTTAAACTCTGCTCCAAGGCTAAGGCGACTGGGAACATCAGGAAAGTTAAGGGAACTGGTGATTCTTCCAGTGTATGCAAATCTTCCCTCTGATATGCAAGCCAGGATATTTGAACCTACTCCCGCAGGAGCGAGGAAGGTGAGTTGCGAAACGACTCAATGATTATTTATTATTCTGTACTTGCAATTGGTGTCTGAAACCCCAAATATCATGGGTATTCTAAATCTATTGGTCCTCTACATTTTTAACTTATGTTTCAATTTTAGGTTGTTCTTGCAACTAATATTGCCGAGACATCACTTACTATTGATAATATTATATACGTGATAGACCCAGGATTCTGCAAGCAGAACAATTTCAACTCCAGGACTGGAATGGAATCCCTCATTGTTGTACCCATCTCAAAAGTATGTACATAATACTTTACTCCAGTTTACTTATTTCTTAACTGTCATGTTGGTTTTTGTACTTGTGATCAATCTTGGCATTACAACTTTTTTGCTATGCATCGTTGATGGTGTGATCATCTGCATAACAGGTGCATTTTGGCACAGGTTGGAAGAGCACAGGCTGCACTCTTGCGCTCTAGCAAATAATTTAGCCATCAAATTGGCAAAAATTAAACCTTCCATCATGTGAAAATGAGATATTTCAAAATGCATCTTTAGAATTGAGGTTCATGGCAAATGGCTGGATTGAGCATGGGGTGGTGTAATTGATAACCATGGTCAGAAATTCAAGAGACTTCATTATAATGGGAGAGAGGATATTACATATTTTTGAATGATTGTTTATTTTCGAACCCAACCCTTTGTGCTGAGAGAGACTTATTGCATTTATCGTTAGTGCACCTGCAATGAAACTAAAGCGACCTTTGCAAGTTTGCAGAGTAAAATGAAATACTGTTCGACAAGATGTGCTAGGTTGATACATGTATTCATGCATCTGTACCTCAACCTACATCATTTTGAGTTGTTGGTCCCTCAGAGACAATGGTTTTTCTTGCTATGTAATGGATAAAATAGGTCAAGATATGTCGACAGTTTGGAGTTAAGATGAAAATGTTAAAGCCATCAATTACACACTGTTGCAGTTATTGCAATTCAGGGCATATGCACCCCTTTTCTTATTTGAGTCAGTGCAGCCTTGCACATTTCAAACATGTTCTTTAAGTAATATGGTGTCTTAAAAGAAAAATAATAAGTCTTCGTTGGGAAAAAGTTGACTATGTGGTTGGAGTGGGGCATAAAAATGGGATAGAACACCACTTTTCCTTTGTATCCCTTTGTATGTTAGGCAAACCTGAAAAGTTTAGGGCCAAAGAACATTTTAGCACTTTTAAAAACAATGGTGATGAAAGATGCAATTCACCAAGCACCTTCTGGGTACATTTCATCAACAATGGATGTGAGGTCAGTGCCTTGGAACAAGTTCAAATTTTCAGAATAATTAATGACCCCAATGGATGTGTTGAAAATGAGTGTTTGTTCCCTTCCGTATCCAAGAGGCTTCTAATGCATTGATTCCTTTCCTCCTCCCTTGAGCACCCCCATTCCCCCCCTCCCTTTTCTCCTTTCGTCCTCTCCTCCTCCTGCCTCCAAAAGCTCTTGGTGTCACTCTTGGGAGTCCAGGTGTGAATCTCAGTCCAAGTGAAAGATTTTTTCACTCGGGATGGGGCGGTTCTCAGTCCCACTGGTTCTTCAGCTTAGCATCAAAATGCAAAAGAATCAAAAAGCCAAAAATAAGTTTAATAAATATTGGACCCTGTAAGGGGTGTTTACCAATTGAAGTCTGATGAAATTTCACATTTGAGCACATTCTCAGCAAAGTAGTTATATTCACTTGTAAACATGGATATTTCACCTGTAAACATGGATTTTCAAGTTAATGTATTGATGGAAGACAAACTTACATAGTGTTCTCTGTTTGCTGTAAGTTATAGATTACCTGTATCTCATTTGACATGATCTAAGTATTGTTTTAGTTAATATAATATATTTCCAAATAATCATTCTTGTGTTCCTTTATGGCCTCCTTTAATACTGCAAACATGAATATTATTATGTATTTATTTTTCTTTGGCTCTTACTTGCTCTTGGAAGAGGAGTTCTTTTCATTCTTGAAGAGTGCTAATGTACACTCCTTGCTGTCGACTGCTGAGCCAGCTATTTCAATAAATGAAAAGCACCTCAAGATGAAGATAGTGGTAAATAGTAAGCACCTGTGCTCTGCGATTGTAATTCAGATAAATGTTCTCAGTGTACTGGAATGACAGGATGGTCTTGTAAGGTAAACCATGTGTACAGAGGTCCTAATATTCTTTTTACTCCATGACTGGATTGGCTAGTGGCGATACATTCCCCTGCCTTTGAACATCACCAAGAGTCTATTACTTCCTTTTTTTATCTTTGATATAATTAATTTCAAGGATGGAAATTATTTTCCAGGCATCTGCCAATCAAAGAGCTGGACGAGCTGGTCGTGTTGCTGCTGGAAAATGTTTCCGTCTGTATACAGCATGGGCATATAAACATGAACTTGAGGACAATACTGTTCCTGAGATCCAGAGAATCAACCTTGGAAATGCTGTTTTAACATTGAAGGCCCTTGGCATAAACGATCTTGTCCATTTTGATTTTCTTGATCCTCCACCTCACGAAACACTGGTAATAACATTCTACTTGTAGTGTTGTTTTCTGTTGACCACAAGCTAGTGTTCAGGCATGAAAATCTTGTATGCTCTGATTTGGGAGGCTTTAGATATTTGTGTGACTCAGTTTCTTTTTGTGGGTAACAGTAATTTGTTCTTTTTTTCAAAATGTGTATAAGGCAAGATAGCCATTATATTTGACAAAAGCATAAAGAATGTCTTCTTGTGGTAATGCTTAATGGGATGCCAAATGGAGTGAAATGCTCACTGTGTTTACTGTGAAGTAAAATAAGTGTTTTGGAGCTAGGAAATTAAATATCTTCACCAAGAGTATTTTCTAGTAAATATTTTTTGCTCAGGCATAGATCCTTCTGGTATCCTAGTGCCCTGATTTCCTTGATATTCATTTCACTTTTAGGTATTGGCTCTTGAGCAGCTTTATGCTTTAGGAGCTCTAAATCATCATGGTGAGCTTACAAAGCTTGGGCGGCGTATGGCTGAATTTCCTGTGGACCCCATGATGGCAAAAATGATTTTAGCCTCAGAAAAGTGAGTGTTACATAGGTTATATGAATGGGTGAAATGTTTCATTAGCATGCTAGTTGCTCAATAATTAAATTATAACGGCAATTTGGAAGAATATCTTACATCCTTCAACATTTCCTTTTCATTCGGACTTCTGTATCCATTGTAGATAAGGTATTGTACCTCCTGCTGATGACTGAAACTGTAGATAAACTGAAAATGCTCTGTATTTATCATTTTTTTCATCATATTAATGTAGTCTGATTAACATGCATGGGATATACCTTCTCATTTTGGGTGCTCTTTTAAAAGTCTCTCCGGTTTTTTTTAGTGATCAATATGATCCCTTGTTTTGGGTGACAGTTTTACGTGTATTAGCTTCACATAATTTTAAGGCAGCTTTATGCTCTACATTTGATTGTACAAACAAATGCATGAACTCTTCCATGAGGAAATTTATACTGTGTAAAGTAGCAACTTGTATGATTGTCTGAATGACTGAACAGGAAGTAGAGCCTGCTCTAATTCCATTCATTTTCTTCTATATTCTGTGATACATTCGTTTGTGCAATAACATCCACCATGTTAAGTGCCCTTTAAACGATGCAGCGACCTTTTTAAGGCTGCCCAATGTTGCAGAGGCAAGAGAATCCATTTTCATTTTGTCCTTCAGTCTTTCATGGGTGCTGACAGACCAGTAGTGATATTATCTCATCAACCCAAGGAACATGCCTTCTTCATCTGCTTGAAATCAATACACACTATGAATCCTCTATAATTTTTCAATAATTGTTTGATCAAATGGTGTTGTATGCAGTCACGGACATGGGTGCTTCGATATACACCTAGTCAATTGACTTAAAGTCCAAGGATTTGTACTATGTTGGATTCCTTCCCCTTGTTAATTCTCATCTTATCTCTCCTGATCAACTTCAATGCTCATGAGCCAGGGACTGCATGATCAGGGATGGCCATGATTGCTTGAATGCTGTTTTCCTTATTCATGACACTCCCTTGAGATAGAGATGTGGTGTGATTTCTTGGCGTGTGGTTTTGTCTCTGGTATTTTTGTCCTGACTTCATCATCGTTCGTCGTTCAATCCTAAGATTGGTTGACTGCAGCCCTCCACCTTCCCTTCTCTTCTTTAAAGTGTTCCATATTGTCATTTCAACTTTTATTCTTCTGTAAACTTCATCATTTATTATTTTGTCTGCCCATTTTATCTTCGGCATCCTCCTCCAGCTCCAGGTTTCAAAGGCTTCTACATAGTCTGTTCTGGTCAGCTTTTCCAATAGTCCATGCTTCTATTAGAGTGCTATGCTCCACACGAAGGTTTTCACATAGGCTCTGATTCCTAGTTTGTAGTCCTATGTTCTTGGAGCACAGCAGTTGTCTTCTTCCCATGAACATCTTGGCTTGGGCTATTCTCTCTCTATGGTTTGTTCACACGTATTGTTTTCTCCACGATTTCTCAGGTAGGGTATGGCCTCCCTGTTACCCGTTTCAGACTTAGTGCTGTGATAATATACCAAATATCACAGCTCAGGGAATAACATTGCTCCTTGCTGCTGAAAACTTAATTGCTATCGTTGCTTTGGAGCTGTAGCTTCTAATGATCCCCGTTGCTCTTGTGATCGTTCTTGTCCCAGAGTTGTGTTGATCTCTTGCCCATTATGGAGTGGCTGGAGCTGTATTGGAGGATGTATTGATTTCTTCCCAAGTTACACCTGTGACAAAATGACAGGTTTTTGGTACTTTGACTGGGTTGGAGATGTCATAATTGGGCCCTGTGATGTAAAATCCCTGTTGCACCTGGTCCATACCATGAGCCATTCCCCACTCCTCACCATTAGAAATTAGAATGCCATGGAGGGCTGAGGGCCTCCAAAGCTTTGCGAGGAACTGCTCTACAATCCTTTTGTTTTGCAGATTTTTTCTTTTGTATCAACTGCTCATTGCTGTCATTCTTTAGGGGTAAGATAAAAATATCTCTGGTCCAAATACTGGAAGAATACACTTTGCTATCTTTGATTTCTATAAAATACATAGTATTCAATTTTGATTTAATACAACTATTTGTTCTTTCTCACATTAGTTGTGAGTGGCTCATTCATGTCATTAATTTGAGCAACTTTGGCTTTGTTTTTTTCAATTTCTAACTGAAAGAAAAGTTCACTCATTTCTTAGGTAGATTAGGTAGGCAAGTTTAAATTTTTTGAGTTTTTCTGTACTTCCATAGTTACTGAAATGATTGGACACCATTATAAAAAATAAAAGCTAGCCATTACAATGGCACTTGCTTAATGAGGCAATGGATTAAAAGTAGGAATGAGTCGAATCCAAATGTCGAGTCTCGATTCCACTGATTCTCAGGATTAGAATTGGTATCGAGAATCGATCGCCTAAAGTCGATTCTGATTCCATCGATTCCACATAGATAAATGTTCAAATCAAATTTCGTTTATCACATCATATTTGTCTCAGTAATTTTGGGTGTAGGCTGTCTATTTGTACTTTTTATCTACCTCAATAAGCTGAGGATATACTTGCTATTTATAAATAAATATACTTTTTAAGAGACTTAATTGTCTTTTTTATTTTATTTCAGTCAATACTTGAATTTAGATAATAGTCGTACGCTACTGGTATATCAATGTCCCACCTGTTATTCGGAATAAGAATCGATGGAATTGGAATCGAGAATTGGGAATCCATTTGAAAGAATTGAAATCGAAAAAAAGTGGGATCGACTCATCGCTAATCAAAAGCAATGAGAATGGTGATGAAAGTCCTGGTGGTGAATATTTTGATGGCTAGGATGGTAACTGTTGACAGAAATCATACAGTCAATCTCGTTAGGCTGAGAGACAATGTTTAACCTTTGCAGCACAATATGCTTTCCAACTTAGGGTCAATTATTTCAGGAAATTTTTATTCCTATAATGTTGCTGAGTGACCTGTGGGTTAGTAAAACTGTAGACACACAGATCATAGTGGATATGGGGGATCTTTTGTGAATATTTTATTGTTGTGTTTGATTTTAGTGATGTATTTGTCCAAGTGTAATCCTTCTATAAGCACTTCTCAATTTTTGTAAACACTATCTACAGTCACCATGTTGCAAGAAGTCTGTTGACAACTTGAAAGGGTTAAGGGAGTGCATTAGGGGCCTTGCATGCCCTACAGGCAATAGATGTACCCCTCAAGCACCTCGTCCTCCTAACTGTCCTGACAACATTGTCTTATTACTTTTACTTTTAAGTTTTGCCCAGTCTCCCTTCATACAGTATTTCGTGCCAAGTGTTTAAGTTTTTGGCTGTGTTGCAGAGTAATTCTAATACTTTCACAATTCATCCATCTGTACTTTTGAGTATTCATGAGTGTCTTCTTCCTCTGCCTTCCATCAAAATGAGCAAGTGGTGGTGGTGTGACATTGTGCTCACCAATTGCCAAATAACAGTGGTCATTCACGAGCATTCTGTACATACTTGGCATTAATGCTGACTTTCCTGATTTTTGGGTAAACTGTAAAATTGTAGCCACCAGCAAAACCATGGTTTGTAAGAAGCTTCATTTCCTTCATATTTCTATTTCATATGCAACCGACATTGCTGAGCTTCAAAAATGAACAAAATTGAATTTTGTTTGTCCTGTTACTTTTTGTTTCCTTGTTTGACTTTTTGTCCTAAAATCCTCAATTTAATTCAAACCTCAAAAACATTTGTTGCATGATTTTTAAGTTTGCATTATTAATGTTGCTATCATATTTAGGTAGCAAAAACTATTACTTTTTTAATCAAAGCCCTGTAAAAATATTAAACATTGATTTAAAAATTCCCCTATGCTACTATCGCAGAATGTAAAAGTAAATGATATTTAATATTGTCCTTTTTTCTTATAATGGATTGATTGTATATTAATGTTTGGCATCTTTCTTGAGGCAAGATTTCTGGACTCTTTGCCTGGACAGTATCCGTAGCAATGGCTCCCTCTCTTTATGGTTTGGTAACTATGCTCTCCCCTCGTCACATAATTATTCATAATATATTGTAGATGTCTGATAATATGGCTAGCATTTTTTATCAAACATTGGTTATTTTTTTAGCATGTAGAAGGAAAATCGTCAAGGAACTTCATTACAAATGAACCCCAAAGAAAAAAAGGGCAATTATGCACCAATATTACTGGTGTCAGGAAACTGTCAGATTGGCATAGAATTTGTGAAATGTTCTCTGCTATATCATTCATTTTTGTTCATGACCAAGTCATGACAGCAGTACAGCAACTTGACAAGGACATTACACCACTCACAACAAAACCGCATCTAATATTTTTCCACACATCAACAACTGCAGTACACATTAAAATTACCTAAGTTTGTCAAAGTCTTCATCAAAGACTATGTACATCAAAGTCATTCCTTGTCCTACGCAAAATATAATATTTCTCCTTGTTGAGTATGAATGAATGATTTGAAATTTTTCATCTCATTGGTCTTTAAACTGCAGGTTTTATCTTTCACTAGCCCGCTAGTTGGAGCAGTTGCAGTTACTCCAGTTGTTGATGAGTGGAAAAATAATAGATGTGGTTTTGTTGTGAGTGGTGTAATGTCATTGTCAAGTTGCTGTACCGCTGTATTGACTTGGTCTTGAACAAAAATGAATGATATTACAGAAAATATTTCACAAATTATTTGCCAATCTGACAGTTTCCTGACACCAGTAATATTGGTGCATAATTGCTCATTTTTTCTTTGGGGTCATTTGTCATGAAAGTTCCTCGTGGTTTGCTTTCTACATGCTAAAAAATAACCAATGTTTGATAAAAAATGCTGGCCATATTATCAGACATCTACAATACACTATCAATAATTATGTCATATTTGGGTTGCATAAAAAACTTCTCTTGAGTACATAAGGAATGCAATGGGGTATTGGTGTGTAATTGACTCAAATTGTTAATGTAATACTCTTTGAAAAGCTATTTTTCATTTCTTTTTGAAGATTAAAACATATTGCAGCAGCAAGGGTTTTAAAAGGAGTTGTGTTTTGTGGTTTTAGGTACAAATGTTCTGAAGAAATACTCAGTATTGCTGCAATGCTTTCTGTTAATGGAGCTATATTCTATCGGCCAAAAGATAAGATAATACATGCTGACACTGCCAGGAAAAACTTCTTTGTTCCTGGTGGGGACCATTTAACCCTTCTTAAGGTGTACAAGGAGTGGGCTGATACAGAATATTCCACACAGTGGTGCTATGAAAACTTTATTCAACATAGGTAAGGTACCTTCTTTTGCCCATACGTAACTGTAAAATATTGATCATCACATGTTATATAGGTCTGAAGTTGCTGGCTTGTTGGTAATACATATTACCATGATAGCAGAGTGTTTATATTTTTCTAGGTCAATGAAGCGTGCTCGGGATGTTAGAGAGCAGCTAGCTGGTCTAATGCAGCGTGTGGAAATAGATCTCGTTTCTAACCCTGAAGATACGGCTAACATTCGCAAGGTGGATATGTTCATACTACTAAATTAATACACTCAATAACTCAATAGCTTACCCCACAGATTTATTTGTTTTATTCCAGTGTCTATTCTTTTTTTTTCTGTTCTAATTAAGTTGGTTGATTCTTTTGCAGGCCATCACTGCTGGGTACTTCTACCATGTAGCGAGGTTATCAAAAGGTGGCCAATACAAAACAGTCAAACACAGTCAAACTGTGTCCATACATCCTAACAGTTCGCTGTTTGAAGATCTTCCCCGCTGGGTTTTATACCACGAACTTGTTTTTACTACTAAAGAGTTTATGAGACAGGTAATGACTTATTAACTCTGATAGTTATTTTTTTATTTTCCTTAATGCTTCTGTACTTTCCTGAATGGACTGTGGATTTTGTTGATATGAATATATCAGAGCATTTATTGAATGTTCTGGAGTCATGGCCCTTAAGAACCAAAGAAAAGTAATATACATAGTAGTGCAAGTTAGTGAACAAAAATAAAAAGTATAACCAAGGGTCAAGACAAATGGCGCAAGGTTGTTTGAAGCATTACATTTGTACATATAAATTGTACTATGCAAATAATGAACAGTTTACAAGTATGCAAGGTAAGATGCAAATTATTGTATATAAGGAAGTTAGAATTACAGCAAACAAGTTCATGATATAAAGATACAACTACAACATTAAGAATCAGCGGGTAGTAAATTATAATATTTCATTTTGAATGTTGAGAGAGAGGGACTATTTTTTATGTTTTGGTACATTACTCCAAAGATAAATTTGGAGATACATGCTGGAATTCTTGAAAAATCGTATGAATTGAACAGGTCCTGGTGATATGGAGTAAGATCGGAAAGTTATGTTCTTTAAAGTAAGCAATAAAGGAAAGTTATGTTCTTAACTCGAAATTAACCAATGGATGGGGCTGTCTGTTTCATCCTTATTAATGCCTGTGATCCTCTTCTTATGAATACTGTGCATGCTCATCACCTTAGGGGCAAAAATCTATGCTTTTTCAATATTGATTTATTATGTACACTTAAGATTATTTAAATATATGTCTGTATTTAAAGTAATGAGCATGACCTTAAATCTAACTAACAGATTTTTTTAGCCTGGGGTAACTATTACAGAATTTTATTTTGCTTGTGCAAGATCTTTATAAAATTCTTAGATCTTGATTTTCGATAAAATATAATTGTGGCATGCAAAAAGTTCACTCTGTTTTGTGTACATTTGTGTTTTTCAAGGGAATAACTTTTCTTAGATTTCTTTTGGTAGTTTCAACTCTCCACAATGGCAAATTTAACTTTCCTATTTTTTCTCTTCAATATGTAATTGAGTTACAGATTTTTGTCAATTATTTTGTCTGAAAAAAGATGTGTATGTATACTCTGGTTGATTTTCAATCAAAGATGTATGGTATTTGAATTCAATTGGAAATGAGTGATAATTTTTAGCTTAAATTTTGTCCCTGTATTTGAATATTCCCTGTCCTTGTTGGGTTATTGTCCCCAGCACCCTGTATACATATACTTTGCACTAGAAAAATTGGAGAATAAATGTTTTCTCTGAGGAGGTCTATAATCCATACTTCTCACTTGATACAAGGTGTGTATTGCATCTTTACCTGTCTGTGCAGTTTAAGGCGAAATATATCTATTTCAGAAAATTTTTACCATGTAGAAGTGAGTGTGTACATTGCAATGTAGTGTTGGGGATCATCATAGTGTTGCTTTGTGGTGTTATGTGGTTTGTGTAAAAATGTAGCCTTTGCAGTGTTATGGCTATTTATTGGGTGTATTGAGATGCATTGTAAAAATAATGGATAATTTTTTTCCATTTCAGGTCACTGAAATTGAAAGTAAATGGCTTTTAGAAGTGGCTCCTCATTACTATAAACCCAGGGAGCTTGAAGATTCCACAAATAAGAAGATGCCCAAACAAATGGGGAAAGCCAGGGCTGAATTAGGTGACTGAACACTCCAGGTCCCTGATAAGGACCCGCTTCACATTTGCATTGGCAAATGTTTAGAGATTTGAGTTCTGTGCTCTGCATTTCCAGCATTGTGGTGACCATCCCAGGTGGTCTTCTTGACCAAAACGCATTGCAGTGGGTTAACTTTGCCAGTGGCCTATCCGGAATAAGTAGTCTAGAGTGAGGGAAGTTGCTTTCTCACTTGTACCAGTATTTTCAGCTCTCATAATTGGGGTGATGTCACGTCTGAGAATGAGAGGCGAAAGTGCTCTCGTGTGAAGTGATTCTGTGCCGAACATGGTTCCTCAATATTCCTATTATTCCTGTGTTTGTCATGTACCTTGAAGAATAATTTTAATACATTTTGGCCCGGCATTGAAGCTGGTGACTGTGCGTTACAGTGTATTTGGTATTCAGTAATCACTTTCTCTCCTGTCTTGACGAATTTGAAGAATAAAGCTAACTTTGTGACCACTCGTCTCAAGGTTGACGAAATGTGATGTAGTAACTTAGTGATGTGATCGTATTCGAACGAATCTTCTCGAATCTATTAGGAATGTGCGAGCAGCTCAAAATTCAAGTCTAGTCCAGTTTAAAAAAAGCTCTACTCGACTCGAGGATTTTGTTTAAAGTTCAAGTCGAGTCGATAATGATTTTTAATTGGTTGAGAAATTGATATGCCTGCCGTCTTTGTACGAATGTAAAACGATGTTTTTATCCCTTCCAGACTTTCGAAGAATGGCGGGCTCGTGTTATAATTGGAAGTTAAGTCCTCGACTTCCGTTGGATTGCCAGAACAATATTTTTACGTTCACCGGCGTAGGTTCGTACATTGGTATTCAAATTGTCTAGTTTCGTCAACATTATCTCAACTGTTAACTCACGATATCTTCGAATTGCTGGTAACAATTTGCATATGTTGGTTTGTAAAAAGCATCATCGCCGTCGCGGTAAAAATTGTGACTATATGGACGCATTAGAACCCAAGCAACGTCTTAGTTTACCGCCAATTACTCAGGTACGTCAATTCTGCAATGATGCCACCCTAACGGTTATTATATACTTCATTTGGATTTTTGATAGCATTTTCACCGTTTTGCTTCCGTTTTCTCCGCGTTTATGTCGCCGCGAAAAATATCCCGCGCGGGGATCTACGACTCCGTCACGGCGGAAGGAAAGCCGAACTGCGAGCGTTGTGAACGACCATTCTAGTCTGCATTGAGTGTTCGGTTGAGTGAGGATCCCCTCGTCGCGCCCGGAGACTGGCTGGCGCTTCTTGAAATAATGAGGAGCATCTATCGGTGTCTCAGCCGTGACGCGCCGCACTAAGCGATATGCAGCGTTTAATAATTCGTTACTGTTCGTCAGCTTGACCCATGGTCGTTCAATATCAGTTCTTTTTGCTGAGAGCTCAATGGTTCTATTCTTCCTTCGATATCTACGTAAGTATCAAATCGAACGACCTCATCCACAATATTCGACGGGTTTCACTTTGCGCACTTTCGTCGCGTATGCACCTATCGCTGCGACAGAAACGTGGAGGGAATGCAAGCATGCCCTAATGCCTCATAGTTCGAATTTACCCGAAATAGATTATACAAAGCATTAAAGCTGTCGCGGTATAAACTGCAATATCTGCACATTGGATTCAGAGCAACGTTTAGACCCCGTCTTAGTTTTCTGTAGACTACCTAAATCATTTCAGTAAAGGCCGTTTTACACGATGAATGATCGTGCGCAAGGTCATTCGAATGATCATGCGAATGAACGTCATTCTCCGTGTAAAACGAGAAATTCGGCGAATTTTCCGTCATTCGCGTGATCATGCGAATGAAATAGAGCATGTTCTAATTTGCTTGAATGCTTCCTTGAATGAAATTAGCGCGCGGCGTCCATCTTGTCCACTGCCACCACCTCGGAATTTTAAGATCATATAGAACAAATTTGAAAGCACATTAATCCAAATGATCACTCAAATAATTAATATGTGCTTTGAGAGAACGCAAATTCACACACATAAATTCTCTAGGGTGGGTCATTCGGCAAAACCATATAGGATTTTTAATGAATAAAAACGTCGTTTTTCTTCTAGATTGCTTCGATATTTTGTTTAATTTGCAATTTTAAAAGTATGAAGTGTTAAGCGATCACCTAATCTTGGAGTACAAGGTGAAATATTTTGTTAAATCTCGTTTTCTCGGAGGGCAGATTTTGGGGAGTTAATTTTGGCTGCGTGAAGCTGGCTGTTATGTTGCCTATCTTGAGAAAAAAATCGGGTTAAACCACATTTAGTTGTCACTCTTAAATGAAAATATTGGCTTTCCGTCACGCTCCGATGATAATTAATTATACTTATAGGGAAATTAAAATGCTTTAAAATAGAAAGTTATCGCCAAAGTCAAGAAACTAGTTTTCTTTCAAAGATGGAATATTTTCGCGGCAGCATTTCAAAGAAGCTGGAGGAATGTGAGACAAGTGAGCGACAATATTCGCCATCAGCTAACCGGACATCAGGGAATGCCGTTATCCGACGCCAAGCCAAGTGAGAAGTGAAGCGAAAATTTTATTCACATAATTCTGTAGAAGACAGCTGGACGTCCAATTTTGTGAATTTTTTACGATGTCTTCGTGGAGCAGAACTGAGGTGGAAAAGCTGAT